>QRFJ01000206.1:367636-758963 GCA_006176705.1 Cocos nucifera
GAATACTCCATAATTATTTCAGCTTGGCAATAAAAGACTGCAAATAGACATCAATGTCATTATCTACCTCTATCGATCCAGGGATGAGTACTATCATAAAAGCAAAAGATTTTTTCATACACATCCATCGTGGAAGATTGTAAATATGAATAAATACTGGCCATACACTATGGACAGTATTCATGTGCTTGAATGGGTTGAAATTATCGCATGATAAGCCCAACCTTATATTATGTATCTCTTGTGCGAAGTTGGGATGTATTTCATTAAACTTTTGCCATGCCTCTTCATCGGCTGGATGCCTCAATGCATTATCTTTTGTTCGATCCTCTTCATGACATCTCATATCCTTCGATGTTCTTACCGACATTAATAAGTTTTATAATCTCAAAATCAAAGAAAAGTACTATATTAATTTTTGAGGTACACGGATCGATATATCGTCATTATTCTATTTTCATCTTGATACACCATACCTCATGCACTCATTTTGGTTGGCATCCTCCTTCCAATAGAGCATGCAATCATTGGGACATGCACCACCACTATAAATCTTGATGTAAGTTGAAATCTTTTCAACTATTTTTTTTTGCAATAATCTTTCGATGCCTCATAATTATTCTTCGTTAGTTAATTATTGCATTATCCAGACTACTTTGGTTAATAATCAAAGCCATACTTATTTAGAAAGTAAATCTTGGTTAATATGTAGTTTACCCCCCTTCCAGGTTGCTAACTTTAGGCAATATGTACCCATTGAAGGAGCATGCATTCTGCATAATACAACTGGATTTTGATAGAACTCAAGGTTGATGTCCCATAAAGCTAAAGCTCCTTCGATGTGTCATCCTTTTTAGGGATGTTTTTTCAACGAAACATTGGACGTCCTAGCCATCAACTTGCGTGATCTTCTCCACATATTAGGGCTCAAGCTAGAAAGTTTATTATTCCACTAACTATAGCGATTGCAGTGCATAGATGTAGATGCATCGTCATTATGGCCAACAAACAAAAGAATATCATGAATTATTTATTTCACTCTTTCATCATGTTGATCGCCTCCTTGCGGCCCATCCTTACCATATTGATCCCAACAAATTTTATAATTGAATTTAAAATGATAAATAGTGAGGTGATTATTTACATCTTAACGAGGTAGCCATGACCTATCCATACACTTCTTACTAGGATATTGGATAGGTTCATGGTCCCTAAATTTCTCTATAGCAAAATCAAAAAAATTTTGAAATACAGTCTCATATTTTGACGAAAGCTTACTAAACTTCATCCACCCCTTATTCATTATAAAAATGATGATATTGTAATTAAATCATGCATAAAACTTATATTATATACCAATGCATTGTAAACAAATCATGTGTGGAACTTATATTAAATATTATTTTTAAATATGTAATAAATGCATCCTATCACCAACTAATAGATAAAGATATATTCTATCCCATTCAAAAATTATATTAATTCTATTGGTTCATTATAGTAATCAAATGATATACAATACAGAGCGAAAAAAATTTTGATGGTATTTTTTCTTAGTTTTTTCATGTAGGTAAAGAAAAAGAAAAATGCTGTTCAAAATTTCTTTCAGATCCCTCAGCATACCGTTTGATTACTATAATTATCTATAGAATTATTTATAATTTTTAAACTATCTAAATTAGATAATCAATTAATCATTGTACATAATTATTCTATCCATATAAAAATATATAAATGTCTGACAGAATGTGCCTTAGAGATCTATATGCATACTGACTCAATTGATGGATCTATCATTGGATGCAATGTATGATAAATAAAAGCAACTCAAGCTTCACCATATAAATAGTAACTCAAAAAATTTTATGTAATAAATTCAACAACTTATGAATTCTCCACATTGTTTGTCATTCCACCAATAAATTCTAACATTTATACTAGAACACGCATCTAGAGTTAGAGGTGTCTAGCATAATGAACAGTAATAAAGCTAAAATTTTGCTTCTGTAATCCATGAACCATCACTCAAATGTATCTTTATGAAGAGTTCCACTCATGGTTGCCTCCCTGGTAGCAGCTTCTTACCATCACGCCATGCCTCACATAACCAGCTATCAAGCTATAGCCCAAAATCCCGATAGTCAAGAATTCCACTGGCACAGTCCCAAAATCCGCTGGCAACATGGTCCAGAAACCTACCGACGGATATTTTCAGCTTACCGACCGGCATAGTCCATGGCACGACCCCAGAATCCATCGATGGAGATCTTTTATTAAAAAAATTAAAAAAATAAATAAAAATATGAAAATATAAAAAGAAAAAGAGGCTCCGATTTATCATTTAATCATGCAATATTGCAAAACTACTTTCGGTATTCGCTGCAACAAAACCAAATCAGCCATGAATGACTGCCCACTAAATAGTCATGGGCCATCCAAGATTGCCTGGCCATTCAAAATTATTAAAACATTTATAGAAGAAGAGAAAAAAATAAGAGAACTCATATCACTAAAATCATACTAAGAATTAACTATTTTCCACCTAAAATCATCACAGCCTTTTTATAAAAAAAAAGAACCAAAAAAAAAATACTACAAACCATGGATGAGCCATAGCAGTTCAGCGTTCCCATTGCTAAACTAATATTATTGTTCTAATACTCCATCACATATTGAACATATAGTGCATATGTTAGATAACAAACAAGTCATGCACCAACTATATCGGTTATATCAAATAATGCCAATACTTGCCATGGATTAAATATATACCATATTGTATCGAATTATGCTAGTAAGCAATTAAATCTATAAGTACAAAATAGTAGACATCTATCCATTTTATAATATTATAATAATATTATTTAAATTATTATAATATTATTATAATAAATATTATAATAATATTTATTATAATATTTATAATTATATTTATAATAATTATATTAGATAATGGCAATACTTGCCATGGATTAAGTTTGTACCCTATTGTATTGGTTGTGCTAGCAAGCAATTAAATCTATAAGTATAAAATAGTAGGCAACTATCAATTTTATAATATTATAATAACATTATCCATATTATTATAATATTATTATAATATTTATAATTTTATTTATAATAATTATATTAAATAATATCAATACTTGCCATGGATTAAATATGTATCCTGTTGTATCGGTTGTGCTAGTGAGCAATTAAATCTATATATGCAAAATATATAGTAGGCAACCATCCATTTTATAATATTATAATAATATTATCCATATTATTATAATATTATTATAATAAATATTATAATAATATTTATTATAATATTTATTATAATATTTATAATTATATTTATAATAATTATTATAAATATAATAATAAATATTATCATAAATATTATAATTGATTATTACTATTATTATAAAATTAAGTAAAAAAATTATACATACTATGAGGAGGGGGTTGCACAGACCGTGAGGGTCGACGGCGACGGTGCTAGAGGACGGAGCGGTGGTGGGGCAAGCCGATGATGGTGCTAGAAGGAAGGGATCGGCCAAAGGAGGTCGAAGTCAGTGGTAGGGCGGGTCCACGACGGTGCTAGAGGGAAGGGGATGGTGGAGAACGGGGTAGAGGGAGGTCCAACCTGACAGGGATGGGATCGAAGCCAAGGGAGGTGAGGCCAGGCCAAGGGGGTCGGAGCCGACAGTAGGGCTAAGGGAGGGGGCAGCGGTGGAAGGGCCGACGCAGGGTGGGTAGCTAGGGTATGGGTAGCCAAGGTAAGAAGAGAGAAAGAGAGAGAGGTTAGGAGGGGTGGTAGTGCTAGAGGGAGGCGGTCGACCATAGGATGGGTCGATGGTGGGGAGGGTAGCTAGGGCTTAGGTAGAGAGGAGAGAGTGAATGAGAGAATTTTGGTCTAAAAGATAAAAAATTTGACACGTAGAAAAAATTTTATACAATATCTATGGCGGCAATTTTTGAAACCACTGCCATTTGATCTATTGCAGCAATTATCAACTGCTGCAATAGAATTTATAGTAGTTGTTTTTACTAGCCGCTACTATAGATACATAATATATATTTTTTATATTTTTTCTATATGTAGTATAATTTTAAAATTTAAAATAAATTTTTATTATTTATTATCTAAATAATTATTATTAAAATATTATCAGAAAAGATCGTCTTGATCCGATAGTCCTAGCTATGTCGATCGATAAAATTTGATTTAGACGATCACGAATGATCGCATGATGATCTAATAGATAAAGATCATCGATTAATTTGAAAACTTGTAATGATGATCTCGGTGATATTTATAACATACTATCAAAATTTTATTTTAATCAGACATCATTATTATAGTCAATCTAGCACTGAATGATTTTAGTTGTTAAACAAAAAATGAGTGATCAAAAGATAAAATAGCGCCTGATTAATAAATAATTTTTTAGATAATTGATCTTTGCTACTGTTTAATTGTTTGTATGGTAGTGATTGTAAAATTCAAACAATGTCTATTTGAACATCCATGTTAAACATATTCTATAAAAGCACAAGCATAATTATATAAGTACTTTAAGAGCGAGTATCAGGAGACATATAGTTTGGATTGCTCATATATACGTAGTTCGTATTTTACGATAGCCACCATACAAATAATTTAAATAGTATCAAAGATCATTTGTCTAAAAAATTATCTCATAATTGAGTGCTGTTTGGCCTTTTGATCACTCATTTTTTATTTAACAGCCAAAATTATTCAGTGCTAGATTGACCATGATAATGATGTCTCATTAAAATAAAATTTTGATAGTATGCTACAAACATCATCGAGATCATCATTGTAAGTTTTCAGATCAATCGATGGTCTTTATTTATTATATCATTATGTGATCGTTTATAGCCATTGAAATTAAATTTTATCAATCGACATAATTAGAGTTATCGGATCAAGGCGATCTTTTGTAATGATACTCTAACGATAATTATTTAAATAATGAATGGTGAAGATGAATTTTAAATTCTAAAATTATATCATATTCAGAAAAAAATATGAAAAAATTATATATTATGAATGTATAGCAACGATTTGCAAAAATTGTTATCATAGCACCTATTGCAATGATTACGTAAAACCGCTACCATAGATCTGGTTATCCAAAATCGCTGCCATATGTTAACGTATGGCAGCGGTTACGAAGAACTGCTGTAATAGATCAAATTTATTATAGCGATTAATTTAACTGTTGTTATAAATTTGACCTATAGCAGCGGTTAACTGTAACTGCTGCCATAATATTAACCTATGGCAGCGGTTCTTCATAACCATTGCCATAAATTTGACTATTATGGCAGTTTTTTATAACCGTTGTCATAGATTGACATATGACAATGATTTTAAATAACCGCTGTTATAGATCAAATCTATTATAGTAGTTACGTAGAACCGCTGCTTTAGAATCTATTGCGGTAGTTTTTAAACCGCTGCAATCGTAAGTGCTACCGTAGTCCCATTCTATACTAGTATAATAAGTATATGATATTAATATATATTAAAATAATATATTATTATATTATATTATATTATATTAATATTATATTATAATAATAAAATAATATATTATACTATAATATTATATTATTATTATTATTATAAAATTAGAAGTATATTAGAAAATAAAATAAAAAAAATTATTTTCTCGATTGATTGAAAAATAATTTATCCATTTTTTAGATGGATAAGACTTTCTCTCTATTTCATAGATAAATATTATCTATAAAAAATTAATTTATTCATATAAAAAAGTATGAGAATATGGATAATTGATCAATAGAAATAATTTTTTTATAATATTTATCCAATATAGATTTTAAAATTATTTAATTTAATGTGAATCGCTCAAAACTATTGTCAGCCTGCCGTCCATTTCAAGCGCTCCGGGGTCGAACGAATTGGTCAGTTTGAGATAATATGGCTTTTGCTGAGGAGGGTATCAGGGTTCGATGGTTAATATTTTGTATATTAAGATATTGGCAGGGCCCGCGTTCAATAACCATGGAGATTTGGTGGGCTAGTTTCTTTATTGCGTTTTCTACGATGGGAAGGTTATCAACGTCCTCGGAACTTCCGAAATTTGCGTCCAAGCAAAGCTGCGACAGCGGCCAGACTACATTTTTCTGCCGGACGGACTCGTGGTACGTGGTGGCGTGGTATACGTTCTGGGTCCAGAGCATTTTTCTGCTACAGTTATTGATTGGACCTGATCCGCAGTAGATCATGGATATAATTTTTTTTCTCCTTGGCAATATATGTTATCATATATTTAATATTTATTCCTCTTAAGAATTTATTTAATATCTTCTCACTAATAAATTATAATTTTTTTATTTTTTCCTATCTGAACGCGACATGCCTCGATAGATGGGGTTACAACCAGCTGACATTCCAAAGCTTTTTTTTTTTCTTAATAAAAATAAAAATGGCCAAAGACCAGCACGGATCCTTTATTCATAATTAAAAAAATTATAAAAATAAAATAAAAAAATAAAAAAAAATAGAATAAAAAAAATACATAGATAAACGCAACATCCTTATAAGGTAGTGCCATTCTTTTTCTATAGATAACACAATAAAAGCATCCAAAATAAAATCATCCGTGCCAGCTTATCAAAAGAAAGGAGCTAAGCTCGTCAGATTGTTCTACAATAATACATGATCATCAAGTATTTTTAGAAAAAGATATTTTTAATTTTTAAATTTTATAAAAAATTTTAAAAAATAAAATAAATAGAAAAAAAATTATTTAAAATTTTTTTAAAATTTCATTCTTTCCAAATCCCATTACAAACAGCCTGCAGCAATTGATATCCAATAGAATGTAACAGACGTTGTTTATTCTTAAGTCTCTATTTTGACTAAAGATCTCGTAAACTTGAAGGCCATTCTTTCAATCTAAGTTGAGTTTTGATGAAAAACTAAATACTCCATGAAAATAGACATCTAATGAACAGATACATCCCTAGTGTAAAGCTTGTTGTGAATTGAAGTGCTAACCACAAGAAAAAATGATTATTTTCTATAATAATAGTATTTCAAAAAATCTTATGAAAAGGACATCGAGTACCACCATTCCGAAGCATATGAAAATTCACTACCATCATAACAAAAAATTATTGATAAGATAAAATCCATAACTGAGTTGATGGATCAATTTAATCATAAAATAATATATATAAATAAATTAAAAAAAGGTAAGACACATGCATGTTTATATATATTGATTCATAATTGAACTGATAAATTAGCTAGATGAATTTGATCCAACTAAAAGTTCATCATCATTACATTGTCAGAATTCTAAATCAGAATATCTTTTGAAACTTCCAGGAAGATCAATTTTTCTACAACATTAGTTTAAAGAGAAGGCAATGACATGGTTAAGCTCATATCTAGCAATTGCCTTGACCCTTCAAATTGTTGAAAATGCTGTTAGCCATGTTGGATTGGGAGTTGCTTACCTCAAAATTTTATTTGATTTAATAAAATAATTTATTTAATATTGATGCATGATGACCAGAAGTTTGCTTACTCTTACCTGAGTCTAGCCTGCTTTATAGATTAAAAATTTTTCAGATAACTGGTAGGTCTGAATGAGGCTAGCACCAGAGATGGCAGCATGGTTGATAAACCGATGTAGTTTGTACGGATACTAAAGGCAAAGAAAAGCCCACGACGATGATTACGGGGTGGGTGTTGTGTTCTATTGTTTAATAATAACACAATATTATATATGATTACATGATTTGATACATTATTTATGGATAAACGGTGCAGAACTTTGTCCCAGGTGACAAAGCCAAATTAGAAAACTATATAAATCTTTATTAACATGTATAATGGCTAATCTTCGTGCCTTTCGTGACCAAGTCAAATATAATGAATTAAAGACTTGCCATTGTGATCTCCTTGCCTTTTCAGGTCAAAGCCCATGCAATAACTTGGAGAGCTTCGAGGTAAACCAGATTCGTGATCTTTTATAGTTTGCTGAAACAAAAAAAGCTTTATAGGTGCCAATTTTTTGTCCTTCCCTATTAATTGTGCATTTTTATCCTGAATAAACTGGTTTTAGACGTGCATTCCTTTGTCCGATTTTGGGTCTAGACCAAATAGACTTGTCCAAATATAAACCCAGGTTGAGCCTGATTTTCCAATCTCTGGCAATTCCAAGCCTAGGGGTTGTCTGGGCTGGATAAACATTTACTAATTCAGGCTACATCCTTTTCAGAATAAAAATAGCATAGAAATCAAAATTTTGCCATCCTTAATGGAATTTGAGGCTTTTTTAAAAGAGAGAGCAAAAAAAAAATGATGGCCATTTGATCAGTTCTAACATGCCATGATTTAGTTCTAAATTTTGGACATCTGATACTTTACAAAGTTAGGCTCCAGATTGCATGATCCTCACATTGTTTTCCAACGTGGAGCCAATTACAACCTGTATCTTTTTGCCATTTGCAACCTAAAGGGTCGGAAAGTTCCAAACTTTGTACTTCGAAGCGGTGATACCGTCGTTTCGCGCGTCTCGCTGTGTCGTACGATTAAAAACGGAACAAAGAAGCCGTTTGGAAACCCAATTCTTTTACTCTCACAAGCTTCTCTCGCTCCCCATTTCCTTCCTACTGACCAACAAACCGTAAATACTACCCAATCCACCATTTTTGGATCCCATATCCTTCCTTCTATTGGTTCTTGGATCGTTTCTAGGATCTCGCTGCTTAGGAATGGTTGGGGCGGCGTCTCCTTCCCGGATTGCTTCCGTGAGTGCTCTTATCCTCTCTTTCTATCCGACCGCTCCTCCTCGCTATTTTTGTACGGGTTGATTGATGGCTGCGGAAATTTTCATTCTTTTTTTTTTTTAAATTTCCTGAACCGACATACGGCAGCGTTTTCATTGTTTTCTTGGGTTCTTTTTTAGATATTTTTCTTATTTTTTTTTTCCTTGAAATATTAGCTCTTTATCTGCTTTGCCGAGAAGATTGAGAAGAAGGCTAGGAACCGACTGTTCCTTCCTTTGTTTTGAACTTTTAAAATGAAGATAGTTTTTATTACTCTAAGATTTCAGATGATCAGAAAAAATTCATGCTAAAGAGCCGACTGGATAAGATTGATATTAATTGCAAGATAATCTACAAAAAAAAGTTTAAAAATTGATAGGATATCCTCCAATTTAGGATTCTTCGATGTTTAAGTTAGTCAAATCCTTGAGAATAGATAATGAAAATAAAAAATTAAAAAATAAAATGAGAAAATTTTGAGTAGAAAGAATATTCAAATTTTCTTCAATGAAAAAGTCGAGAGTTGATTTCAGTAGAATTTTGATTTTATGAATTTTATGCATGAGCTTACCTTGGAGGAATACCTTAATCATCTATTTATAGAATAGATTGCTTAGACCTTAAGAAAAGTTTGTTAGACCATTAGTTTGTTAAAACCAACTAGATTGTAGCTGTTGGCCATTTTGCCTTATTAGTAATTGATTGTAATATCTGGAGGAGGGTCGCAATTGAATTGGAGCGCAGTTGGCGCTTAGCTGGCTTTCAGAGAATGCAGAGGTTGATAATTTACTGATATGGTTAGTCTACGAGATCGGTATACTATCGATCTCAGCATCAAATGAAAGAGCTGCTGTTGGGTTGTGACATTAGTATTTTACCAATCTTGATCTGTCACTTAGGCTGGTATAAAGCTGGTCTCCTACAGATCTTAGCAGTTGCTGGCCTTCAGGTTGGCAAAATATTGGTTTGATTCTAGGTTGGCTAAATACCGATCTCGTGCCATGTTTGGCTTGTAAATTATGAATGATGGTTCTCTGGTCTGAATTTTGCTGTGATCGGTTGTTACTGATCTGATTTCGATTATCTAGTTGATCTGATCAGCTGGCTAAATCAATCTGGATATTAGGTCGATACTTTATCGATTTGGGAATAACACTTATCACTTTCAGTGCTCATTTGGGACGATGGTGCTTCTGATGATGCCACATGGCTAGCAGAGATTGTCTATACCAATAGTTGCCCCCACTTTTCAGACTTGGAGTGAAAATTTTTCTACAAGAAGTGCGAAAAGTTATTTTTCAAAAGTCAGCCATCAGCCACTTGCATTGAGAATTACGTCACGTGGCCGTCAAATTTAAATTTTTAATGATTTGAAGTGACGAAGCACCTTGGTTGCGTATCCACCGTACCTAACATTTAAAGAAGCATGGAAAGATGCGGAACCATCATTGGTTGTTCCACTGTGATCTAGGTGACGTGAGTCACGTAGCGTTCATCCACGGGTTGGCTGAACCGCCATATGGAATAAGGTTATGTAGCTTGATCTGGATTGGTACATCGAAACAACTTTTCTACAGCCTCCTTGGATGATTGACAAGTGATCCAAATCCAATGGCGGATAGGTTAATCTGGGCTATTATTTTTCCCTATATATAGGATAGTTGTCCGTTCCTATCTCATTTTATTTTTTTCCTCCTAGAGCGAGTGTCTTATCGCTAGAGTTCCAAAAGCCTTCGCACCTCCAAACCATTGGAGAAGAAGGCATTTCCGGTGACCGCCGAAGCATGGAGAGAGCTAACAGAAGTAGTAGAGAAGGCTTCCTTTCCTCTTAGATAGGATTCTCCTTCCTTCCTTTAAGTTTAGGGTTTCTGCCTCTTAGGACTTCCTTTCTTTCTTTACAGTCTCCTTCTTTCTCGGTCCCTTCTGTTCTTTTTTTCCTATGTCCATCTTCCTTTCAGTCATGTTCTCTCAGGAGAGTACCTCTCTTAGCGGTAACAGAAGGGGGGAGTTAATCCTGAGTGGTCAGGACATCTGGACCACTCAACCCCGACTGGCCATCGAGATGAGTAATCCATCTTAGGTAGCCGTAGAGGGAAGTACCTCCAGCCATGATGATTCAGAGTCGCCGGTAAGAAGATTTTTGGATTATTTTGGTCCAAGTACTAAGCCATCGATTTTAATTGATGTTGACCTGGATAAGCTCATGGAGAAATATTTCATCCCTAATAACTTTCAGCTCATAGCTCCCAGTCCAAGTGATCGGATTACACGGCCTTCTGAAGGTTGTATAGCCTTCTATGCTAAGTCATTTCGGTCTGGGTTGTGTTTTTTTTCATCCTTTTTTTTGTAACGTGTTAGATTACTGTGGCCTACAGCCGACCAAGATCATCCATAATGCCATTAGGATTATTCTGGTCTTTATCATTTATTATAGTTTTGCTGCTATAGATCTTAGGACTTTTCTTTTTAGAACACTTTTCATCTTGAAAAAATATCCTACCGAAAAAGATTGGTGGTACTTCTCATCCCAATCTAATTATAAGTTCGATCATTTTCTTTCTTTCTCTATTGACTGGAAAAGTTATTTCTTTTTTATTCTGACACTTTCTAAAGTTTCGGTATTCACTGGGCTAGACCTCGGCTTAACTGAAACTCTAATAAATCTATTCTACCTGGAGACAAGGAGATCTTCGAAGAGCTGCTGGGTATGAAGGTATCCAAGCTCGATAAACTGGTGACAAATCAAATACTATTTAACTCTAGCATCAGTCTCATCTCCCTCCAAAGTGAGTCTGTCATCAAATTTTCTTTCATTTCTCTATGCTCAACTTTCATTTGACCATCATGTTTTTTATTCATCGCTGCAGTACTCATGAGGTTCGACCCCAAGAGACTGGCAAAATAGAAGAAGAGGAAGCCAGAATCCCCCAACACCCCTCCAGCCAAGAGAGGAAAAGGGAAAGAAACCGCTACTCCTTCCTCGACCTCTCCCTGATCTGCGCCTCCTTGTTCGGGGGTGCTAGCCATCAATGCGACACCAGTCAGCACCCGCCCTTCACCAGCTTCTTCTCCAATGTCTAGGGGACATTGGGACTCTATCGGGATGAGCCGTCCACCTCATAAGGAGCCGATCAACTATCCAAGGTTGAGCTCGACTACTATACCATCGAGGTCTAGTCTGCTAGCTGCACCGACCTCGGCCTCTGCTCGCAAGACTTGACCCTCCAGGGGGCCAAAAGTTCCAGCTATCGATCTACCGTCAACCTCTATTAACCAGATCCATATGTCTCAGGCCTCCATGTGGGACACTCCAACTCTCGATAGGGATCTTCTCTATGCCATGATGTCGCAGCATGACCTGCATGCCTGCAGGAGGGACTTGGGGCTCGATGAACTACTGATCCAGGGGTTTAGCTACCTTCTTGATGTAAAAAAATTTCTATCTCCTTTTTTTTTTCTCTCTCTTCTCTCTCTCTTTTTTACATTGATTTTAATCGATCTAGTATCTTGATGTCGATTTTTTATCAATCTAACATTTTTCTTTTCTCTTTTTATTAGTCTGCTTCTTTCTTTAGACTGTTCACCGAGCACATAAGCTGGCTGGGCGAAAATAAGAAATTTTTGGAGGAGGCCTTGCAGTCCATGAAGGACTGTCAGAAAATGGTAGAAGAAAAGGCAGCCAAGGAGAAGAAGCTTTCCGTAAGGCTGAAGAAATAGCTCTAAGAAAAGCTTAAAATAAAATTTTTGAGAAAAATAAGGCTTTGCTAGATTTTCAGATGAGGGCCAATGAAAAGAAAAAGAAGCTATTGGATCTGCAGCAAGAGGTCTCCAAGATACTTGGCTTGGAGGCCAAAATAAAGGAGCTAGAGAAGATGATGTCCTCCAAAGATGAGACCCTGATTGCTCGAGACAAGGCCCTCCTAGTGTACCAGAGGGACTTGGACCATTGAAAGTTGGCCACTGCCTGCACCGTGGAGGAATACAAATCCTTCGAGAGCATTATGGAGGAAATCACGGAAGCTTCGAGAGAGGCATTCGATAGTGGCTTCTATAGCTGCAAGGATCTGATCAGAAAGTTCTTTCCCGATTTAGACCTGAGTGGTATCATCCAAGAGGCCGACCTCGCCCAGGCTGTAGAGATGGAGGCCTAGCCGGCATCAGAGATGGATCTTCTTGTAGAGGCTCCATAGCCCACTTCGAAGGTGCTCGTTATCCTGGTCAAGCCTAAGGTTGAGCCTTCAGCTCCATCTAAAGCTCCAGCAGCTACTCCTATCTCGGTTCCTCCTCCCAACTCTATACCTGCCAAAGTTTTGGCTCCCATTGAGATTATCTCGTTGGAGGATGATATGGCGGCCACTCCTGTTGAAGTTCCTCAGGCAAATGCCTGATTTTTTGTATTTTCTTTTTTTGTACTTGTTTTTTTTATATCAACCCAACTTGGATCTTTTGTAAGGAACTTTCTTTAATGAAATGAAATTTTTTTTTCGAACAATTATGTTCAACATTGATTTTTTTCGATCTACAATAGTTTGCTATAATGCTTTTTACTCAAAAATTTTCTAAGTAATAATAAAAAACTCCATCTCGGTGGTATCCTGATGTAAGTGCTCTAAAAGAGATCGGTCTAACAATCGGTATTAGATAAAAATCCATCCATTTTGAAGTCATCAATTAATAGAAGTTCAAGATAACATTGATTTGGAGATCGATATTTAACAAGCTCCATAATAACTTTGTTCTTGAGATCAATATCTGATGGAGATTTTGATCATAACATCGATCCATCGATTAATAATCAATAGAAATTCCATGTAATATCGATCCATAGATCGGTAATAATCCAATGTAACATCATTCTATAGATCGATAATAGATAGAAGTCCAATATAACATGGATCCGTAGATCAGTAATAGGTAGAAATCCAATATAATGTCGATCCATAGATTGGTAATAGGTAGAAATCTAATATAACATCGATCCGTAGATCGATAATAGGCAAAAATAAAGATCTTATCTCCTGCGGCTCTCTTCGGGTCTTTACCGATATGTAGATCTGATTTTTGGAATATGGAGATTCTTCTCCTGAAGGTCCCTTCAGGGTTTTACCGATTTGAAAATCAGATTTAAGAATATGATCTTATCTCCTGTGTCCTTCGGCGCTCCATCGATCTGGTGATCAGGTTTAGAATTTTGGATATCTTATATCCTGTGTTCTTTGAGGCTTTATCAATTTGTAGGTCGAATTTAGGAATTTGGAGATCTTATCTCCTATACCCTTCGGGCTCTATCGATCTGGAGATCGAATTTAGAAATTTAGATATCTTATCTTCTATGCCTTTCGAGACTCTACCGATCTGGATATAGGATTTAGAAATTTGGAGATCTTATCTTCTATGCCTTTTGGGGCTTTATCGATCTAGAGATTGAATTTAAAAATTTGAAGATCTTATCTTCTGTGTCCTTCAAGACTTTATCGATTTGAAGATTGGATTTAAAAATTTGAAGATCTTATCTTCGGTGCCCTTCGAAACTTTATTGATCTAGAGATCGAATTTAGAAATTTAAAGATCTTATCTCCTGTGCCCTTTAGAGCTTTACCGATCTAAAGATCAGATCGATTTAGAAATTTGGAGTCTTATCTCTTGTGCCCTTTAGGGCTTACCGATCTGGAGATCAGATTTAACTGAGATGATCGTAAGATTTTCAATGCCTTGAAGAAGTCTTCATTAAGATAGAATTTTTAGAGTCTTTATTCATAATTCATTGATAGTATACTATGAGATTTTTTGCATTCCATATTTTAGAAATAATTGAACCATTTAGGTTCTCAAACCTATAAGTTTTTGATCGAATTATCTTAGTAACTTAATATGGCACTTCCCAATTTAGGGCAAGCTTTTCCTATTCTAGGGGTTTTGAAACTTCTACTCGATAGAGGACCAAATCACCTGTTCGAAGAATTTTTGGCTTTACCTGGGGGTTATAATATCTAACTACCTTTTGTTTATAGGTCGTCATTCAGTTTTGAGCTCTTTCTCGGGTTTCTTCCAATAAATTGAGATCGGTTCTTAATCGATTTGAATTGCTTTCTTCGTGGAAGTTCTCTATTCTTAGCATTAGAAGATCAATTTCTACAAGTATTACTGCCTCTGATCCAAACGTAAGTTTGAAGGATGTTTCTCCAATTAGTCGCCTGAGAGTAGTTCTATAAGCCTAGAGAATATTGTATAATTCATCGGCTCAGAGATCTTTGGCTTCAATGAGCCTAGTTTTGAGATCTTAGAGAATTATCTGATTCATAACGTCAGCTTCTCCATTAGACTGTGAATGTCCTACTGAAGTTAACCTATGGTTGATGTATAGCTCAGAATAGAATTTCTTAAATTTTTCATTATCAAACTGCTTTCCATTATTAGTGATGATTATCCGGGATAGTTCAAAATGGTAGATGATTGACTTCCCAACGAAGTCCCACATCTTTCTCTCTGTGATTTATGCTAGTGGTTTAGCCTTCATTCATTTGGTGAAGTAATTTATGGCAACCACAAAAAACTTTATCTATCTTGTTGCACTGAGGAATGGCCCCAGGATATCCATCCTCCAAACAACTAAAGGCTAAGAAATAGTGATAGAAATGAGTTCAGCAGATGGTTGGTGTTGAATATTAGCATACCTTTGATATTGGTCGGACTTATTAACAATATTAGTTATATCTTTTTATATAGTTGGCCAATAATAACACTATCGAATGACCTTATATGCCAAAGATTGACCCTCCAGATGGTTGCCGTAAATTTTCTCATGAACCTCTCGAAGAGCATAGTCGGCTTTCGAAGGTCTTAGGCATCAAAGTAAGGAAAGACAGAACGATCTTTTATAAATTTTTTTGTCTAGAATGACGTACCAAGAGGCTTGTCTCTTGATTTTTCTTGCATCCATAGGATCGTCGGGCAGTATTTCTTTGTCCAAGTATTGTATCAGATGACCCATCCAGCTTGGTTCATGATTGATCTAGACAATCGGTCTCTATGTTGGGTTTCTTGAGGACCTCAACATATACTTTCTGATTGAGGTCAGAAAATTCCGACGTTGTTAGTGCGAAAGCACGTCAGCTCAGACATTTTTCGATCTTGGTATTTGAAAAATTTTGAGATCGTCAAAATTTTTAAATAATTTTATTATGTTATGTAAATATTGAGACATTATAAGATCTCTGGCCGCATAGTAATTTTGTACCTATCCCATGATAAGTTGGGAGTCACTGAAAACCTTAAGCTTCTTGATATTGAGGTCCTTTGCCATTCTGAGTCCTACAGTAAGAGCTTTATATTCGGCTCCATTATTGAAAGTTTTAAAATTGAATGTTAGAGCATGTTCCTCGATGGCTCCTTCTGGGTCTGCCAATATTAGACCAACACCACTCTCTTGAGCATCGGAAGCTCCATCCATATGCAAGAGCCAATAAGATTCTCCAATAGCTTCTGCTTGAATTTTAAGGACCGAATTTTCTTCAGATATTGAATATTTCATCACAAAGTTGGCTAATACTTGAGCTTTCATGGAAGGTCTAGACTGATAAGAGATATTGAATTCACTGAGTTCATTGGCCCACTTGGCTAATCGATCGAAGGTGTCAGGTCATTGAAGGATCGACCTTAATGATTGATTTGTCAAGATAATGACAGAATGAGCCTGAAAATAAGATCAAAGCTGCTTGGCTATCGTGACCAGAGAGTAAATCATTTTTTTCATTCTAGAGTATCGGGTCTCTGTATCTTGTAGAAATCTACTGGTATAATAGATGGGTCTATGTGTTCCTGCATCATCTCGGACTAAAATCGAGCTGACAGTATTAGGTGAATGGATAAATATATGAATAAATCCTCACCTTCGATGGGTTTCGACAGTAAAGAAACTGAACCAAGATATGCCTTGAGCTCATCAAAGATAGCTTGGCACTCCTCTATCCATTTGAAATTTTTGATTTGCTTCAGCATCTTAAAGAATGAAAGGCATTTTTCAACAGACCTAGATATAAATCTGGTGAGTGATGCCACTCGTCCAGAGAGCTGCAGTACTTCTTTCAAAGAATTAGAAGGCCTCATCTCAAGTAGTGTCTAGATCTTCTTGGGATTGGCTTCTATTCCTCTCTGGGGTACAAGAAAATCAAAAAAAATGCCAGCCGTAACTCCAAAAGCATACTTGTTGGGATTAAGTTTTATTTGATGTTTATGAAGTTTTTCGAATGCTTCTTCTAGATCGGTGATATGTCATTCTGTCTCTGAGCTTTTGACTAGCATGTCATCAACATAAACTTTCATATTACAATCAATCTGATACTTCCAGAGTGCTTGTTGACTAGACGCTGATAGGTGGCATCTGCATTTTTTAGTTCAAAAGATATCATTTTGTAACAATATAAATCTTTGTCAGTGATGAATGTTGTATTTTCTTATCTTTCAAGGCCATCTTGATCTGATTATAGTTGGAAAAGACGTCCATAAAGCTCAACAGCTTGTGCCGTGAGGTTGCGTCAACTAATTGATCAATTTTTTACAAGAAAAAGCTATCTTTTGGGCAAGCCTTGTTAAGATCGACAAAATCGATGCAGATCCTTTATTTTTCGCTTGCCTCCTTAACCATTACTACAATGGCTATATCCAGTTTGGATATTATGCTTCTTTGATGAATCCTATCTTTAAAAGTTTGTTGACCTCCTCATTTATTGTCTTTTATCTCTCTGGATCAAAACTTCTCTTTTTTTATTTTATGGATTTGTGCTTGGGATCAACATTCAATTTGTGCACAATAATGTCAACAGGAATTTTGGGCATATCCAATGTAGACCATGTGAATACATTAGCATTTTTCTAAAAAAAATTAATTTTTTTTTCTGAGGTTGGCATTTAACCGAGCTCTTATTCGGATGGTTCTACCGACTCTTCTTGTTTTTTTCCCAAGCTCGCTTTTAAGATCTTGATTGAAAATTTCTATTGGTGGATCTCTGGCTGGTTCCTTCATTTTGGAAGCAATCAGAAAATATTGTCTAGCCATTGTCTGATCTTCACACATCTCTCCGACTCCCAATCTGATTGAAAACCTGACTAACAAGTGATAAGTTAAGATTACTGCTCTAAGGGTGTTGAGTCTAGGTCGGCCAAGAATGGTGTTGTATGCCGATGATATTTTAGCAACCAAGAATGTGAGCCGCACTATTGACTGGTAGGATTCTTTTTTGGTAGTATCTAGTAATGTAATTTCTCCTTCAACTATCATAGAATCATCTGAAAAGCCAATCAAAGGACCACCAACCTGTCTCAAGTTATTCAACACATTCATTTTTGAGGGGCATCATAGAACAAGATATCTGCTAAGCTTTTATTTTCCATCAAAATATTTTTTACATCATAGTTTGATATCATCATGAAAACAACAATAATATCATTATGGGATGTCTGGATCCTATGGACGTCATTATCAAAAAGAAAAATTTTTTTTTGATGCACTGCCTTTTAGGAGGGGGACTCCTGGATGCCCCCGAAGTCCACTACCTTATTCAATCATGTTGACGACTCTTGCAGTCAATCAATTGTGCTCAGTTGTGTCATCAGGCCTCTAGCGTGGCTCTAGGGCTTGATTTGCCTAATCTCGGATATACTTGCTAAGGTACCTTCGGTGGATCAAGACCTCAATTTCATCTTTAAGCTGATGATATTCTTTAGTATCGTGCTCATGATCTCAATGCAAGCAGCAGAATTTATTTTTATTTCTTTTGTCAGCATGAGCCTTCATGGAATTAGGATAGTGGAGATATTCCTAATTCTCTATTTCCACTGGGATCTATAATCGAAGGGCGGATAAAGAAACGTAGCTGTCAAATTTTTGAAGACTCTGAAATCTTAGATTTTTTTGAGGTGGATTACTACTACTCCCCTTACACCCATGTTCCTCTTAACGGGACTGCTTCTTTTCCTCCTTATTTTTCTTCTCCTTCTTATTTAGCTTTTTCTCCTTCTTAGCATGAGCATACTTCCGCATCCGGTCTAGCATTGCTTCATAGTTTTTCAGAAAGTTCTTGTTGAGGAAGAATATTAGACGGTAACTTCTGAGTCCTTACTTCAAGGTCGATATAGTGATGGACTCATTAAAATCTTTTACTTCAAGGATGGCCGCATTGAAATGGGCCATGTACTCTAGGAGGAATTCACCCTCCTGCTGCATCCAAAAGAACAGACTATCTAAGTACTTCAAGTGAAGGCGATTGCTCCTAAAATAGACTATGAAGAGCCTGCTCAATCAATCGAAGAAAAAAATGGATCCAGGATGGAGTCTAGAGAACCATATCCTTGTAGATTTTTTGAGGATAGTGGGGAAAGCCATACACAGAAAGACGTCAGACACGCCCTGAAGTCTCATAATATCTTTGTATCCCTCAAGATATCTTGAAAATTCATGGAACCATTGAAGGGCTCGAGGGGAGGCATTTTGAACCGAGCTCAGAATTTCGATAGAAAAGAAGAAAGTGAGATGAAAATCCTTCTTATTCTAAGAAGATCTTTCAAGTTGTACCTCTTTCAAATTCTTCTTAAGATCTTGAAGCTTCTGTTCACGATCCACTTCTCGCAGCAGCTTCCTTCTATAGAAAGTTGATTCAAATTCAGAGGAGTGTTCTTCTTGATCAAGAAAGCACTCCCGATGGAGTTCTTGGGGGATTGAAAGATGGCTGATTTGTGATGTAGCTTCATGAGGAGCAGATTCTTATCGTCGCTCCATCATTTGCTGGAACTATTGCACGTCATTGGTGAGGGCCTGGACCTATTGTACTAGGAGATTAAATTGTTAAGGATCGATAATCGCTGTAAGGTGGGACTGGACCATCTTTGGGGGAGCTCTAGGAGAAGATGGAGTAGAATTCTATGCTTTCTTATCCATTTTTTGGGTGCCCTTTCTCTAGCGCCAACCTATTGCTGTAAGACTTCAGATGGTCAGAAAGAATTCGCGCTGGAGAGCCGATTGGGTATGATCAATGTTGATCACAAGATAATTTATAGGAAAAAATTGAAGAACCGGTGGGATACCCTCCAATTTAGGATCCTTCGATGCTTAAGTCAGCCAAAGCCTTGAGAATAAATAGTGAAAATAGAAAAGTGAAAGATAGAATGAGAAGGTTTTGAGTAGAAAGAGGATTCGATCTTCCTTAAGTGGAAAAGTTGAGAGTTGATTTTAATAAAGTTTTGATTCCGTGAATCTTATGCATGAGCTTACCTTGGAGGAGTATCTTGTCCCTCTATTTATAGAGAAGATTGCTTAGATCTTAAGAAAAGTTTATTAGGCTATTAGTTTATTAAGACCAGCTAAATTACAGCTGTTGGCAATTGGTTGTAATACAGCTGGAGGAGGGCTGCAATTAGATTGGAGCGTAGTTGATGCTTAGCTGGCTTTCGGAGAATGTAGAGGTCAGTAATTTACCGATCTGGTTAGCCTACGAGATCGGTATACTACCGATCTCAGCATCAATTGAAAGCTCTGCCGTTGGATTGTGACATTAGTATTTTACCAACCTTGGTCTGTCGCTTAGGTCGATATAAAGCTAATCTCCTACGGATTTCAGCAGTTGCCGGCCATCAGGTTGGCAAAATATTGGTTTGATTCCAGATCGGCTAAATACCGATCTCATGTCGTGTTTGGCTTGTATATTGTGGATGGTGGTTCTCCGATCTGAACTTTGCTGTGCTTGATTGCTACCAATTTGGTTTCGATTACCTGGTTGATCTAATTAGCTGGTTAGGTCAGGCTGGGTACCAAGTCAGTCCTTTACCGATCTAGAATCGATACTTATCACTTTTAGCACTCATCTGGGACGATGATTCTTCTGATGATGCCACGTGGCTGGCAAGGATTGTCTGTACCAATAGTTTCAAAAATCTTCATATAGTAAATCGATGAGAATGGAGTCTTATGGAAGACAAGCTAGGAAGAAAGGAGAAGTGGAAGAACCGAGGAAACTTATAAAATCTATTAGAATGTGAAATCTAGTAAATTATCAGAAGTTTTCGATTTTCAAGTAATAAGATTTTCTTCTCTCCTCTGGCATCCACACATTTACGACCAAAAGATAAGCTCTAAAACTTCCAAAGTTCATTACACAAGAAAATAAACCACCAGTTTTCATAACAGTAATTCAAATCAACTTCGTAGCTGATGGAAGATACAAAGGGGTATGAACATACTTGTTTCCACAAAAGCATGGAGTCAAATCTAAGAGTAATATACCAGAAAAATAGGATTTAGAAGCACACAGGTCTAAGAGTATGAACTTACTTGTTTCTACCCACCTCACAGAAGAGAGGACACTCTCCATCATTCACAAATGAAGGTAAAGAGTTGCCACAGACTGGGATGATGCACTTCCCAGAGACAGGGACCGGAGCAACACAGCAACCATCGCAGCCAAAGTTGCCGACACCAAGTAATCGGCTAAAACCGGTGGCAACCGTATGGCGGCGACCAAGACATACATAAGGAGAACGGCGAGGATTAAGGTGATAAGACACAGAAAGAGGCCTATCATGGACCCCAAATCCTTCTCGCCATGCTCTGGAGATGGAAGGAAGTTCAGAGATCCAGCAACGGCGATGAAGAGGGCACCCATGACTACTTGGATTACCCAGCGGTGGCCCGCTCGGGCGGCTGGGCGTCTGGCGATCCGGAGGCGTTCTACAGCTGGGTTGTGGCGATCCATGGGATCTGATCACAATGAATTAGGGGTTGCAGAGGTGAGAGACGGGGGATGAGGAGGAGAAGTGCGGTGAACAGGGCTTTTTATAGCCTCGACAGATCCTTGACGGGGTTGTATCTTTCGCGCGGAAGAAGGATTCAGCTTTCTTCGCGCGAATCCACCGTTGGACCGCAGATAGTTGCTTTAAAAGCTGTGTAGTTGGATGAATGAAGATGCTTGGAATGCTTTGAGAGTTGTGTAGGATATGATCCAATGGCCAACAACGTGAGAGAAGATCAATTGTTCTTTCGTACAAAAGTACAATCCGAACCCTTTGGTCTCGTCTTTTCTATGGAAGGCGAGGCAGCGTAGCTGTGCATGCAGCCATTTATAGCTAAGTTTACGGTCAGAGGGTGAAATATCACACCTAAGTTTAATCTTGGTGCTAAATATCCCCCGCTCTTTCTGGCTATTGCTAAGGTGTGAGAATTGATGTTGAAACATGAATGGAAATTTATAACAATGGATAAGAATAGATTTAACAGAAGATGGTCTTGTGGGCTGGTCTATTTCAGCCTCCCTTGCTCCTCAAAAATAAAAAAAATAGAAGACGGTCTTGTGCCGTTCCCATCTTTTCTAGCTCTAAATAAATTAGTTTGGACGTAAAATGATAATAATTCGGTCCGAATTGTTTTCTTTAGGCTTCTTTCTTGAGCTATATTAAAATATTAAATAAAATTAATAAAATATATTTTATAAAATATATTTATTTTTTAAAATTAAGATTTTTTAAAAAATAAATAAATTATTTATGATAATAAGAGCGAAAAGAAATAGCTAGGACCAAATTTAATAAAAAAAATAGAATGATGAAACGATGAAGGAATTATGACGGCTAACCACATAATCCAATAGCTATGTATGGTTATTGATGCGGTGACAATTCCCATGTAGTGCCTGCAGAGGGGAACACAACATCTATTTTTTTTTCAAATTTATAAGAAAGAACAATTTTAGGATACAAGGATAAGGATAAGAAAAAAAACTGCGTTAACACATGAAGGAAAAAAAAAAAGGTTTGCACTAAACCAAAAGATAAAAAATAGAAATAACAAGAATTGATCATACTTTTTTCAAGCTAGCTCAAACATAATTGATTGCAGTACAGCATTGCAAAAGAGATATAATTGATCACACACACACAATCAAAAAAAAAAAATCTTGTTAGCGCCAGAAAAATGACAGCCACTGCACAGGTCTTCCCAGCTAGCCGACATTCTTGCACTATGCCGGCTACAAAGGTTGTTTGCTTTCTTAGATTAAACACCCGAGTCGTATAATACCAACAGAAAAACAGTTGTCTGTTATCTAATTAATAGATTGGACCACCAAGGTGGTGTCTTTTTTCAGCGATTCGGGCCATAGCAAAAGACATTCGAAGCTTCTGCATGAATAAGCCGCTTTTTTCAGAACAATAAACAAACTTTATTGATGTGGAGTCGATCACCACCTCCGTTTGTCATTTCTCTAGTTTCTTCTGATAAAATTGGATCCTTTGTCATTTCCTATAACTATTATACTCCTCCAAATACTTGAATGCTGGATAGCCAACCATCTTTTAAATATATTTATTTAATCATCGATGTTCACCTCCAAGCTAGCTAATGAGCGGGCACCTTATTCACACAAATTTATATAAAAGTTAGCTAGCTAGCTAACCACATTCTCCTTCCTCTTTTGTCTTATACTTGGCATGTTTACATAGTTTCGGCATGTACTACTTTTGTAAGAGGTCTTTGTGTTGTACTTGTCAAGACCTCTTTGTCATCTGTTTTATTTTCATGTTCTAGTCTTCTTGTTTGTATCTTTCAGACGCTCACTTTATTTTGGCGATACAAATTGTCCTCCTCTTACCCAAAAAGGGGAAGGGGGGAGCTCTAAGATTGTATTTGGATGCTAGCTAAAGGTTGGATGGTTTATAGTTATCCAGTTATAACAAGCCAAACACCATTCCACTCTAGTCAAAAGTGCAGGTTTTAAATTATTTGAAAGAGGAGGATGAAATTTTAGCCACCCAAACCTCTCTATGTTTTCGCTTTTTTCATAATTTTATCCCACTATACGAGCACCAACCAAACAACACATAAAGTTGGTCATTAGTCTAAATGGTTGACTATTTCGATAAAGTTGGTCATTAGTCTAAATGGTTGACTATTTGGCTCTCCTTCATGAAATACAATTTTATAGGAAACTGGATGTCAAAAAAATTAAATAAATATTTATGGATCATATGTAGAAGATCTAAAATAAAAGATAAAATTCAAGAATAGATTATAAACAATCAACATATCTTAAAATTCTTGAGCAGTCATACGATGATCTGCACTGAATATCCTGCAAGAGAAGAATCGACGATGGATAGATCTTCCTCTCCTTCTCCTTTTGATGCCTGCCTCCTCAATGAGATGAGTTCCATCCTTAGAGCGTAGAGATCTTAAATAATAATAATATCCTAGGTTTCTCTATAGGCTGTATTTATAGAAGTGAAGTGGGGACCTAGCCCAATTAAAAATTCATAATGGATCCACCCATCACAGAGCCCATTAGTGGATCAGGTCTACATCAATATCTGCTATATCACATGACTACGATAATAGGATCCAAACAATATGATTACAAGTTATTTTGGGTTTCTTAATCATTCATTCAGACGACAACTTAGCCCATATTTTATAACAAATTCGAAATCAAAATTAGTCTATAATCAATGCAAGTCTATCTTATGAGAATTTCTAACATTCTCCCACTTGAACGATAATAATTTAGAACCCTTTTTTATTTATTTTTAAAGAAAATATTTTAAATATAATATATATAGTTCAAAATGACTCTCGGGCTAAGTACACTTCATGTGGCCACATATGCTAATGTCCTAAATAAATAACATCTTTAGTCAAAAATTCGATCCGCTAAAATCACTAACATTGAATCACAGCAGTCTTAATACCATCTATTGATATAAGACCTTTCTATAGTTACAAATATTAGTAATCTTATCGACATGGATTCCAGTGATATAGTGCATGTAGTATGAACTTTGTACTCATGTGATCTAAACATACAAAATCAATCATCAGTCCACTTTATGATTTTTAATGAAACATCTTTATGCTTTCCAATGAAAGCTACAATAAGCTTATGTCATCATAAGCGAAAGCTTTATGCTTAAGCGAAAGTTTTATGCTTAAGACTTTAATTTAAATAACATTTACAAACAATCATATACGCACCAAATGTAAATATCATACTTTATTAAAAAAATAAAAAAAGTACTACATCTGCATGATGTATAATCTAAAAACAATGCTTTCACCAATTAAATACATCAAATGATTGCAATAAATCCATGTCTTCAACATATTTTTCAAATACAGTGAATTTAAGTCCTTTAGTTAATGGATCCACTAGCATTGCATCAGTCTCTATATGCTCGATGACAATATCTTCCTTTTTAACCAAATCTCTGACCAAGATATTTTATTTCAATATATTTTGAGACACTAAAACTCTTATTATTTTTTAAAAAAAATATAACTGCACTATTATTACAATATTATTTAAGTAGTATAGAGATGGAATCGGCAATCATAAGTCCCAAAATAAAATTTTTCAATCAAACAGCATGAGTTGCAGCTTCATAAGAAGCTATAAACTCTGCCTGCATGGTAGAAAATGCCATAATAGTCTATTTTGAGCTTTTCCAAGATACAACCCCTTTAGCCATCATAAAAATATAATCAGAAGTAGATTTCATATCATCCACACAACCAGCAAAGTCGGAGTCACAATATCCAATCACATCAAGGCAATCAGTCCTTCTATAAGTGAGCATAAAATTTTTGATTTTCTACAAATATCTCATGATCTTTTTAGCTGCTTTTCAATGTTCTATGCTTGGATTTGACATATATCTACCGAGCATACTAACAGCATATGCAATATCAAGTTTAGTGCAAACTTGTGCATACATCAAACTACCCATAACACTAGAATAAGATATATTTTTCATAGATTCTCTTTCTATATCATTCTTTGGACACTAATCTTTACTGAATTTATCTTTCTTAACTACAAGTATATCTCTAGGTTTGCAGTCATGTATATAAAATCTTCTTAAAATACGATCAATATAAGTTCTTTGAGACAATCCTAACAAACCATGGGGTCTATCTTTGTGAATCTCAATACTAAGTACAAAAATAGCTTCTCTAAAATCTTTCATATCGAAGGTCTTGAATAGCAAATATTTAGTCTCATACAATAGAGCTATATTATTACTACTGGCAAGTAAAATATCACACTACTATAAAAAAGGACTATGGTAGTGGTTCGTAATCGCTGTCGTAGTCCAAAAAATCGCTATCATAGGCTATGACAGCGATTTTCTAACCGCTGCTACTGCGATCGTCGCCGTAGCTCTATGACAGTGGTTATTACAGCAGTTGTTAGAATCACTATCATAGATAGCATATTGCAGTGGTTTATAAACTGCTACAATAGATCGACCTATAGCAACGGTTATGTAACCGCTGCCATAGGTTATCTAACGATTTCTTAACCACTGCCATAAGTTTAATGCAGCGGTTGGCACCGTTTGCACCAAGAACCTATGACAACGGTTGGCACGAATATGGTAGCGGTTATAAAACTATTATCGTAGATCTTAAATAATTAAAAAAATAAAATTTTTATTTTTTATATATTTTATCTGATAAATATAGATATATAACATAAAAAAATATAATAAATATAAAAATTATTCTAAAATACTAAAATTTTATTATCGAATAAAATTTATTATAATATTTTTTAAAAAAAATAAAATACATCAAAAATTTCATAAATTTACATCATCGTCGTCGTCGTCGTCACCGAAAGCCGGAGCTGGAGTCGGAGCCGGAGCCGGAGCTAGAGCTAGAATGCGGGATAATATATCATCGAAGCTCGTGACATCAAAATACGCGCTGAGCGTCGACATCATATCTCTCACGATGTTCTCCAGATGAGATGCGCGCTCCTCAGCCTGATCTACCCGCATCGTAGCATGATCTGTCCATGCCAACGCCTCCTCATGCTCCTCTCGACTGACGATATCGAAAGTCTGTGAGGAGATGCTCGCCTCGGACCAGTAGTTCGTCGGCATATGTCCGAGTCTACATCGGATCCTCCCAGAGTGCTCAGGCCCCAAGACCTGAGACAGATGGTCATAGGCCCAGAGGTATCCGGGCCCTTGCTCGCAAGCGCATCTGACTGATCCTGTAATTATAAACTAAAATAAAATTTTATAAGAAATGCTATAATACTAATCATATATATTAATATATTTAATATTTATAAAAATATGTTCGATTGCGGTGTTCATCGGTCTGCCCGTCTTGTCCGTGCAGTTGGATCGAAAGATCTCGCTATGGTTGGGCATCACTCCATCTCTCACCAGCTATAATAAAAAATAAATTTATCAAAAAGATAATAAAAATATAAATTTAATTTATCTAGTAAGATTTAAAATTAATTACCTCTCTATGCACACGACTGGCCATAGACTCGCGGTCTAGAGTGTGCGTATACTCCTGGACTGCACGGTTCTTTCGATTCTGATGGAAGATAGCCTAATAAATATTCAAATAAATAATAAAAATTTAAAAAAATAAATATAAATATTTAAATAATATTTAAATAAAAAATATATTATAAAATTTAAAAGTTAGAAATTTTACCTCAAACTTCTGGCTCCTCCAGTGTCTAACCATCCTCTCCCACTAACTCGGAGGATAGTCCTATATTCAGATAATAAGCTCCTTCGAAGTATCTCGTCGGTGCTTGAGCCACCCTCTGTGGAGCTTAACCTTGTAACCTCAGTACAACTCTCCGATCTTTTTCAGTCGGACATCTCGAGCCCTCTCGTGATCGAGAAAGTCGTACCTTCTCTATACAAATTTATCAAAAATCAGTTATAAAATTATTCTAATCAAATATATATAGTGTAAACATATAAAATGCATAAATATAACTAAGATGCACGTACTTACCCATATCTCCTTCCATATTCGATCCCTGACGGGAGCATCCATCAAACGTCAGTCTCTGGGCTCTATGGAAATGATGTCCGACCGCCTCACAAGCACTCCAAAAAAAGAATGCATCTCCCACGTGGTCTCCCCTACCAGCCTTTCCTTCGCATCATACTGCACCATCACCTGATGCTGACGGTTCCACACGTGTGCCATACGTGTGGGACCGTGAAATATCCGGCTTGATGATGCACCTACAATGCAAATACATTATGCAAATATATAAGTATACACATACTATATAAAAAATAAAGTTGTGCTAATAAAATAAAAACGTACACTTAAATGCCTGCGACGGTAGAGGCTCTGCTGGCGGTGGAGTATATGCCGCTGGTGAAGTAGATGCCGCAGGTGGAGTAGATGCCATCGGTGGAGTAGATGCCAGCGGTGGAGATCCCTGAGTAGCCGATACTGAGATGGACGGAGTATGTTCCGACTGCTCCTTGGATGCTGAACTGCACGTATCCACCGAGGGGTAAGGGTGAAAGCTAGATGGCGTTTCGGTGCCATCGTGACCTGCAACGTTAATAAATATTAATCAATATAACATTATGACATATCAAATTCTATTCGCTTGAAAGTCGAGCCGACTCCATGCTTGAGATAGTCGACTCCGTGCCTAAGACATCCGACTAGGATCCTCCCCCAGCCGGCTGCCGTGCCTAAGACATCCGACTAGGATCCTCCCCCAGCCGACTCGATCACGGCCCGAGCTGGCTCGGCTGCATATCTGAGCCAGCTCGGCTGTGTGCCATCCCCTCGATCACTCCCTCTCTCCCTCTCTCGATCTCTCTCACCGACGATGGCGATGAGGCCGAACCCCTCCCTTTCCCAGCGTTTTTCATCTCTCGATCTTCCTCTCTCCCTCTCTCGAATCTCCCTCGCCGATGAGGTCGGAATCCTCATCCCTCCCTCTCTCACTCTCTCGATCTCCCTCACCAACAAAATCGGACCCCATCCCTCCCAGTGATGTCGGCGAGGCCGGACCTCCTCCCTCCCTCTCTCGCTCTCTCGATCTCCCTCGCTGGCAAGGCCGGACCCCCTCCTTCCTAATGATGGCGGCGAGATCGAACCCCCTCCCTCCCAATGATGGTGGCGAGGCCAAATCCCTCCCTTCCTCTCTCAAGTATAGATCCATTGGATATTCGGATTCGGATTCGATACCAGTAATTAAAATTAGATCCAGATCTGAATATCCAGATTTCGATCCAAACCCAACTCATTGACAGATCTAGTCTACAGCCGCCGACATGGCACGATCCAAAAATTATGGCATGCAGATAATTATAATATTTATAATAAATATTTATTATTATAAAATATTCTATAAATTATTATAAATATACATGATTAATAAATAATACTATAAAATTAAAAAAAAATATATATACCTATGGCTATAAAGAGTGGATCGCATCGAAAGCTCTGAGGGTCACCGATGACGATGCTAAAGGAGGACGACGGCACTAGAGGTAACCTGCAAAATAAAAGCAAGATAGTGAGATAGAGAAGAGAGAAAAAGAAGAAAGAGAGAGAGCAAGGACGATCGGGGATGGGGGCCAGGGGGAGGGGGCTCGTCGGAAGGGGGATTTGGTTTCGCACTGAGGCCACAGGAGGATAGAGTGCAGGAGAGGGGTTTCATGAGGGGCAACGGAGGATCGAGGGTGGATGGGGGTTCGCCGAAGGGGGTGTTTCACAGGAGTCTGAGGGTGGGTCGGAGGGGGGGTTCGCAGGGGATCGAGAGAGGGTCGGATAAGGGGTGGGATTTCATGGGGGCCGAGCGAGGGAGGATGGGGGTTCATCGGAGGGGGTATTTTGTGGGGGCCAGGGAAGGTCAGATGGGGGTTCACCGGAGGGGGATTTGCTGGGGCCAAAGGAGGGTTGGATGGAGGGGTGGGGGGGCAGAAGGGGTGGTGGTGTGGGGAGGCGGCGTCGGTCGAGAGGAAGGAGGGGCGACGTCGGTCGGGGGAGGATGGGCGATGTTGACTGAGGGGGGAGGAGGGGCGACGACGGTCGGGGGGAGGAGAGGCGATGCCAGCCGAGGGGGGGAGGAGTCTCACTGGCGATGAAGAGGAGGTGTGAGAGAGCGAAAGAGATCGAGCATGCATGGGAGGAAAGAAAAAATTTGAAAATTTTTAACCTAACTTACGGCAGCGGTTTGTGCACGGAAGGGAAGAAAAAATTTAAAAATTTTTAATCTAACCTATGGCAACGGTTATCAAACTGCCGCCATAGATCTACGACAGTGATTTTCGAACCACTGTCATTGATCTATGGTAGTGGTTATCCAAAACCGCTATCATAGATCTACGGTAGTGATTCTGTAACCACTGTTATAGATCTATAGCAATGATTTTTGATAACCGCTGCTATAAGTGGAAAATAATTTTTTTTTATTTTTTCTTTAAATATTATATAATTTTAAAATTTAATGTCCATCTTCACCATTCATTATCTAAATAATTATCATTAGAGTGTTGTCACAAAAGATCACCTCGATCCGATGGCCCTAGCTTCGTCAATCAAAAAAATTTGATTTGATGCGATGATCTGATAGATGAAGATTTTCGATGAATCCAAAAATCTGCAAAGATGATCTAGCATACTATCATTGTTTTACTTCAATTGGATATCATTATCATTATCAATTTGGTATGGAATGATTTCGATCGTTAAATTAAAAATAAGCAATCAAAGGGTTAAACAGCGTTCGATTATGAGATAATTTTTTAGTTAAATGATCTTTATTATAATTTTAAATATTTTATATGATGGTGATAGTAAAATTTAAATCATTTTCGTATAAACTGTTCATGTTAAGCAGATATTGCAAAAGTACGAGCATAACAATCAATGAAGTTTTAGAATAATTATTAGGAGACGTATAGTTTTAGATCGTTCTTCATCTCATGAATTGAATTTTATAATCACCACCATAAAAAATGATTAAAGTAGTAGCCAAGATCATTTATAAAAAAAATTATCTCATAATTAGACACCGTTTGGTCCTTTGATCACTTGTTTATCATTTAACGATTGAAACTAACCTATACTAAATTGACCAAGATAACGATATCCGATTGAAGTGAAACTTTGATAGTACACTACAAACATCACCGAGATCATCGTTGCAAGTTTTTGGATCCATCGGAGGTCTCCATCTATCAGATCATCATATCATCATTTGTGGTCGTCAAAATCAAATTTTTCTTATCGATGAAGCTAAGCTCATCGGATCGAGGCGACCTTCTACGAAGACACTCTAATAATAATTATTTAGATAATGAACGGTAAAGATGGACATTAAATTTTAAAATTATATAATATTTAAAATATATATATATGACAGCGGTTATAATTAATCGCTGCCATAAATCAGATTATAGCAGTGGTTCCTACTAACTGCTGCTATAGATCCGAATTATGACAGCAATTATAATGAACCATTGCTATAGATCGACCTATGACAGTAATTTTTTATAATCGCTGCTATAGGTCCGACCTATGGCTGCGGTTTTCTGTAACAGCTGTTATATATCGGATCTATAGTCGTGGTTACAAAAATCGCTGCCATAGGTCCGACCTATAGCAGTGGTTAACGAAAATCGCTGCCATAGGTGCTATGGCAGCAGTTTCAAAAATCGCTGCCATAGTAAGCGCTACCATAGGCCATTTTTGTAGTAGTGTCATTCACATATAAAATAAGAAAGATGAATTTACTTTCACTGATCTTAAGATATATGCATTGATCTACTTTATTTTCTACAAAACTAAGAGAATTCACCATGTTATCAAATTTAAGATACCATTGCCGTGATGCTTGCTTAAGACTATAAATAAATTTTTTAAGTCTACACATCAAATTTGCTTTTCCAGTTTCAATAAAACCTTCTGATTAAGTCATATAAATTTTTTCATTAAAATCATCATTCAGAAAGACTGTTTTAACATCCATTTGATGAAGCTCAAGATCAAAATGGGCTACCAATGCCATAATTATTCTGAAAAAATCTTTGCAAGAGATGGAAGAAAATGTGTCATTGTAATCTATGCCTTCTTTCTGTGTGAATCCTTTTGCAACCAATTGGACTTTAAAATGCTCAATATTTCTATTAGAATTCCTTTTGGTTTTAAATACCCATTTATACTTTATGGGTTTAAATCCTTTAGATAATTCTACAAGCTCCCACACTTTATTGTTAGCCATGGACTGCATCTTATCATACATAACTTCATTCCACTTATTTGATTAGAAAAATGCAATAGCCTAATCATAAGAGACTGGATCGATCATATGACCAATGTCATAATTATTTTCATCCAAATAAATCACAAAGTCAATAGGAATAGCAGATCTTTTTTCTCTAACTAATCTTCTTATTGGTATATCATTAACTGGCTGTGGAGGTGCTGTGATCGACTGAATTATCTACTGCTGTTCAACTATTCTTTCAACATGATGAAATATGATATTCTTTTGAACAACAGGTATAGGAACAATAGCCTATTCCTTTTTAATATATCATTTTCAGTATGAGAATATCTGCCATCATCTATATCTATTTTTAAAAATCTGGCATGGATAGACTCAACAATCTTTGTGTCTCTATTTGGATAGTAGAATCTGTATCCTTTAGAGTTATCTGGATAGCCAATGAAATAACAATGAGTGGTTCTAGGCCCAGATTTATTTTCTATTGGATTATAAATTTTAACCTCGGTAGGACAACCCCAAACATGAAAATGATTAATGCTGGGCTTCCTTCCAATCCATAATTCAAAAGGTATTTTTGGAACAGCTTTACTGAAAACTCTATTTAAGATATAGATGGTAGTTTTTAATGTCTCATCCCAAAGACATATAGGTAAATTGCATCCACTCATCATGCTTCTAACCATATCTTTAAGAGTGTGGTTACGTCTTTCAACTACACCATTTTATTTAGGAGTTTCAGGCATGGTGTATTGGGCAACTATCCCACACTCCTATAAGAATCTGGCAAATGATCCCATTTACTGGCCAGATTCACCATATCGACCATAATATTCTCCACCATGGCTAAATCTTACTACTTTGATCGTTTTCTCGTAGTATTTTTCAACTTTAGTCTTAAAGATTTTAAATTTATCAAATGCTTCTGACTTTTCTTTTAGAAGATAAATATATTCAAAATAAAAAAAATATTAATAAAGATAATAAAATATTTACTACCATAAATAGTAGTTTCTAAAGGTCTACTAATATCTATATGAATAAATTTTAAAAAATCATTGCTATGCTTTGACTTCTTTCTTTTGGTCTTTGTAAATTTGCCTCTAATATAGTCAACACAGGTATGAAGGTCGCTAAAATCAAGCAAATAAAATTTTTTTTATCAATTAGCTTTTGAATTCTTTCTTTAAAAATATGATCTAATCGTTTATACCATAACATAAAAGATTTATCTTTAGTTAATCATCTTTTGGGGACAATGCCATCAACATGCATAGAAGAGAAATCATTCTTATAGATAACATTAAGATGATATAATCCATCAAATAAAAAACCTCCACCAATAAATTTAGAGTCAACAAATAGTTCAAATTTTTTATGACCAAAAGTAAATTTGAAACCACTAGAATCAAGTTTAAAAAGAGAAATCAAATTCCATCTCATGAACGGTACATAAACAATATTTTCTAAGACAAGCATAAAACTATACTCTAATTCTAGCCTAATATCTCCAATAAAATCAACTTGAACTCTTTCTCCATTTTCTACGAAAAGATTCACTTCATTCTCAGTTGTCTTTCATTTGTTTATGAACCTATATAAAGAATTAATGAAATGAATAGATGCCCCACTATCTAACCACCAAGAATGTAATGGAATATCTATCAAATTGGATTCAAAACAAAGGTTAACGAATTACCTCTTTGCTGGTTCTTCTTTTCTAGCCAATTCTTGTATTTGAAACATTAAGTTTTCCTATGACCTTTCTTCTTGCAAAAGAAGTACTTAAAAATTTTCTTAACAGCAGCTTGAGAGTCTCCAAGATTTTGATTTCTATTCTTAGGATTGTAAGATTGACTATTTCTTTTAGGACCATTTTTCTTCTTCTTTTTATAATTGAAATTCTTAGGATGTGGCTGATATACCATATTAGCACTCTCATCATTTTCTCTAAGATATTTTTCTTCCTCTTGAGCACAAACTGAAATAAGTTCATTCACACTCCATTTATCCTTCCGTGCGTTACAAGTTATTTTAAGTTGATTAAATTATGCAGGAAGAGAATTAAGGGCCTGATGAACAATAAAGACTGTTGGGATAGGTATATCTAGACTGTTAAGTTTAGATGCAATGCTCTCCAATCTCATGATATGAGTTCTAACTCCATCAATATCATCATATCTCATATTAACCAACTTTTTCATCAACTCTCCAGCCTCAACTTTATCAGATTCTATATATGTTTTACTTACGACATCAAAGAATTGTTTAGCATTTTAATTATCAGATGTAGCATCCAAAATGAAATCAGATATGAATCTCTTCATAATCATTAAGCTCAATTTATTTGCTTTCTCCTATTTTTCATATGCAGCTTTCTATTCTGTAGTATTCTAATCAGTTATCTGAAATGGAGGATTATCATATAAAGCAATATCCAAATCCATCAAACCCAATGCCAATTCAATATCACATTTTCATCTTTTATAATTTGTTCCAGCTAGAGTTTCAATTGGAGCAGTGGTGTTATTAATTACAAAGATGCTAACTATAAAATAAATCTAATGCAGTTAAATAATGGATAAATTATAGGCAATCAACATGTTTAAGAGACTTTATAAGTATTATTTTAATGAGAGCCCTTGGTGCAATGCCACGAATTTTCTTTAGGAAGAAAGGGACCCATATAAGATTTCTCTCATACATCTAGTGGAAAATATCTGTAAGATATTATTAGCTTTCGAAAATTTATTTACTTTGGTAGAATGAATTCCTAGGCCATGTACATATACAAATCACAAAAATAGTTTTACTTCAAAATTATAACATACAATGAGCTCCTTCTAGGAAGATTATTATATGCTATAATTTCGTGACACCTAATCCCTTCTTAAATAATATACAGAAGAATCTTATAAATACCATTAAATAGGCCACTTTGGTAGACACCATCTAATGCAATTTATAAATCTTCAATTCAGGGATCAACCAACATGCTTATCAATTTTAATATAACTTAATGCATGCACAGCAAATAAATTTATCAAAAGAAATTGATATTTCTTAATTTTCTGAAATACCTAATAGAGGAATCCTATAAATCATAATGAATGGACCACTTTGATGGTCACCATACATTAAAACCTGCATTCCTTTAAATTAGAGATTATAACAAAAATTATATAAATTTAATTTTTTTTGATTGATTGATTATAATCTAATTTTTCTTGATTCCAATCTTCTACAAAATTCTAAGCTCTGATACCAATTATCAAAAGAATTAAATAAATATTTATGGATCATATATAGAAAATCTAGAACACAAGATAAAATTCAAGAACAGATTATAAACAATCAACATACCTTGAAATCCTTGAGCAGCCATCTGATGATCCATGTTGAATATCCTGCAAGAAAAGAATTAACGACGGATAGATCTTCCTCTCCTTCTCCTCTTGATGCCTGCCTCTCAATTGGATGAGTTCCATCCTTAAAGCACAGAGATCTTAAATAATAATAATATTCTAGGATTATTTCACTATAGGCTGTATTTATAGGAGTGGAGCGGGAATCTAATATAATTAGAAAATTCTAATGGAACTATCCATCACAAAGCTCATTAGTCGGATCCAGCCTACACCGATATCTGCTATATCATATGACTAAGACAATAGGACCCAAACAATATAATCACAAGTTATTTTGGGTTTCTTAACCATTCATTCAGACGACAACTTAGCCCATATTTCATAACAAATTTAAAATTAAAATTAGTCTATAATAAATGAAACTCATCTTATGAGAATTTTTAATATTGAATATAAATGATATTGGGCTGAATCATTAATGGGAGCAGCACCTTTTGGAAAATCTATACCTGGGTGGCATCGCCGGTGTGGATGATTTAGCCCAGCGGAAGAAGGGAATCTAACAAAGGCCGGCCTCTTGGAGCGTACCGCTAAGCATCTGGAGAAAAGGCCTTTTTATTGAACCAGATTGTTCTGTGTTATCTTTCTTTATATCTTATTCCAAGTAGTTGAAAAGAATGACAAGAGGAGAAAGTGGTTATAGATCAAGGAATTTGAATGCCAATCATCTTGTACCATGCCAACATTGGCATGGATGTGTACTACGATACGTAATCATCATCCACGCCTGTGTGCAATTGATATGCTTGGCACTGGGCCATTTTTCCTTTCAGGTTCTCTTTGTTTTGGCACGGCATGGAGCAGCACCGTATGGCTCAGTTTGTGCCAGATACCACCCTGCTTGTCTGCCGTAACCAGTGCTTGAATCTTCTGGAATAAATTAATGGCCTTGCCACACGGAGGGATTCCAATTCCCAGCAACCAGCCATTTTGTTGGAAAAGTAAGACAAAATCCGAGCTGTAGTTGCTTATGATCTGGAGCCGTTCTTTGCTCTTTGGACATAACTACATATTTTGTCTTTGGCCTTGGACTAAGATAACCATCTAATCTGGATTTTGCTTGAATATATTTTGTTGAAATGACGACGCATGTCAGTTGTGACATCTCCGACCCGCAACATTGTAGGATGTGGGATTTCCAAGTGGTCCTTTTTTTCTTTTTTTTTTGTTCTTTTGGTAGAAGATGGCCCAAAGGCTTCGTTAAATAACTAAACACTTACATGTAACGCTCAATGCTGCCAACAAAAGGATACAAGCAGCCTAACTCAGAAGTCTGAAATACCTCATTACATAACACCTTACATAACTATCAGGTTCGACTGCTATATAACACCTGAGCCATGGAACATGAGAAGTAATAGGACACAAAATATCGTCAAGTAGCAGGGGATAAAGTATGTTCCAACAAGTTACATTTATGTAGGAATCTGATGGTAATATTGAGGTAATCCACTGTAGCTTGATAATAAAATCCCCTTAGTACAAGAAACCTATTGCAGTAAACTAAGACCGAGTATAAGAAGGATGTTACAAGCAACCACCCCTGGATCCCTGCACCAGCTTTTAACTAGTTTCTTAACTTATCCCATGAGCACTATTGTTGAAGTATTACCAAACCGTCATTATAGCAAACAGCGATAAGTGAAGGCCTCTGTTCCAGCTGGTAATCTGATAAGAACCGAACAACAACTAGCACCCATTTCCTTTGACCCAGCATTATCAACCACTAATTAACATCCCTGCAATGAAATAGGCAATCAATGTTGTTGATGGAGAGAATTAATTGGAGCTTCATCATGCACCAACTAATACCTCTAAGCATGTAATGCAAAGTAAAGACACATAGGCAGTGGAGGAACATGGGTGAGACAATGATTTGATGCACATCCCAACAGAGTCCTGTGTGCCACTCACCATATTCAGCCTGTGGAAGCAGCTAAATAGTGAACTGAAACCGAAACCAAAGAATAACTTCATATGAGATGACGATTAACTTAATGCAGCAGAGAAGGAAAAAGAAGTCCATGACAGTCTTCATCTTAGTTTAACGGATATAAATTGTTTCCTCTCTGTCAGCCTACAAAATAGCATGGAGTTGGGGAGGTATCCTATTATTCGAAAAAAGATTGTATTCCCCTTCCAATGCCCTTTTAGCCACATAATCAGCTACACAATTTCTTTCCCGGTAAGTGTAGAATTTTACAATTTGTGTTGTTTCTCAACTAGAAATGGAGATCAGCTAGTAAGGAGTATTGATGATTTTCAAGAGAGCTTCAACCAATGATTTTCAAGAGAGAGAATGTGAACAAGATGTAGAAGAGCTGCCCAAGTGCCATGATGGAACTATAAAATAATTAGGTTGAGAAGATAATGTGATATCAGCCAATACCTTGCTCACCAGTTGATACGGAGATGAACCATGTCACGCCTCCAACCCAGCATCCGGATCGGATACATGATAGCCGTATACTTTTTAGGACAAATCCTAAAAAATATACAAGGCCTAAATAATGAGTCCACCAAAAACCAAAAGAATTATAAAAATTTCAATCATATTTATCAAATCAAACAAATAAATCCATCTTTGTTCACAAAATTTAAACATTTATTTGGTATCAGAAAATAACTAATTAGTTAACTAACTAAAAACTCCATCGCTCAGCTCGACTACAACTATGCATCTTATAAATCTAGAAAAGAAGAGAAAGAAGACTTGTGAGCTTTACAGCCCAGTAAGAATTCCTTACGCTCATATCAGCATGAATATGAAATATCTTTTAACGAATATACATAACTGATAGAAAAATAAAAGATTCATGCACCATCAATATGATAATTGAATAACATCATTATGTGCAATTTTAATAAACACATCTCATATCACCAATCAATAATTTGCCCAACATTAATTCAATAATTTTTTTTATTATTTACTGATTAACATAATTCTGATCCAAGCAACATTATCATTCGAATACTGGACTAGACCTACTCACGCTCCAGCCCATGGCAGGCCACCATATTTTCGTCCATAGCTGGCAACCATATCTTAGACCACGGCTAATATCACAATACCATATTTCACATGTGCCGGCTAGTCCAGATATCGATCAATTTTATATAGTTCATCAACTTGATTTGACTTCAACATTGAACCTAGTTGCAACCATGCTCCAGTCTGTGGTAGGCCAAATCATACGCCATGTTTCACATTCACATGCTTCCTTTTTTTCATGCTTTATGTTTATCTTTCTGGCGTTGGATTAATTACAACCATGCTCTAGCCCATAGTAGGCCAAATACACGCTGCACTCCAGCCTAAGGCTAACCCAGCACACACATCATGTTTCTTGCATGATCGAACAATCCAAACACCGCCCATGCCCTATCCATATTATTAAAATTATCATCTGATTTTTGACATTAGATTAATTATAGTCATGCTCCAGCCTGTGGCAGGCCGAACCGCACCCCAGTCCAAGACTGACTCGGTATATACACCATGTTTCTTGCATGACTAGCTAACCTAGATGCTGTTCACCCCATTAATCATATTAAATCATGTTTTTCTTATTCGACAATCATTAAGCACCAATTAACATGATTCAAGCAATATCAATCACATATCAATAGATATAAAATATACATCAATTTTACAAATAAATTTTCATAAACATGTCAGTGATCGTGTTGAAGAATCCTTATCTCTACTGATGATTGACTCAGCAAAGAAATCGACGATTCTCTAGATCTACAAACTCAAAAGTAAGATATTTTGCTCAACATCTTATGCAAATAATCATACCTCTACATGATCAAGATCAAATATAAAAATCATATATGGAGAAGTTATGGATAAATGAACCTAACACTACAGTTCAAGATCCCTCCTAAGACTAGTTCATCAGTCCAAGTTTCCTAAATATCTGGATCCTTTGTGATCCATAAAATCTATAGAGAAAGAAAGTTCGAGAGAGAGTAGAGAGAGAAAGTGAAGAGAGAAGGCTGAGAGAGGGAGGAAGAGAGAAGAGAGAGAAAAGATTCTCTCTCTTTTTTCTATATTTTCTTTTTTTTTATTTTTCTTATTTTTTTTCTCTTTTTTTTCTTTTCCTTGAAAGAAAAATAAAGGAGGCAATCGATTGATGCTCCCTCTTTGATCCCTGCCTACGGTCGCAACCCCTTGACGGCGACAACCATTCCCCACCATGACTCTGGAAAGCCAAATGATGGCCGACTTTCGGCCACTTAGGCACGGCCCACATCCGGCACGATGGTCAGTTTGATGGATAAAAGAAGAACAGGGGATGGCTTGTTCCTTCTCAAATCCAGCATCTCACCGGCCAAAACCAAACAATGGTGACCCTTCTACTGATCAGAAGAAAGGCAAAAGGATGGGTATCAATCTTACCTTGGCTTCGGTGAGACCAACAATCAATTTGTTGGAAGAAATCCTCAAAAGCCTCTGCGGAATAATCAAAAAAAAATTCCTTTTCTTGCCAGCGATGGAAGGGAATCGGAGGTGAGATGGCTCAGAGGGAAAATATCCTTTTTATAGCCATAGATCCTTGGGTTTATTTACCCTGGGATCCCTTCTCCTAGTCGGAAATGGAGAAGAGAGGAAAGGGGAGTCTTCCGTCCCTTGCCTTACGTGCACAATGCGTGAGGTTTTTTTTTTTTTTTTTTGTTTGTTTCTTTCTTTGCTTTAGGATTCATGCTACAAATCTAAGGGTTAATTTAATTTTTTTTTTGGTTATTGCATTCTCTCCCTCTTAAAATAATTTCATCCTTGAAATTAGTATATCTATAATTTTAAAGAATCGGATACAACCCCTTTATCTTACCTTCAAGCTTTCACTCAGTGTTTCCTTTCTACATGATCGTGCTAGTAAGTTGATAATAAAGAGAAAAAAATCTAGTTCCTCCAAACTTTGATCTCTTCTAAATATCTTCTATATTAGGTATTCCCAATAGATCAAAGTCATACAAGAAAATCCAACAAATTTCTAAATTTTATCATATACTTAGTCCAACATATCTTATCAATATCAACACAAATAAATTATGCCCGTTAAATAGATTTAGCAATAATAACACCATTCATCTTGTTAAAGATCCTATATGAGACTATGTACCCATCACCATCGAGTCAGGCACTTTATCACTCTCTTGAGTAAGTACATAGACCCGTCCTTAGGTTCGAGGCTTCTGTTGTGTATTCTGAGGTACTTTATTTGCTAAGACTTCTTATCGTATTTGGTATTCTTTCTTATTAGAACAAACAGCTACCTTATGGCCATGTTGACCACATATGAAGCAACTACCATTGAATTACTTACACTCTCTTAGATAATGAGGTCCACCACATCGGTAACACTTAATATTATCTTGAATTTGTTCTTTACCTTCTATAGCATAACTTGATTTCTTAGTTTTTGACTTGAAGGGTTCACAACTTTGACTTTGAGGATCATTTGATTAGTTTCGTTTCTTCAAATTTTTCTCTCTTGCAGCTTGTGCATCATCAAGTCCTTTCTCAATCACCAAGGCTTTATTAACGATTTGCTTATAAGTAGGCAATTCAAACACAGTCACTAGTTGCTGAATTCGACTTCTAAGTCCATTTTCAAATTTTCAAGCATGAATACCCTCATCAGCTATCAATGTCGAAGTATATCTAGACAACTCTTCAAATTTTGCTACATATTAGGCAACTGTCATACTCTCTTATTCCAATCAATCAAATTCTCGAAATTTTTGGAGTCAAATATTTTGAGAAAAATATCTCTCATAGAAGACTCCTTTAAATCCTTTCCATATAAAGGATGCATCATTTGGCCCTAACTTTTCAATCTCCATCTCCCACCAGTCGACTACCTCACCTTGTAACATGAAGGTGGCAAAAGTAATATTTTCCTCAGCAGGACATCTCAGGGCTTCGAATACTTTCTCTATTGCTTTTAACCAACTTTCAGCTTCTATAGGATCAGAGGTTCCTGTGAATGTTGGTGGTGCATATTTTTTAAAGTCTATCAAGCTGATTTGATGCTCTTGCTGGTTTTCAGCTCCCTACTGCTGATAAGATAGCCGCTCTTGCATTAATTATTTCATGATTTTCTATTATTGTTCTCGCTGTGCATCCAATATCTTTCTCATATTTTTTCTAGCAGCAGTTTATTATTGCACCAAAAATTGCATCAATTGAGCGGTGGTTATATATTCCCCAAGTTGGACTTTAGGTTCACCTAGGGTATCCATCTCTGGAGTATTTTCAATGGGCTCATTAGGGTGCTCTTGCAGATGTGTGCTACTAACCGACGATGGTGGGATGTCTTTCAATTGCCTAAGAGGCTCCTATGCACTAGAATCGTCAGCAAATCGGATAGGCCTCCTGACATGCCCATGTTCAGTTCCTCATGCCATATCAACCTGTCTAGGTCAAGATTAGTATTCATCAAACTATTTTAGTTGGATGATAACTAGGCCTCATATTCATAATGATTTAATTTTTCTTAACCCAGCGGTCTACCCTCACATAGGTTCTCCTCGAACTTAATCCCTAATGATCAAAACACTAAATTTCGATATCACTTATATCAAAGTTCCTAGTGATCTTAATCTTATACTCAAATACTATTTAAATAGCAGTTCCTAATAATCTTAAATCTAAGCTCTGATACCACTCTATCACACCGCCAACCCAATATCTGGGTCAGATACGTGATGGTCGTATACTCTTTAGGATAAACCCTAAAGAATATATAAGGCCTAAATAATGAGTCCATCAAAAACCAAAAGAATTATAAAAATTTCAATCATATTCATCTAATCAAATAAATCCATCTTTGTTCACAAAATTTAAATATTTATTTGGTATCAAAAAATAACTAATTAGCTAATTAACTAAAGACTCCATCGCTTAGACTCCACGCTCAGCCCGACTGCAACTACTCATCCTGTAAATCTAGAAAAAAAAAGAAAGAAGGATTGTGAGCTTTACAACCCAGTAAAAATTCCTCACACTCATACTAGCATGAATATGAAATATCTTTTAACGAATATACATAACTAATAGAAAAATAAAAGATTAATGCACCATTAATATGATAATTGAATAACATCATCATGTTCAATTTTAATAAATACATCTCATATCACCAATCAATAATTTACTCAACATTAATTCAATAGAATTTCTTATTATTTACAAATTAACATAATTTTGATCCAAGCAATATTATCATTCTGATACTGGATTAGACCTGCTCATACTTCAGCCCATGGTAGGCCACCATGTTTCCGCCTATGGCCGGCAACCATATCTTAGCCCATCGTTGATATCACAATATCATGTTTCACATGTGCCAGCTAGTCTAGATATCCATTAATTTTATATAGTTCATCATCTTGATTTGACTTCAACATTGAACCTAGTTGCAACCATGCTCTAGCCTGTAGAAGGCCAAATCATACGCCATGTTTCACATTCACATGCTCTACTTTTTTCATGCTTTATATTTATTTTTCTAATATTGGATTAATTACAACCATACTCCAGCCCATGGCAGGCCAAACACATGCTGCACCCCAGCCCAAGACTGATCCAGCATACACATCATGTTTCTTGCATGATCGAATAATCCAAACACCATCCATGCCCCATCCATATTATTAAAATCATCATCTAATTTTTGGCATTATATTAGTTATAGTCATGCTCCAACTCATGGCAGGCCAAACCACATCCCAGTCCAAGACTGATCCGATATATACACCATGTTTCTTGCATGACTAGCTAACCTAGATGCTGCTCATCCCATTAATCATATTAAATTATATTTTTCTTATTCGATAATCATTAAGCACCAATTAATATGATTCAAGCAATATCAGTCACATATCAATAGGTATAAAATATACATCAATTATACAGATAATTTTTTATAAACATGTCAGTGATCGTGTTGAAGAACTCTTACCTCTACCAGTGATTAACTCAACATAGAAATCGATGATCCTCTGGATCTACAAACTCAAAAGCAAGATATTCCTCTCGATATCTTATGCAAATAATCACACCTCTATATGATCAAGATTAAATCTAAAAATCATATATGGAGAAGTTACGAATAAACGAACCTAACACTATAGTTCAAGATCCCTTCCAAGACTAGTTTATCAGTCCAAGTTTTCTAAACATCTGGATCCTTTATGATCCATAAAATTTTTAGAGAGAGAAAATTCTAGAGAGAGTAGAGAGAGAAAGTGGAGAGAGAAGGCTAAGAGAGGGAGGAAGAGAGAAGAGAGAAGAGAGAGAAAAGGCTCTCTCTCTTTTCTATCTTTTTTTTTATTTTCCCTATTTTCTCTCTCTTTCTTTTTTCCTTTCCCTTGAAAGAAAAATAGAGGAGGCAATCGATCAATGCCCCCTCTTTGATCCCAGCCTACAGTCGCGACCCCTTGACAATGACGACCATGCCCCACCATGACTCTGGAAAGTCGGACGACGACCGACTTCCAACTGCTCAGGCACGGCCCACATCTAGCATGATGACTGATTTGATGGGCGAAAGAAGAATAGGAGATGGCTTGTTCCTTTTCAAATCCGGCATCTCGTCGGTCAAAACCAAACAATGGTGACCCTTCTACTGATCGGAAGAAAGAAAAAGGATGGGTATCAACTTTACCTTGGCTCCGCTGAGACCAACGATCAATTTGTCGGAAGAAATTTCCAAAAGCCTTTGCGGAATAATCAAAAAAAAATCCTTTTCTTGGCGATGATGGAAGGGAATCGGAGGTGAGATGGCTTGGAGGGGAAAGATCTTTTTTATAGCCGTGGATCGTAGGGTTTATCTACCCTAGAATCCCTTCTTGCCGAAAATGGAGAAGAGAGGAAAGACTCCTCCATCTCCTGCCTCACGCGCACAATGCATTAGGTTTTCTTTTTTTTATTATTTATTTTTTTTCTTGCTTTAAAATTTATGTTAGAAATCTAATATTTAATTTATTTATTTTTTTTAATTATTACAAACCATCTTGTTGAAAGATTCGCTCATCATGAGCCAACAAGATTTGACAAGCAAGGCTGGTATACATAGCTCTCCTTTTAGACTTTTTGGCCTATAGAGATGAAATCTACTAAAGCCAACAAAGACCGAGGGAAAAAACTTTGCCTAGTAAGATGTTGCATCATGCCCCAATATTGTGTGGCATATGAACAAGAGATAAGAACATGATGGGCATCTTTTTGAGCAACTTACAAAGATCACAGAAAGATTTATTAGCATTTAATATACCCCTCTTACATAGCAATTATTTACAAGACAAATGATTCTAAAGTAATCGGCACCAAAAAAAATTTCACTGTTCTAGAGACAGTAAGCTTTCATATCTAAAAAATGTTATTAGATAAACCATCCTGCACTGAAGAAGACACAAGTGCTGCCCATAAGAGCCCCAACAAAGTTGATCAACCTAGTTTCCTTATGGCAAGATTATGCTTTCAAATTTTAGGTCATCATTTTAGTTGAAAATAATGAAGCCAAAGCAGATATATACTACTGCAGATTTAGAGTAATGTGACTATATAACATAAATGTTAGCATTGTCAACATTGATGAAAGTAGGCCACTTACATATAGAAATCATAGATAACCAGGGATCACTGAATATATCAACTGCCTCCCAAGTACCAATTGACCATGTGAATTATGGTTGAAGTAGAGATCCAACCTTACATATTTTAGACCAAATTGTGGTCTTTAGAAAATGGTCCTACTTTAAGAAGCAATAGAAACTGTTGGATATATTGACTCAACTAACCGATTTGGCATCTGAACAATGAATATCAGTCAGCCTCACCGATTGATGATTGGCATTACCGACTGAACGATGAATGAATTTCCAATTGATGATAAACCATAACGAGTCGAGCAAACACTACGGTGACCGACTATTGGTCGGCCTATCGGTTGACAGTCGGCCTCCTTCAATCAACAATCAATCGACTTACCAACTCTTGACTGCCCTGACATCCGACACATAATCAGCCAATCCTGTGGTTGACCGACTGTTAGTCGACCTACCGACCGATGATTAATCTTCAATCGATCCTCACTCAATGCACCGACTTTCAATTGTCAATCTCTCAGTCAATGATTAGTCGGTGTCTCCTGACCTATTCTACAAATCGAATGATTCCAAGAGCAGACAATTACTGATTGATCAGAATGTCAGTCAGATGCTGACATATAATCAGATTGATCGACATATGATCGGATTGACTGACATATAGTCGGTATGACCTACATTTTTGGCATAGAATGTACATAACGAAATAAGCAGAACCCCATAATTCTCGATCATATTGGAATAAGCAGAACCCCATAATTCTCGATTGTTGTAAATGGTTACTACTATATTTGCCTATAAAAAGAGGATAAATGGAGTACTTTAGTAAGAAGATTCTGGACTAAAAACTCTACCTAACTCTATTCAAATTATCCTATTTACCAATCCTTCACTAACTTAAGCATCAGAAGATTTCCATCGAAAACACTTTCGACCAATGCAAACTTCCTTTTGCAGGTGAGTTTGGCCAGTGATAGGTACATCGAAGGATTGGCTACAATAGATTAGCACGCCAGGTAGGGGAAGAATAAGCAAATTGCTCTAAAAGCGTGCCAAAAACTCGAGCCTAATACTCCACTGGCTCTACTAGGCAGTCTTCCTGCTGGAAAGATCATCTTCCTCCTCCACCTCTAATGGCAGAACTCAGTATTCCACATCCAACTATTTTGGTGGATGCTCAAACCCAATAATTCGCTGCATTAATGCAGCAAATGAAGGTACTAATGGAGGCAATACACAACCTTCAACAACAACAACCGATGGCGGAACAGCCACCGGTACAAGCAATGCTGTCAAGGCATAGCCACTATTCCCCACGGCGATCTCTATCTCATTCATTGGAATGGTAATCAACTCGATATTCTTGTCGTGCTGATGCATCGCCGTCACGGCACTCACACTGTGCCACCCATCGTTCCCGACGATCGGCCTCTCCTTCCCCTCGACATAACATTCAAAAGGGAAAGAGGCCACGTTCACCATCAACTTCTTCGAAAGATTCTACCCTAAGCCTCTCTGATTCAACCCCAAGCCTCTTGCAACAACAGTGGCTTGATGATCATGAACGTAAGTTTAAGAAGATCGACTGCCAACTCACCCAACTAAAGATGAGTAATCAAGGGGGTCCTAGCGACCTTAGCATTCACACGACCCCCCGCCCCCCCATTTTCTCGATAAATTATGGATGAACGAATCTCGAGTCGGTTCAAAATTCCACAAGCGGAGTCGTACGATAGCTCCATGGATCCAATCGATCATCTAGAGAGTTACAAAACTTTCATGATATCCAAAAGGCTTCCAACGCCCTTCTGTGCAAAGACTTTCTGACATTCCTTAGAAAAGCTGCTTGAGCCTGATATTCTAGGTTGCAATTAGAAAGTATCCATTCCTTTGAGCAGCTAGAAGACTCGTTCGTAGCCCACATTAGCACCAGCCAAAGGATGTCATGGATATCCGACAGTTTCTTCTCCATTAAACAAAATAAAGGAGAGATGCTACAAGATTTTGTGGCGCGTTTCAATGCCGCCACACTTTAGGTCAAGGACCTCAGTGAAGACATGACTATTTCGGCCATGAAGAGAGGTCTGAGGGAATCAAAGTTCACCTACTCAGTTGATAAGAACCACGCTTGAATCTATGCTGAACTTTTGGACCGTACGTTCAAGCATATCCACACGGATGAAGCTGCTTCTAACCATCGTCAAGTAGAAGGCAAAAGTTAGAAGAAGAAATAGAAGAAAGACGGAGCTCCTGCCGAATCAAGTCGGCAACTAATTGATAAGAGAGCTTCACCATGCCAACAAAGTCCAAGGATGGATAGATTCGACATAAAATATAATTTCTATACTCCGTTGACTGCTCCTCATGTAGAAATCCTGATGGAGATTGAAGGAGTAGAGTACCTCCGACACCCCCCACCGATGAAAGCACCACCGAGAAGCCATGATCAAAAAAAGTACAGTTGGTTTCATCGTGATTATGGTCACGGTACCGAATAGTACATCCAACTCAGAAACAAGATTGAAGTCCTAATTCACTGAGGCTTCCTCGATAAATATCGACATGACCCTTCGACCCCGACTCCAACCGATCGACAATCCCAGCGTCAACCGAAGGAAGCCCATGACAACCGACCAACTACTGGGGTCATTAACATGATCTCTGATCAATCTGAAGATAGGGGCAACTTTCAAAGAAGAATCGATTAAAAAGCAACAAAACGATAATATAATTTCTTTTTTGGATGATGATGTGAGGGGAATATAAACTCTCCATAATGAAGCTATCATTATGTTGGCAATGATAGCCAATTATGATGTAAAAAAAATTCTTGTAGATAATGAAAAGTGCTCTAGCCAGCAATCATGTCCGAGATCTAGAAGAGACCTTCAACATACTTTGACGACATCGGATGAAATTGAATTTGACTGAGTATGCTTTCAAAGTAACTGCAAGAAAGTTTCTAGGATTTCTCATATCACAACGTGAAATCAAAGCCAACCCAAAGAAAATAAAGGCCATCATCGACATGAAGCATCCGACTTTCAAGAAAGAGATATAATAGTTAAATGGTAGAATCACCACACTCAATCGATTCATTTCAAAGTCGGCTAAGAGATGCCTGCCCTTCTTCAAGATTCTACGACAAGCAAAGGACTTCTAATGGTCGGATGAATGCCGACAGTCCTTTGAAGATTTGAAGAAATATCTAATATCTCCACCATTGCTTGCAAAACTAGAAGTGGGCGAAATATTGTATCTCTACATTGCTAAATCGGCAGAAGCAGTCAGCTCAATCCTTATTCGAAAAGATGAAAATCAAATTCAAAGACCTCTTTATTATACCAATAAAGTGCTTCATGAAGCTGAAATTCGATATTCGAGAGAAGAGAAGTTGATCTATACCTTAATCATCTCAGTACAATGGCTTTGACCATACTTTCAAGTCCATTCGATCGTAGTATTGATCGATCAACCACTGAAAATAATCTTACACCAATCGAACACTTCGGACCGAATGGCAAAGTAGACGATCAAACTCAGTGAATTCGATATTTAATATCGTCCATGATTGTCAATAAAGATGCGGGTGTTAGCCAACTTTGTTGTTGAGTGTACAGCAACTAACGACAAACCAAAGCAAGAATCCAAGGATAAGTCGGAAATAAAGGAAGGTTTTGAGATCGACTATGATTCAACATGGATACTTCATGTAGATGGAGCATCCAACACCTAAGAAAGTGGAGCCGACCTCATCCTCATCAATTTCGAAGGGACTACTACTGAATATGTCCTTCGATTCAACTTTAAAACATCTAATAACCAAGCCAAATATGAAGCATTATTAGCCGGCTTGAAGATCGCTAAGAAGCTTGATATAAATAATCTGAAGGTGTTCTCTAACTCACAACTAATAATTGAACACATCAAGGATGAATATGAAGCTCGGGATCCGACTATGGTGAAGTACCTTCAGAAGGCTAAGGATCTTATATTGACATTCAGACATTTTGAGATTTCTTACATTCCAAGAATGCAAAATGCTCGAGCCAACTCGTTCTCTTGACAACATCTTCCAACCTACTCGATCGAACATTCATCGAAAATCTTGACAGCTAAGTATCAACAAAGTCGAAGAGATATTGCAAATAAATGAGAAATCCAGTTGGTTGGATCCGATCGTTAAATACCTTACCAATGGAATCTTGCTTGATGATCCTTCTGAAGCCAAACATCTCTGATGGACTGCCTCACAGTACATTCTGATGAATGGGCATCTCTACAAGAGGTCATTCTCTTTACCTCTACTCAAATATTTAGGGTCGACCAATGCCAACTATGCTCTTCGGAAAGTCCATAAAAAAATTTATGAAAATTACTTGGAGGGCAAATCTTTGGCATACAAGATTCTGCGACAAGGATATTATTGGTCGAATATGAAAAAAGATGTAGCTGATTTTGTCCGAAGGTGTAATCCATGTCAGAAGTATGTCAACATTCAATACCAACTGGCAAGCCGACTGACATCCATCATTGCACCATGGCCATTTGCACAATAAAAAATGGACATCCTTGGCCCTTTTCCTCCGACGTCTGGTCAAAGAAAGTTTTTGGTGGTTGCAGTAGATTACTTTATCAAATATATAGAAGCCAAACTATTAGCATAAATCATTGAAAGAAAGATGAAAGATTTCTTTCAGAAGTCCATCATATATCGATTCAGATTGCCGCACACCATTATTACTGATAATGGTCGATGGTTCGATAATCAAAACTTTAGAAAATTTTGTGCAAGATTTCATATTACGCATAAATTAACATCTATCGACCATCCTCAGTCCAATGATGAAGCGAAAGTTATGAATCGGATGATTCTACACGGACTTAAGATGCGACTGAACGAAGCAAAAGGCCTTCGGATAGAAGAGTTACATTCGGTCTTATGGGCATATCGAATAATTCCTCGAGTTCCAACAAGAGAATCACCATTCAACTTAGCGTATGGAATAGAAGCAATGATCCCAATGAAAATTGATCTTTCATCTATAAGAGTCGAGCATTATGCCGAATCAAAGCAATTTCAAAGTAAGAAGAGCCGACCTAGATCTTCTTCTTGAAATTTGGCAAGAAGCTCAAGTTCGGATGGCTGCCTACCGACAGAGGGTCGCCAAATATTATAACGCGAAGGTCAAGCCAAAGGTATTTCTTTCTAGAAACTTAGTTTTGAGAAAGACAAAAATCTCAAAAACCTTTAGATCAAGAAAAGATATCTCTAAATTGGAAAGGGCCTTACAAAATAACCGAGACTCTTCAACTGGACGCATACCGACTAGAGACTCTTGATGGAATGACTATTCCATGAACTTGGAACGTGGACAATCTAAAACTATACTATCAATGAAGTTGTCCGGATGTACTACAATAAAGTAATTAAATTTCATTCGACTAAGTTGTCCTCAATTCGACTAAGTTATAAATGACCGACTACATATCGTCTAGAATGATAATTAGTCAACAAATAGTTGAAAGACTCACATTGTTGACTTATATCCAGTCATCGATCAATAGCTCTGTAACTTGCCGATTTATATCGATGATCGACTAAAAATCAAATAATTCAATATCATACTGACTTATGATCAAAAATATGTCGACTACCGACTAAGAATCGAGTGATTCAATGTCATGCCGATCGAGCAATGGCTTGGCGAAATGTCATACTGACTCAACCAGGGTCGAGCGAAAATTAATGCCCATATTAATTCAATGAGAATATTCCAACTTGACTCTGATCAATTGATGGATATTTGGCTTGCCTCCATTTATCAAATATAAAAAAATTTTGTGCCTAAAATTTGATCAATTAATATTTGATCAGACATACTTATCGACTATTCAATCCGACACTCGAAAGAAGAAAGAAGACAATACTTGAAAAAATTTTCTTCTATTCCATTTATATTGAAAGTTCTTACAAAATTTGATCGAAGCTAGATTACAAAAGCTGGATCTATCTGACAATAAAAATAAAAAGAAAAGAAGTTACAAATCAATCAATGATCAAAATCATCTACAACAACTGCATCGATGATCACCATCGTCGACACCATTTCTTCTTCAATCAGAGGAGGCTCTAAGGTAGTTTCTTCTAAAGCTGGAGTAGGTTCGACAGTCAATGCTGCTTCATCGGTTGGAGTATTTGCAGCCGTAGTCGTTCCTTTGGTCGGTGCATCTACAATTGGATCGGCTTCTGTTGACTCATCATCTCCATCGGTCCCTTCTCTATCAGAGCCGGGAAGGGCAACACAGCTCAAATCCAGATTTGGGTATGTTCGACTGACTACATCTCTACCATCTTCACATCCGATCAAGTAGCTAAGATGGCTGGCCGCGAGAAGTTCCTCCTTGAAATCCTTTGACCCTTGAAACTCCTCAAGGGCCTGCTCCTTCGTCCGACTTAGAGCTGCTCTAACCGATGCTACTTTGGCTTTAGAAGACTTCTGTTTACTCCATTCCTCCTCCAGCTTTCAGACATAGCTGTCACCCTCCTTTCAGAGTCGACTGACCTCATACCTCTTCTTTTGGATTTGAGACTCTCGGATCTCAATGATTCATTCGGTTGACTCCTTATCAGTACAAATCGACTTAAACTCGAACTGCACAGCTCCAAGTTCGGATTGTGCCAAATCTAAGTTATTATTTGCCGACTCTAAGTCGGCGCATGCCGACTCCAGTTCGACCTTATGTCCGAAGTTCTCTTCTTTGAGCTTTTTCTCCCATTCCTCCATCTCCTTCATTTTATTAGAGGTAGCTTAGAGACATTGAAGAGCGGCATTCTTCTCGGTAATGACCGCCTTTGCCTTATTTCTCCACCCTTGGCGTATGTCGGTGAAGTTGCACATGACCCTCTCCAATGCCGACACATCATGCACTACCTAAAGAAAAAGAGATATAAAGAGTCAATAAATAAAAAGAAATATGAGAAGAAAGAAAAAGAGAAAAATGCCAACATACCCCAATAAAATAAGTATAACCCCTCCGACTATGTCTATCAGTCGGAAGAAGCACCACCTTAACCAACTGTTTTGCCAATGCTGGGTTCGCCAAAGCCGACCCCCAGGCAGGATTTGAATGTTAATGGACTCCGCTGAACCGCTCAGAGTTTCACCGGTAGCAGTCGATGCAGGGGCCTTTCCCTGCCTTTGACTCGATGGCTGCTTGAACGGATTTGACAACCACTCAGGCGTCAGCAACGTAGAAGATGCTGTCAGCTACTGTTTCTCCGATCCAACTTTGGGCATCAACAGCGCCCGAGATATGGTTGGCTCGATAGGTGCTATTAGATCCTCGATGATCATCACCTCATCATCTTGCTCTTCGATAGCTAGCGAAACTCCTACCGACATATCTGGCACCGATGCTAGAGCCGACATATCTTGTGTCGAAGCTGGGGCCACCATCACGACGATCGCTTCTCCAGCCATGTTGGGAACTTCGACCGACAGAGCATTGGTCAGGTCTATTGCGACCGATGGAAGGTCGATCGAATGTGCTGCTGCTATCGAGGATACATCGGGCTTCTTTTTAGTTGCTCTAGACAAACCTTCGTCGGCGGCCGACTTTCGCTTGCTCGCGTACCGATGGATATCAGCCATCAAAAAAGAAGATAGAGGATGCATGGCTGCAAACAAAAATGAAAGTCAATTAAAATTAAAGATGGGTGAAGATAAAAGAAAAAAAATTCTAATTGATATGTCAAGTCAGACCAGCAATCAGCGCTAGACCAAGACCAGCATTGTATAGGGCTTGATCGATCAATAGCTCCCCTTGTATCGGGACTTTCATATCCTTCATCTTCAAAATATCCTCCCGACTAGTCGGATCAATCCAATTATTGTCATTCGGACTAGTGTTTGGAGTTCTCCACATTTAAAAAAAACCCAAGAAAGAGAAGAAGATATAAAGAAAAATTAAATCTTCCGATCATGAATGGATGATGGAAAATCAAAAATAAAAGAAAGTCTCTTCCTCGGGATGAACATCCACTAGCCATCGGTCTTAGGATGAGGATGAAGAGTAAAAAAGAGACGAAACAAAGACAACCAAGAAGTAGTCGGGATGGAATGACATAGAAGGGCGAAAGAAATCAAAAGCCAAATGGAGTTCGGTGCAAATTGCACTAAACAAATCCGATAATAATTCAGGATATTTCAAATGAACTCTGAAATTAAGAATCGGAGGCCTGACCTAAGGTTCTCTACATACAATGCCACCTGACCCATCAGTGGAGAAGAAACCCGACCATCCAGACTAGGGACGAAAAATTGAAATTGCTCTAGGATTTGGTACTATTCTCGGAGTCGATCGATAATAGAATTCGACAACGAAGAAACCTCCACTGTCGGACCGACGAAAAAGATGGCCGTTGGACCAGATGGCCGACCATTACCGCCTATAGTCCTACTCCTACCTCTACCAACTATAAAAAACTCTAAAAAGTCAAAGAAAAGGGGGAAGAAGAAACCTAACCTGAAGAATAGGAGGAAAACTCAGAAGAATAGTGAAGGCAAGCGAGGGAGAAGGCTACAGAACTCCAAAGTACTAGTGGAAGGCAAAGTCATGATAAAAAATTCAAGAAAAGTAATAGTTGTCCTATTTATATAGGAACCACCGATAGCCAGAATTACTTTGGTAAAAATGAGGCCATATGGATTCTTGACATCTGATAGAATCTAAGTCCTCAGATGTTCGAATATTTCTATGCAACCCCACTTAGATCATGCCACGACATCACAATCCATGAGAATAGCTGACGATCAGTGATAATGCAATACGTGGCACCATTGGATTGAACAGTCAGATTATCAGGCTGTCAAATCATCTTTTCAATCGATTGTATAGCACAATTATCGAAATGACAAAATGACAATTCTTCTCGCTGAATGTGCTAATAATTATTGCATGACCATTGGAGTGATTAGGTGTCCCCTCGATTTATTGGGAAATAATCAATGTCGAAAGAAGAACAGCCATCAAATCGAAGCTCGAGGCAATTAATGAAAACTCTCATCGTTCAAAATTCTAGACCACATGATAAGTCACGCATCTCCATCACTTTAGACTTGAGAGTGGAGGGCAACTATTGGATATATTGACTCGACAAACTGATTTGATGTCCGAACAATGAATTATAAGTTGACCTCACCGACCGACGATCGGCATTACCGATTGAATGATGAATGGATTTCTGATTGATGACAAACCACAACAAGTTGAGCAAACACTACGATGACCGACTATTGGTCGGCCTATCGGTTGACAGTCGGCCTGCTTCAACCAGCAATCATCGACTTACCGACTCTTGACCATCCTGGTGCTCGACACATAATCAACTAATCCTGTGGTTGATCGACTGTTAGTCGACCTATCGACCGACGATCGATCTTCAACTGATCATCACTCGATTCACCGACTTTCGATTATCAATCTCTCGATGAATGATTAGTCGGTGTCTCCTGACCTATTCTACAAACTGAATGATTCTAAGAGTAGACAATCACTAATTGATCAGAATGTCAGTCAGATACCAACATATAATCGGATTAACCGACAAATAATCGGATTGACCAATATATAGTCGGCATGACCTACATTCTCGGCACAGAATGCGTGTAATAGCTTCTCCACGATCACGTAATGAGCATTAACTACTACTTTAATGCTGGAATAAGTGGGAGCCCATAATTTTCGATCGTTACAAATGGTTATTACTACATTTATCTCTAAAAAGAGGATAAACGAAATACTTTGGTAAGAAGATTTTGGGCTAAAAACTCTATCTAACTCTATTCAAATTATTCTGTTCATCGATCATTCACTGACTTAAACATCGAAGGATTTATATCGAAAATACTTCTGATCAGTATGGATTTTTTTTTGCAGGTGATTTTGGTTGGCAATGGGTGCATTGGAGGATTGGCCGCAATAAAAATAAAATTCGAGCATATGAAAATTCTAAGGAAGCTTTGTAAGTGCTAATATGGACAAATCTGGATAGGTTGCTATATATTGAGTTAGTTGAGATGGAGAGAAGGTATTTACGAAGAATATATATTGAGTTAGTTGAGATGGAGAGAAGGTACCTATGGAGAATATATCTAAAATTTAATAAATATGAGAAAAAAGATATGTAGATTCGGTAATTTTTTTTGATGTATTGAAAACATATGATGAATTTTGAAGATATTTAATTTTTAAGGTTAGAGAAGCAACAAAAAAAAAAAAAAAAAAAAATAAATCTTAATATTAGCATAATTAAGGCAAATGTATGGCTTTCAATGCATAGTCTATTGGCAATTATATGTGCAATTATGAGGTTGTCAAATTGAGACAAAATATTTTTCTAAATTATTAGATATTTTATTTTAGATAGTCATTATAGTATTTATTTTAAATTAATTTAATAAATCTAATTTATTCAAAAAAGAATTAGATAATTTTTTTAGGAGGATTCCATGCAGAAAGCTGATTTCATCGATTTTTTTGTTAGAAAAAGAAAAAAATTAGTCCGAACAAGGTACATTAATAGCATTGACGGCACTAGCTCCCACTTGAAATTTTCGCATACCGAGGATGTACACCACGTAGGCCCCACGTTCCTCCCTGCCACAAGTTTTATGGTAGGGTCCTTCCAAAAGAAGTTTGCGCTGCGACATGTTGGTGCCCACCAGAGAAATTGGGCGCACAAATGGTGACCGTCTCATCAAGAGAAAGTAGTTCATAAAATAGCTAGCCTATAAAATCCTTGAGAAATTTCCTACCATGAAGATAGAAAAAACGGTGCAGCCTTTATATTGACCTTATCTGCGATATTGTGTTCGTATGTACAAATGAAGGGAACTCGGTTTTCTTAGCCAAAAAAGGAACTCCGTTGGAGGTTGTAACATGCAATCAAAATTTCACTGCTAAATGGAAGCCCAAATCCACACGTCTCTGTAATTCAATAGACAATACTTTATGCAACATCTATTCTTCCTTGATGGTAGTAACAGAGGAACCATAAAAATTAGTAATACCAAGATTATAAAAGTTCTATGAAACCGTTAATCTCCAATTGACAAACGAATAAAAACTTTGAATGCCCTGTCACTGGCTTGAATTAAAGTAGTATTGCATGAGTCGCAGACATGGTCAATGATCCTTTTACTAGACAGAGCCAATCCCTTGATCCTTTGATCAAAAAGATTCATCTTGGATATTATGCCACTTTTATTTTAATTTTACACCTCACAACGTTGACCCCTAAATCTTCAACATGATAGACATTCATAATCAAATATACACGAAAATCCTTAAGATTGGATTCATCTGGAATAAATATTACGAATAATTTACATGTTGTAAAAAAGGTCAAAGGTACATGATCTATAATTATTATACTAATCAAGAGAAAATAACCGATTCTATTTCATCAATCAGGATAAGCAATAATTATTTCATCAAAATATTCTATCTAGAAATCATCAACACCCCAGACGAAATACCAGCTCTCAATTAGAAGACTCCAAGAGAAAATCAGTCACGGTCTGTTTTCTTGTTGGTATTATATACGGCTCATTGGTATTACATAGGGATGAAAATAGTATGGATATTATCCATTTGATTCATTTTCGTATTCGAATTAATTTGGATATGAATAAAAATTTAAAAATTTGATTAATATCCGTATCCATATCCGTCAAGAAAAAATGAATATGGATATGAATAGACAACTATCCAATCCATATCCAAATATTCGAATCTATATGTAATTCTATATAATTTTATATAGTATTTATTAATTTTAAAAAAATAATCATATAAACATATTATTAACTTGATTTATCATTTATTTAATAATAACTTTCTATAATCATCAAATTTAATTCTTCAAATTATATTCATAATTATATCCATACTTCTAGTATCCGAATTATATCCATATCTATTTAAAATAAATATAAATATAAATTTTTATATTCAAATAATATTTATATTCATATTTATATTCATCAGATAAAAAAATATAGATATAAATATATTGATATTCGATCCATATTCATTCCAATTTTAGTCTTAGTATTACATCTTCGCTCAAGCAGTAAAAAGTGGACGTCAAAGCCTGAAAGTTTTTTATTTTTTTTAGAAAAAATAAAATAATAATAATAATAATAATAAATCCCTTTTTCCAAAACAGAAGGCATTAGCTTAAACGTAAAGCCAAAATACCGGAACTTACTGTTTTCTTTTGCAGCTTTAATAGCTATAACACAATAGGCAAACAATAAAATAGGAAAAGTATAAAAAATTCGAAATACGAAAAATTCAAAGATAATCTAGACAAGACATGTCAGTGGGTTGGGCTTGCCCAGCCGGTCTTTCCTCCAAAAAGAGGAGGAAAAAAGTGGGGTGGGGTGGAATTAACAACGACGAGAAATTCATGACATGGTAGAACTCAAGAATCTCATCAGCGAGCAGATCAAACCTTTTATCCGACACTCCCAATCCCGCATGGGCGCTTTTTCTTCCGGCCATCTATCTCCGCCTATCTCGCTCGGTAAGCGGTTGAGAGATAAAAGGAAGAGGAGGAACGAGAGAACTGCTGGGCAGAAAAAACGTAGGAACTCAATGGACCGGTTGGGGGCTAGAGAGCCTCCAGTGTTGATGTTCATGTTGGGGCTATGCATCTGGAGCCATCAGATCCCGCACCCACATTTAATGAGTTGATACCAAAGAAAATTTCCACTATCAGCTAGACGAGTTTAATTACATGTGCTCACTCCAAGAATAAAAATAGAAGGAAAAAAAAAAAAAAAAAAAAAAGAACAGCTTCCATCCACATCAAGATTCATAGAACTTTTATTCCTCAGGCTCACACGAAGATGATGGTATGAGTGATCCAACAAGTGATTGATGTTGCCAATGCTCAAAATACAACGCGTATACTCAAGTAAGGGAGCAAATAAAGGCGCCGGAATTGGGGAAACCCATGAGACTGAGTTCATGAGGGTGGTTCCCGACTAGTTCCAGCGCTGCTGATCATCAATAGGCGGTGAGAAGGAGGAGAGAGACATGGAGGAGAAGAGCGGTGAATGACATGGCCAGGGTCAGGCATCTTAAACCCTTGGCGGCGGCGGCGGTGGCGGCGACCGATGGTGCAGTAGAGAAGCAGGCAACAGAAACGATCATTTGAAGGATGCCGAGGGTGAAGGTGATAAGATTCATGAAGATTGACAGTGCTGGGTGGAGAAGGTGGTGGCAGTGGCCACCGCAGCCGAGCGACCCTGTGACGAGCACAAGCCCACCAGTAGCAACGGAGAGGGCGAACATGGCAACGAGGAGATCAGCAGGTAGGTTGAGGGCCATGGACTTTGTTATCGAAAATAAAAGGTTGAGAAACTGGCCTCTACGAGATGTAACGGACGATGGGGAAACGGGTGGCAAGATGGGAGCGGTCTTTAATAGAGAAGAGAATATATAGAAGTCTTTAGGAGGAGAAGAGAACCTGTTAAGGTTTGGGAGGACAGGACGGCGAAATGGGGAGCAGAAAAATGTCGGCAAATCCGGGGTAAGGTGGAACCTTCCTGGATGGTTCCTCGCTGGCGACCGAAAGGCCCACCACCAAGGAGGCAATGACCTCGTGGAGCTAATGCTTCATCTCCTGAGGAAAGGATGAGATCAAGCAATGTCACGGTCCAAGTCTCCGACCGCTTCAGAAGTACGATGGATGTGTTGGTGGGCTGCATACACAACTGAGAATGGGAAAAATCGCCTGCAAGCGAATATGGTAGGCGTATGAAGTTTGCTGCTTCAAATAGAAGCGAGCGGCTGCCTCTTTTCTCGTTATATATACTGATAGGGTTACGACCTTATCAGTCTGATTCAGATGTAATCAAATTAAAATTTTATATTAATAATTTAAATTATTTAATATAATCTATATTTATATATAAAATTATATAATTTAAAATTTTTAATCTATATATCAAATAATTAAAAATTAAAATTTTAAATTATATAAAATTAAATATATATTTTGATGATTTAATGTATAAAATAAAAATTTTTAAATTATATAATTTTTGATATATAAATAATTTTAAAATAATATATCATATCAATGATTTGGATAATCGATATAGAATTTTTATTATTTAATTTTAATTAAATCAGATTTAAATCTAAATTTAATTGATCTTATCTAAATATATTCCTATATAATCTAAAAAATCAAATAATATATTTATTTTATGATTAAAAACTTATAAGAAATAATTTAAAATCAATAGGCACACATTTATCCTTTAAGCCATACGAAAATGATACGGTTTTATTTGCATATATTTGAACACATTATATATATATATATATATATATTATGATCAAAGATTTAAAGTCGACATGTACGCATTTATCCTTGAAGCCATATGAAAATGATGCGATTTTATTTGCATACGTTTGGGCCATGTGATACATATCGTGATAGATCCAGCCGCCATCGTATGTGCAAGGACGGAGCGACGTTTAGTGTTGGGGTTCAATTGACCCCCAACTTTTGGTCCAAATCACAATACCCACCCATCCAAGGTTGTATACGGAGCATGTTCAAAATTTAGAGGGGTATAATTGAACCCCCAATTTGGTGTAAATTACAGCATTAACTTTCCCAATCTAGAAGTTCTCCATGTGACTGTGCCCCGCCCCCCCCCCCCCCCCCCCCCCCCCCCCCGACGACCTTTCATTCTCTTTCGTAGCCGAACGTTCTTTATTTTATTTTTTTATAATTTCAATTTTTAAAATATTTATATTTTAATTTATAAATATTTGTTCATTTCAATTTAATTTCAATTAGTTATTCTAATTTAAGATAATTATAAATTTCTCACTCCCTTTCTTTATGACTTAATTGAATAATAAATTAATAATTAATTAAATATTAAATTATTAGTTTGATTATTAGTTGTTAATTATTATAATGGTAAATACATGCCGATAATGATTGTGGAGTTAAATTTTGAGATGTACTTTATATTTTTATATTTTTTATTTATTTATATTATTTATATTATTTTAAAAATTAAAAAAATTTTAGTTTTTTTTATTTTAAATGAAGAAATACTATAAAAAATATCATTTGCATTCATTCCATCTAGTTCATCATCTTTAAATTTATTTCTTATTCAACAAAGTGGCAATCAATTAAAAAATTTATCTAGCAGCAACACTTCACAACCACAACCACAATCACAATTTTTTTAAAGACAAAGTTGAGGAGTTGATTTAAATGCTTTGAAGTTTGATCCAGATGAAAAACATCCAATTTTAAGTTATCATCCAGTGATGAAGTGAGGAGAGCATATATATACAAAATGGCCCTTTATCCATTCAGAAGTCATGATTTTTCTCAAATAAATATTTTTGAATATAATCGCTATTTTCAAAAAGAATGGTTTGATGAACATGCTAATTGGTTAGAGTATAGCATAAAGAATGATGTGGCATTTTGTTTATATTGTTATTTATTTAATAAGAAAGGTGAAAGAGACTCATTTACTAGTATCGGATTTAGGAATTGGTATAAAAAGAATAAATTTGCTAAACATATTGGTGGGCCTAATAGTACTTGTTGACGCAGATTTTGATCGTCATCGAAATCGACTGGAGCAATGGTGGACGAGATCACCATCGGAGATCTGCAAAATAAAGTCACAACTGGAGTCGGTGGGAGGTGGCTCCGGTAGAATCCTCCGACGATCAAGTCAGCTCTGGCCAATAGGAATGGAGTGCTCGGAAATGACTTCCGCAAAGCTTAGAGATGAAGAGGAGATCTTAGAGATCAGAGAGATTCGAGTTAGCGTATCTGGAAGATCCTTTTTATAGGCGGAGCTTGATGGTGACAACTGTAACCGCGTGCTGGCGGGCCGCTCGAGGTTCGGCGGAGTCAGTCTCAGGGAAAGGCACCGTCTGCAGCGGATTGATGGTGACAGCCATCGCCGCTTGATAGCGGATCACTGTTGCTGGTGGCGAACTGATGTTGATGGCTGCAACTGTCTTGATACTGAGCCGCTCGGGACCGAATGAAGGGTTGAAGAGCTTCCACGTATACCCATTTTGGAAAAGTTCGAACTCCTGAAGAGGAAGCTCGGAAGGAGTTCGACTCCCGTAGGCATCTGGCTGGAGGTGCACGGCTAAGGCTCGATCGCTGGGGAGTTCGGAAGAAGCTCAACTGCTGAAGGAACGACCGCTGAGGAGTTCGACTGAGGGACGATTATTGAGGAGTTCGACAGCTGGGAGTTCGAAGGAGCTCGGTCGGCTGAAGGGACGGCCGCTGAGGAGTTCGGTCGAGGGATGACCGCTGAGGAGTTCGGCTAAGACCCGTCCGCTGAAGCTCTTCCGTGGCTACTAGTTGCATTAGGCTGAGCATCGAACTAGACTTCGATGGGAGCGGGGTTTATCCCCAACAATAGCCCTCTACTCCCGAGTTTGAAACTCGAAGAAAGGGAGTGAAGAAAAGGCGACTATCGAAGTCTTCTTCTAGGCTCCGTGCTGGTTCAGGTCGAAGCTCGGAGGAGATCTCATCTCCAGCTAAAGTTGATGTTGAAGTTGAAGCCCAAAGGAGATCCCATCTCCAACCGAGGTTGAGGTAGGCCTCGTCTCCTGCGATCGAGGTCGGAGGTTGAGCTCATCAGGGGAGACATTGTCTCTTACAGCCGAGGCTGACTCGAAGGAGATCTCTCCTACAGCCGAGGTCAATACGGGTGCTCGAAAAAGAGTCGATCTCTGACCGAGGTTGGCTTGGTCGATCGGGAGAGATCTTATCTCTGGCCGAGGTTGGCTCGGTCTCCTGTGGCCGAGGTTGATGCAGGCACTCGGGGGAGATCTTATCTCCTGTAGCCGAGCTTTCCTCGGGGGAGATCTTATTTCCTGCGGCCGAGGTTGATGTGGGGCACTCGGGGGAGATCTTATCTCTTACAGTCGAGCTTTCCTCGGGGGAGATCTTATCTCCTTCGGCCGAGATTGATGCGGGCACTCGGAGGAGATCTTATCTCCTACAGCCGAGCTTTCCTTGGGAGAGATCTTATCTCCTGCAGTCGAGGTCGATGCAGGCACTCGGGGGAGATCTTATCTCCTGCAGTCAAGCTTTCCTCGGGGGAGATCTTATCTCCTACGGTCGAGGTTGATGCGGGCACTCGAGGGAGATCTTATCTCCTGCAGCTGAGCTTTCCTTGGGGGAGATCTTATCTTCTTCGGTCGAGGTTGATGCGGGCACTCGGAGGAGATCTTATCTCCTGCAGCCGAGCTTTCCTCAGGGGAGATCTTATCTTCTGTAGCCGAGGTCGATGCGGGGGCACTCGGGTAAGATCTTATCTCCTGCAGCCGAACTTTCCTCAGGAGAGATCTTATCTCCTTCGGCCGAGGTTGATGCGGACACTCGGGGGAGATCTTATCTCCTACAACCGAGCTTTCCTCGGGGGAGATCTTATCTTCTGCGATCGAGGTTGAAGCGGACACTCGGAGGAGATCTTATCTCCTACAGTCGAGCTTTCCTTGGGGGAGATCTTATCTCCTACGGCCGAGGTTTCCTCGGAGAGAGATCTTATCTTCTGCAGTCGAGCTTTCCTTGGGAGAGATCTTATCTCCTTCGGCCGAGGTTAATGCGGGCACTCAGGGGAGATCTTATCTCCTACAGTCGAGCTTTCCTCGGAGAAGATCTTATCTCCTGCAGTCGAGGTTGAAGTGGGCACTCGGGGGAGATCTTATCTCCTGCAACCGAGCTTGGCCCGGACGCTCGGGGGAGATCTTATCTCCTGCAGTCGAGCTTTCCTCGGGGGAGATCTTATCTCTTGCGACCAAGGTTGAAGCGGGCACTCGGGGGGGAGATCTTGTCTCCTGCAGTCAAGTTTGCCTCGGGAGAGATCTTATCTCCTACAGCCGAATTTGCTTCGGGGGAGATCTTATCTCCTACAACCGAGGTTGAAGCGGGCACTCAGGAGAGATCTTATCTCCTGCAGCCGAGCTTGGCCCAGATGCTCGGGGAAGATCTTATCTCCTGCAGTCGAGCTTTCCTCGGGGGAGATCTTATCTCCTACACCGATCGCTGAGTCGAAGCTCTCCTGGGAGGTATTTTCTCTTCAAGAAAGAACTCTAGTGAGGAAGAGGAGAGATCTTCGGAGAGGGAAGAGAGAAATCATCACCGAGCACTCCTTTAAGAATAAGAAAATTTCGAAGGTTCAGCCCTTCCTCTAGCGCCAATCTGTTGATGCAGAATCTGGTCATCGTCGGAATCGACTGGAGCGGTGGTGGACAAGGTCGCCGTCGGGGACCTGCAAAACAAAGTCCCATCTGAAGCTGATGGGGGGTGGCTCCGATAGGACCCTCCGACGATCAAGTCAGTTCTGGCCAACAAGAATGGAGTGCTCGAGAATGATTTCCACAGAGCTTAGAGATGAAGAGAAGATCTTAGAGATCAGAGAGATTCGAGTTAGCGTATCTGGAGGATCCTTTTTATAGGTGGAGCTTGATGGTGATAGCTGTAGCCGCGTGCTGGCGGACCGCTCGAGGTTCAATGGAGTCAGTCCCAAGGAAAGGCGCCGTCTGCAACGAATTGATGGTGACAGCCATTGCCACCTGATAGCGGATCGCTGTCGCTGGCGATGGACTGATGGTGATGGCTGCAGCTATCTTGATACTGAGCCGCTCGAGGCCGAATGAAGGATTGAAGAGCTTCCATGTGTACCCATTTTGGAGGAGTTCGGACTCTTGAAGAGGAAGCTCGGAAGAAGTTCGGCTTCCGTAGGCGTCTGGCTGGAGGTGCGCGACTAAGGCTCGATCGCTGGGGAGTTTGGAAGAAGCTCGACCGTTGAAGGGACGACCGTTGAGGAGTTCGGCCAAGGGATGACTGCTGAGGAGTTCGACAGTTGGGAGTCCGAAGGAGCTCGACCGACTGAAAGGATGATCGCTGAGGAGTTCGACCGAGGGACAACCGCTGAGGAGTTTGGCTAACATCCGTCCACTGAAGCTCTTTCGTAGCTACTGGTTGTATTAGGCTGAGCATCAAACTAGACTTCGACGAAAGTAGGGTTTATCCCCAACAATAGCCCCCCCACTCCCGAGTTCGAAACTCGAAGGAAGGGAGTGAAGAAAAGGCGACTGCCGAAGTCTTCTTCTGGGCTCCGTGCTGATTCAGGTCGAAGCTCAGAAGAGATCTCATCTCCAGCTAAAGTTGATGTTGAAGTTGAAGCCCAAGAGAGATCCCATCTCCAACCGAGGTTGAGGTAGGCCTCGTCTCCTGCAATCGAGGTCAGGGGTTGAGCTCATCGGAGGCGACATTGTCTCCTACAGTCGAGGCTGACTCATAAGAGATCTCTCCTACAGTCGAGGTCAATACGGGTGCTCGGGAAAGATCTGATCTCTCGCCGAGGTTGGCTTGGTCGATCGGAAGAGATCTTATCTCTGGCCGAGATTGGCTTGGTCTCCTATGGCCGGGATTGATGCAGGCACTCAGAAGAGATCTTATCTCCTGCAGTCGAGGTTGATGCGGGCACTCGGGAGAGATCTTATCTCCTACAATCGAGCTTTCCTCGAGGGAGATCTTATCTCCTTCGATCGAGGTTGATGCGAACACTCGGGGGAGATCTTATCTCCTATAGCCGAGCTTTCCTCGGGGAGATCTTATCTCCTGCAATCGAGGTCGATGCGGGCACTCAGGGGAGATCTTATCTCCTACAGTCGAGCTTTCCTCGGAGGAGATCTTATCTCCTGTAGCCAAGCTTTCCTCGAGGAAGATCTTATCTCCTACAGCCGAGCTTTCCTCAGAGGAGATCTTATCTCCTTCGATCGAGGTTGATGCGAGCACTCGAGGAAGATCTTATCTCCTGCAGCCGAGCTTGGCTCGGACGCTCGGGAGAGATCTTATCTCCTGTAGTCGAGCTTTCCTCGGAGGAGATCTTATCTCCTGCGATCGAGGTTGAAGCGGACACTCGGGGAGGTCTTATCTCCTGCAGCCGAGCTTTCCTCGGGGAGATCTTATCTCCTACGGCCGAGGTTTCCTCGGGGGAGATCTTATCTCCTGCAGTCGAGCTTTTCTCGGAGGAGATCTTATCTCCTTCGACCGAGGTTGATGCGGGCACTCGGGGGAGATCTTATCTTCCTGCAGCCGAGCTTTCCTCGGAGGAGATCTTATCTCCTGCAGCCGAGGTTGAAGCGGACACTCGGGGGAGATCTATATCCTGCAGTTGAGCTTGGCCCGGACGCTCGGGGGAGATCTTATCTTCTGCAGTCGAGCTTTTCTCGGAGGAGATCTTATCTCCTACGACCGAGGTTGAAGTGGACTCGGGGAGATCTTATCTCCTACAGCTCAGTTTGCCTTAGGTTAAAGCGGGCACTCGGAGGAGATCTTATCTCCTGCAGCCGAGCTTGGCCCAGACGCTCGGGAGAGATCTTATCTCCTGCAGTCGAGCTTTCCTTTGGGGAGATCTTATCTCCTGCGACCGAGGTTAAAGCGGGCACTCAGGGGAGATCTTATCTTCTACGATCGAGCTTTCCTTGGGAGAGATCTTATCTCTTATGGTCGAGGTTGAAGGTCTTTGATCTATCCATGTTAGGACGAGGTTCTCCTCCTGTTCCTAACACGGCAACTATTAACTGCTTCTTTCCTTATCTTCACATAGTTTTCGCGTCCAGAAACAGTATATAATTGAAGGGGAAGAACTTTACCAAGGAAAAGCTATGGGCAGCACATCCCCATTTCAGGGGTGTTGTTCCTACGGATTTTCTTGGGTAGCAAGGCCTGGGCCGGACGACCTCCTCTATCTCATGCTGGCCTTCTCAATCAATTTAGAGTAAGCTTCTCTTGGCTTTGACACTGGAAGATGATGGATCGCCGATGTGCTAAGCTCCTCCCAGGGGTGATGTTGATGATGCCGCATGGTGGCCGACCTTCTTGTTGTTTCTGGTTACGACGGCACCATTGGCCAATCTTCTCCTGCTTCAGGCTGGCATCATCTTTCTAATGAGCTCCTTAATTTCGTCTCGAAGCTGGACGCATTTCTCAGTATCGTGGCCGTGGTCACGATCGTAGAGGCAATACTTGCTTCGATCGTACTTGTTTGGGGAAGACCGCAACCCTTCTGGTCTTGACGGTTGGTTCTCAACTTTCGTGAGAATTTGAGTTCGAGGAGCATTGAGGGGGGGCGCAGTCATGAAACCTTTCGGGAGGAGGACTTCTTCGCACCCTTCTGTCGGAGCTTCCTTGGTGGCGAGCTCGAAAAGTTTGGGCCTTTCTTGCGCTGGGGAGGTCGTCGATGCAGCCGAACATCATTCCATCCTCTTGTGAAACCTGCGGGAGAACTTCATGCCCCTTCATCGGGGCTTCCACGATGGTGAGCTCGAGGGGAGTTCGGCCTCGCTTACATCGAACTTTCTTCCGCTTTCCCATGAAATCTTTCGTGGGAGAACTTCATGCCTCTTTATCGGAGCTTTCTTGATGATGAGCTTCGAGGGGAGTTTGGCCTCGCTTGCGCTGGGGAGGTCGTGGACGCGATCGAACTTCGTTCCATCCCCTTGTGAAATCTGTGGAAGAACTTCATGCTTCTTTGTCCGGACTTCCTTGACGACGAGCTTCAGGGGGAGCTCGGCTTTGCTTGTCCGAACTTCACTCCACCTCCTGTGAATTCTTTGTAGGGGATTTCATTGATGACATACTCGAGGGAGAGTTCGGCCTCACTTGAGCCGAACTTCGTTCCGATGATGAGCTTCGAGGGGGAGTTCAGCCTTGCTTCCACCGAACTTCATTCTGATGATGAGCTTCGAGGGAGAGTTCGGCCTTGCTTCTGCCGAACTTCATTCTAACGATGAGCTTCAAGGGGGAGTTCGGACTCGCTTGCGCCGAAGTTCATTCCGCTTTTTCGCAAAACTTTTCGTGGGAGAACTTCATGCCCCTTTATCGGGGCTTCCTTGATAATGAGCTCGAGGGGGAGCTCGACTTTGCTTGCCCAAACTTCATTCCGCTTTTTCGTGAAACCCTCCACAGGAGAACTTCATACTTCTTTGTCCGGACTTCCTTGACGATGAGCTCGAAGGGGAGTTCGAACTCACTTGCGCTGTCAAACTTCGTTCCGCCTTCTTGTGAGACCTTCTGCGAGAGAACTTTTGCTCTTCATTTCTCCTTCCTTAGGATGATTGGTATGCCTGAATGCTCTTCCTTAAGGTCGATTCCTCGTGTCCTCATGGTGGGTTTGCTGGCAAAGTCTCCGTCAGAGGTTGTCGCATGGCCAGCATCATCTCGACGGGGCCACAAATTCGATCAGTAGGTTGAACTGCTCCATATCTGCGGTGGCTTCGTGTGGAACCTAGGCTGTCGAAGCTGAAACAAAAGAAGATGGACTTGACACACAGGCCATTGATCGTCGAGTCGAAGCTCTCCTGGAAGGTATTTTTTCTTCAGAAAAGAACTCTAGTGAGGAGAGGAGAGATCTCCGAAGAGGAAAGAGAAAAATCATCGTCGAGCACTCCTTTAAGAACAAGGGAACCTCGGAGGTTCATCTCTTCCTCCAGCATCAATCTGTTGACGCAGAATCTGATCATCGCTGAAATCGGCTGGAGTGGTGGTGGACGAGGTCGCCGTTAGGGACTTGCAAAATAAAGTTTCATCCGGAGCCGATGGGAGGTGGCTCCTGCAGGATCCTCCGACAATCAAGTCAGCTCTGGCCAACAGAAATGGAGTGCTCGAAAATGATTTTCGTAGAGCTTAAAGATGAAGAGAAGATCTTAGAGATCAGAAAGATTCGAGTTAGCGTATCTAGAGGGTCCTTTTTATAGGCGGAGCTTGATGGTGACAACTGTAGCCACGTGCTGGTGGGCCGCTTGAGGTTCGGTAGAGTCAGTCCTAGGAGAAGGCACCGTCTGTAGTGGATTGATGGTGACAGCCATTGCCGCCTGGTAGTAGGTCGCTGTCGCTGGCGGCGGACTGATGGTGATGGCTACAGCAGTCTTGATACTGAGCCGCTCGAGGTCGAATGAAGGGTTAAAGAGCTTCCACGTGTACCCATTTTGGAGGAATTTGGACTCCTGAAGAGGAAGCTCGGAAGGAGTTTGGCTCCCGTAGGCGACTGGCTGGAGGTGTGCGGCTAAGGTTCGATCGCTGGGGAGTTTGGAAGAAGCTTGATCGCTGAAGGAACGGCCGCTGAGGAGTTTGGCCGAGGGACGACTGCTGAGGAGTTCGGCAGCTGGGAGTCCGAAGGAGCTCGGCCGACTGAAGGGATGGTCGTTGAGGAGTTCGACCGAGGGATGACCGCTGAGGAGTTTGGCTAAGACCCGTCCGCTGAAGCTCTTTCATAGCTATTGGTTGCATTAGGCTGAGCATCGAATTAGACTTCGGCGGGAGCGGGGTTTATCCCCAACAGTACTCATAACCAAGTTGTTAAGAATTGTGAAGATTTGGTATGGCAGAAGCAATATATTGAAATTATTCTTGATAAGCAATTCGGTAAGGCTAAGTTAGAGTACCGAATTTTTTTAATTGCATCGGTTGATGTTGTGAGATTACTTTTGTGTTAAGAGTTGATATTTTGTGGCCATGATGAAAGTGAAAAATCCTTAAATACAAGAAATTTTTGTAAAGTTTTGGCATGGTATATAGATCGTATTGAAAGTGCGATAAGTTTGGTATTGAAAAATGCTCCAAAAAATGAACAAATGAGGTCGCCTGAAATTCAAAAAGATATTGTAAATGCATGTACAACAGAAACAATTAAGGCCATTGTTGAGGATCTTGGTGAAGATTACTTTGGTATACTTATGGATGAATCTCATGATGCATCACATAAAAAGCAAATGGCTCTTGTTTTGTGGTATGTTGATAGAAAAGGGGTCATAATGGAGAGGTTCATTGGAATTGTTCATGTTCGTGATACTTCTATTTTGTCTTTGAAAAAAGTAGTTGATTTTTTGTTTTTTAAGTATTCACTGAGTCCATCGTATATACGTGGATAATGTTATGATGGAGCGAGTAACATGCAAGGTGAGTTTAATAGTCTTAAAACTTTAATTTAAAAAGAGACTCCATCAGGTAATTCGATTCATTGCTTTGCCCATCAGCTCCAATTGACACTTGTTGCTGTTGCAAAAAAAAAATGAGGATGTTAATTGACTTTTTTGCTTGGTTGCTAATGTGTTGAATGTGTTAGGAGCTTCTTTTAAATGCAGAGAAAATATTCAAGAAGATCAAGCAAAAAAAACTTCAAGAGACATTACGTGCTGGTGAGCTTGAAACTGGATCAAGATTAAATCAACAGCTTGATCTTAAAAGAGCTGGTGATACTCGTTGGGGATCTCATTACAAATCTCTTACCAATTTTAGTACTATATTTGGATTATTAATTGATGTGCTTGATAACGTTGCTAGTGATGCGCATGACTTTGATGATAGATTTAAAGTATAGGGACTTCTTGATTCTTGTCAGACATTTGATTTTGCTTTCTTATTGCACTTGATGATAGAGATTTTGGATATCACAAATGAGTTAAACATAGCCTTGCAGAAGAAAGAACAAGATATGGTGAATGCCATCATACTTGTTGATATGGCGCAAGTTCGATTGCAAGACATAAGAGAAGATGGATGGAAAGATCTTTTTAATGTGATTTTTTCATTTTGCATGAAATATGATATTTTGATCTCTAGCAGGGATGAATTGCATATTCTTAGAGGGAGATCAAAATGTAGAGTTTCGCATCATTTTCATGTTGAAATATTTTATAAAGTTATTGTTTGGCAACTTCGGGATTTAACAGTCGTTTTAATGAGGTGAACACTGATTTGCTTCTTTATGTGGCTAGCTTGAATCTAGTTGATAAGTTCTCCAACTTTAACTTGAAGAATATACTAAGATTGGCTGAATTGTATTCGAATGATTTTGGAGAATGTATAGTAGAACTTCGAATTCAATTTCAAAATTTTATTATTAATATAAGCTGCCATGATGATAAATTTTTCGAGCTAAAAGGACTTGGTGAGCTTTCTAAGAAATTAATTAAGATAAAGAGCATTTAACTTATCATCATATATATTTGCTTGTGAAATTTACATTGATTCTGCCAATCGCCATGGTAACTATGAAAAGAGCATTCTCTATAATAAAATTTATCAAAAATGACCTGAGGAATCGGATGGAAGATGAATTCATGCATGATTGTATGGTGACATATATAGAAAGAAATATATTTAAAAATATTTTTAATAATATCATCATGAATAAGTTTTAAAAAATTAAAATTCATCTGGGACAACTATATTAATATATTTGAATTCATTTTCACTTAATATATATAATATTATTAAATATTTATTTATTTATTTATTTTATATATTAAATTTTTATGATGAAAATCCTGGCCACAGCATATGTGTATCCCATTTTTCTTTTGGCTTCGCTTCTCCAGGATGCCAAGAAATGGTGTACATCGGCATACACCAGACGAATGATTGGCGCGTGCATGGCAGCTTGGTGACGCTCGCGCAGAACATAATTTCTCATCGTATGTACGTGCACGATGCAAAACCTCGCCACGTATCCAATAGAGATTGGCCATATCATCTTACAGAAAAGCTACATCAAACTTTTCCTGGGGAGGAGCTTTTCTACGTTCCTGGTCCAAGTTACGCTTTACGCACGGCATCCCCCACTGCTGCAGCGGTGGTCCCAGGGCACGTGGTCAAGAAAGCGGCACGTGCATGGCCACTCACGAACCGCGTTTGGCATTAAGACGTCCACGCGACACGTGCATGGCCACTCACAATCCGCGTTTGGCATTAAGACGTCCACGCTTCCCTCCCACCCAGCACAGCCAGGATTGTATCGCTAAAAGCCTCAAATATAAACTAAAATATTCGGCCACACGCCCACGGCGTTGGCTAAATAATTTATTAATTATAAAATATAAATTCTCTACCATACTCAGAAAAATATCAACCACGCACGCACTCACGCACGTGTGCATTAAATATGAAAAAAAAAATTATAATTCTCAAAATTTTTTAGATAGTTTGGATGGCTATTCATTTTATGATGGAATAAGATGGACAACCGGCGCCCAGCATGCGTGGGCAAGTGCATGGCCTAGGTCGGGCCACGTCGTACAACCTAGGCCCAGGCGGTCTCGCGATAGAGGTAGTGTTCGAACTTTTTTCGACGTCCACACGCACAGCAAGCATGGAACGGATTCTTTCGTGATATATGGGAGTTTTTAATGCGAGTTTGCATGATCCAATGACCACGAAGGGCTACGATCGCAATCTGACGGCAAGGGATGTTGTTTTGATATTGAATTGGACTAGATTCTGATATGGATACAGAGAGAGGTCTTTAAAAGACCTAGAGCAGTTCGAGACTTCAAATTGGTGGTTGTGGCTTAGACTGAACCTGAGACGTAAATTAAGAGCAGAAAAAGATGCCAGCGGATAGCAAAAGCAGAGAGCTTTGAGCAGACAGCTAGACAGTGGACTACGATCATTTTAAAAGGTCTTCAAGTAAAAGTTTATTAAAGATAGCTTCTTGTCGAGAGGATTGTATATGTGAGTTGAGAGTAGATAATCTCCTCCTATATCTCTTTCTTTTTCATAGTGAAGCTTTGCATGCCCCATGGAGGCGAGCTTTTGGGTTGATCCACGTACTTGATTAATTTTTTTTATTTTTTTCTTTCTTTCTGCCATAACATCCTACTACGAGATCCTCATCAAGTGGTATCAGAGTGAGTTGATATCCCAATAAATTAATATCAGAGCTAGATGGTATCGGAACGTGGATTGTAGTAGTGGTGATAAAGATTGAAGAATATGAAGAAGATAAGCACAATCAAAGTAGAGATCAACAGATTTGATGGGAAGGATAAATTCTTCTTGTGGCAAGCAAGGGTAAAGAATGTCCTCATACAATATGGATTGATCGATGCTCTCTTGTACGATGAGATACCAGCCACTATGGAGGTAAAAGATTGAAAGCAGATTCAGATGTAAGCGGTGATCATGATTTGCTTGTATCTAGTGGATGATGTCGTGATCCATATATTTGGCGAGACTTTTTCAACGATGCTGTGGCTGAAACTCGAGGAGTTGTACATGACAAAGTCGCTTATCAACATGTTATTCCTTTGGAGGCAGTTCTACTAGCTACGGATCGACGAAAGTCAAAGCATACAGGAGTATCTATTCAACTTTCTAAAAATCCACACCGATCTTGTCAACATTGATAAAAAAGTTGAGGAGAAGATCAGGACGTTGATCTTACTATCATCACTTTCACCTTCTTTCGAGTCTTTGGTGACTGCTCTTCTTATAGGTAAGAGTACTATGAAGATGGAAGAGATAACATCTGTACTACTTCAGAATGAGGTTTTCAAGTGGGAGAACCGAGCCTTGAGTTTAGGTGACAACTCGACATTAATGGTCACTGAAAATGATGGCGGCAGAAGATGAAACAGCAGGAGATCGTGAGGTGGATGATTCAAGTCCAAGATGAGAGACTAGAGCAAGATCAGGTGCTATCATTGGGATGAGTTGGGATATCATGTTAGAGATTACCCATAACTCAAAGATTGGATATTTGCTATTATGGTGATGGCCAGTAGCGATATGAAAGGCAATGATGATGTTCTTCTGATTACTCATGAGGTATCTACTTCTTTCTCCGAGTGGATTATGGATTCTGCTTATTTTCATTATGTATATTACAGAGAAGAGCTATTTATCTCCCTGAAGACTAGTAAGAGCACTATGCTCTTGTCAGACGTATCAAGCTGTGAGATCAAGGGCAGTGAGACGGTCAGCATAAAGCTCCATGATGGAACAGTGAAGAAGTTGGGTGAGGTCCAATATATACCTAGCTTTAAGAAGAATCTAATCTCACTAAGCAAATTGGATTCGATCGACTTTAGATGGAAAGCTGATGGAAAAATTCTGAAGGTCATACGTAGCAGTAGGATGGTATTAAGAGAGAAAAGTATAGAGGATATTACCTGATAATAGGAAGCCTAGTGCGAGGTGGAGCTTTAGGTAGAGATGGATCAGGCATGGGATGAAAGACTTAGGAGGATGACATGCAATGTCATAAGGTGAAGTTCCTATTGCCACATGGAGGCTACACCGAGCATATCTCAGGTTAGAAGGATTACAGTAATCGACGAAGGTGGGATCGAGTGGCCTAGCTTGACTCTCACGTTTGTCTATCCATGATCAACAGGCGATTGTCCTAGGGAATGGGGGCACTCGAACTCTCGGATGGATAGACATCGAATATTGAGTTGAGCTACAAATTATTGAGAAAAGTGCCTCGAATTCTTCCATATTAAACCTACGGCAAGATCCAAAATGACAAACGAAGTCGAACGAGTTCAAGAACACCCCAATCAGAGTTCAGATGGTGAAAAAATGCGGGAAAGAATATACGAAACTATCGAATGGGACCCACGGACCGTGCAGGACGAAGCAGGCCAGTGGACCGCTAGGCCCGACCCACCGCACGGGCCAGTCGGGCCCTACGCACATGGGTGTGGCCCAGCGTGCATGCATGGGCCAGTGCTCGGGTGGGCCCAGCACCCAGCGCATGGGTGCACAGGCGGGCCCAGTGCCCAACACGTGGGCGTGCGGGCACGGCCCAACGCCCAACATGCGTGGGCAGGTGCATGGCCTAGCGCCATGCATGGCCCAGGCCTAGCTCGGGCGCATGCACTGGCACGGCCCAGGCCTAGGCTGGTCGCCAGGCTGCGCATCCCAGGCCCAAGCGGCCTAGCGAAGGAGCATAAACCGGAATCTTTCGCGGTCCACGTGCACAGGGAGTGCAGACCGGACTCTTTCGCAGCATACAGGAGTTTTTAATGTGGGTTTGCGTGATCCAGTGGCCACGGAGAGCTACGATTGCGATCTAACGGCCAAAGGTGTTGTTTTGACATTAAATCGAACTGGATTCCGATTTGGACATGGACAGAGATCTTTAAAAGGCCTGGAGCAGTCCGAGACTTTAGATTGGAAGTTGTGGATTAGACGGGACCTGAGACATAAATTGAGAGCAGAAGAAAGTGCTAGTGGATGGCAGAAGCAGGAGGCTTTAGGCAGATAGCTAGATAGTAGACTGCGGTCGTTTCAGGGGGTCTCCAAGAAAGAGTTTGTTAGGGGTAGCTTCTTGTTGAGAGAATTATATACGTGAGTTGAGAGTGGAGAATCTTCTCTTGTATCTCTTCTTTTTTCATAGTGAAGCTTTACATGTCCTATGGAGGCTAGCTTTTTGGCTGATCCACGTACTTGATTATTTTTTTTATTTTTTATTTTTTTACTATAATATTTTGATATGAGATTCTCATCAAGTGATATCAGAGTGAGTTGCTACCCCAACAGTAACATCTGTCTGACTGCTTAATTTTGAAATTCACTACAAGAAAATAGGGCATCAATGACAAAAATTTTGTGACAGAAAAATTCTATCATAAATTATGATGGATTTGTGATGGATCTATGATAGAAAAGTAAAATAATTTTTTTAAACCTTCCGTGATAGGTTTGTGATAGAACTATCCGTCACTAAATGATCTGTCACAAATCCATCATAAATTTGTGATAGATTTGTAGTAGAAAAAAGATATAGATTTTTAAAAGCTTTCATCGATGGATTTATGATAGATATATTCGACACAAAAAATTTCATCACAAATCCATCATTAAGTTGTGTTGGATTTGTGATAGAAAATAAATATAAATTTTTTATTATTTTTAGTGATGGATTTGTGATGGATATATCCAATACAAAAAATTCATCACAAATCCATCACAATGTTGTGATGGATTTGTGATAAAAAAAAAAGATACAAAATTTTTATTGCTTTCAATGATGGATTTATAATGGATTTATGATAAAAATATATATATAAATTTTTTATTACTTTTAGTGATGGAGTTGTGATGGATATATCCAACACAAACAAACCGTCATAAATCTGTCACAAATTTATGATAGATTTGTGACGAAAAAAGATATAGATTTTTAAAATTTGTGACGAATTTGATTTGGATTGAATTTGAAAATTATCCCTATGAATTTGAAATTTTCTCTTATGAAATTAGGACAGATTTGGGATGAATCTAGTATGTATTATTAATTTTTATTAAAATTTTAACCATAGATCTGACTTGATTCAATCCGATCAAAGCCTGACCCCTTTTATTGAGTTGATCCAATACAATTCAATCCGAGATTGGTCCTGGATAGATATGAATATGAAATTTTTGATTAATTATAGGATAGTTATGGATATTGATTGACCTAACCCATACTCAATATCATCCCTAACTCATTTAGCAGTACTCTTTAGATATTCTCTATTCAAATCTGATTATATATATATATATTATTGATTTGTGTAAAAATTTTGATCATGGATCCAACTCGATGCAACCCAATCTGATCCAATCTGATACAACCCTTTTTATCAAGTTGATTTGATTCGATTCGACCCTTCTTATTAGGTAAAGCTAGTATATCTTTATGTATTTTTTGAAATTTAAAATTAAAACTTGTTTCAATTTGAGATGGATTTAAAATTTGCATTTATGATTTGAAATTTATCCTTCAGGTACTTACTACTCGAATTTATTTAAATATTATATTATATTATATATATTATAATTAATTTTTATTAAAATTTTAACCATGGATTTGACTCAATTTAACTCGATCCGATCCGATCCTTTTTATCTAGTCAATTTGATTCGATCCAATCATTTTTTTTCCTTTTATCGAGTAGATATAAAATTTTTAATTAGTTGCAGGATGTATATAGATATTAGTTAATCCAATCCATACTCGATGCTATTCCTTATTCTTTTACCAGTATCTTATAAGATTTGAAAAGATTTTAAAATTTAAAATTAAAATCTATTTGGATTTGGGATTTGTATGCAATGTAGATGTTGCCTAGTATCCTATAAGATTTGGGATTTGTATGTCGGATACCTGACATAGACATGATCTTAGTTGCATCAATATCTTCTATTAAAAATTAATTTTATATATTTATAAAAATAATAAATTTATTAAAAATATATATCTAAAAATATATATTCTTATTTTTTATTAATTTTTTATAAAAAATATATTTGATCAATTTTATAAAAATATATAAATAATATGATGATATAATAATTTGAATTTAACTTAATGAACGAAATAATTACTACTTTAATCAATAAAATATATTTATATATATTTATATATATTTATATTAAATTTTAATATATCTATATATAAAATTTTAAACATCTTTTATATATAAAAGTAGAACAGTTCAAGCCAGCCTTTCTTATTCCTATTCCTATTCTATTTACTTCAAGCCTCCCATCTGACTGAGATAGTGAGGTTGGAGAAAAAATCAATTACTACTATAAAAAAGATTTATGACAGCACATACTATGACAGCAATTTTCGAAACCACTGTCATAAAACCTACAGCAGCAGTTTTTGTTAATCGCTGCCATAAGTAACCACTGCCATAGGTCGAATCTATAGCAGTGATTACAAGAAATAACTGCCATAGGTCGACCTATAGCAGCGGTTTATTGTAACCGCTGCTATAGGTCAGACCTATGGCAGCGGTTAGTGAAATTGCTGTCATAAGTCTAACCTATAGTAGCGGTTAGTAGGAACCGCTGCTATAAGTTTATTTATGGCAGTGGTTAATTGTAACTATTATCATTTTTTTAAAATATTATATAATTTTAAAATTTAATGTTCATTTTCACTGTTTCTTATTTAAATAATTATCATTAGAGTATCATCGTAAAAGATTGCCTCGATCTGATGGCCCCAGATTCGTCGATCAGAAAAATTTGATTTCAACGATCACGAATGACGATGCGATGATCTGATAGATGAAGATCTCTGATGGATTCAAAAAAATTGCAACAATAATTTCGATGATTTTTATAACATACTATCAAAGTTTTACTTCAATCGGATATCGTTATCTTGGTCAATTTAGTATAGATTAATTTCAATCGTTAAATGATAAACGAGTGATCAAAGGACCAAACAATGTTCGATTATGAGATAATTTTTTTTATAAATAATCTTAGCTACTACTTTAATATTTTTTTATGATAGAGATTATAAAATTCAACTCGTGAGATGAAGAACGATTTAAAACTATACGTCTTCTGATAATCATTCTGAAACTTCATCAGTTGTTATGCTCGTACTTTTGTAATTTCTACTTAACATGAACAGTTTATACAAAAATAATTTAAATTTTACTATCATCGCTATATAAAATATTTAAAATTATAATAAAGATCATTTAACTAAAAAATTGTATCATAATCGAATGCCATTTAATCCTTTGATCGCTTGTTTCTAATTAAACGGCCGAAATTATTTCATACTAAATTGATGCATGATAACGATATCTGATTGAAGTGAAACTTTGATAGTATACTATAAACATCATCGAGATTATCATTGTAGATTTTTGAACCCATTGGAGGTCTCCATCTATTAGATCATCGCATCGTCATTCGTGATCGTCGAAATCAAATTTTTTTGATCGATGAAGCTAGGGCCATCGAATCAAGGTGATCTTTTATGATGACACTCTAATGATAATTATTTAGATAATGAACGATGAAAATGGATATTAAATTTTAAAATTATATAATATTTAAAAAAATAAAAAAAAAATTATTTTCAACTTACGGTAGTGGTTATTAAAAATCGTTGCTATAGATCTATAGCAGTAGTTATAGAACTGCTGCCATAGATCTATGGCAGCGATTTTGGATAAACCACTATCATAAATCTACGGCAGTGGTTCGATAACCGCTGCCATAGGTTAGATTAAAAATTTTTAAATTTTTTTCTGTTTTCCTCCTGTGCATGCTCGATCTCCCTCTCTCCCCTTCCTCTCCATCGTTGGTGAGGCTTCTTCCCTCCTGACTGGCACCGCCCCTCCTTCCCCCTCCCCCTCTGGCCCTCCATCCCCGACCGCCCTTCCCCACCACCCCCCCCACCCTTCCCCCGGCCGCCCTCCTTCCCCCATCCTCGGTCACTCCTCTCCGCTACCCACACCCCTCCCCCTCCGGCCGCTCCTCCTTCCCCCCATCGTCGGTCGCCCTCCTTCCCCCTCCCCCTCCAGCCCCTCATCTTCGGTCGCCCCTCTCCGCCACTCGCCACCCCCCACCTTGACCCCCATCCTCCCTTAGGCCGCCCTCCTTCCCCCCATCCCTGGCCGCTCCTCCCCGCCACCAGCCACCCCCCACCCGGCCCTCCCAGCCCCACCCTCCCCCTGACCGCCCCTCCTTCCTTCCATCCACGATCGTCCCTCCCCGCCACCCTGCCACCCCATCCCCGATCGTCCCTCCCTGCCACCCCCGCCTGGCCCGCCACTCCCCACACTGCCCTTTCCGATCGTCGATCCTTTCGTCACCGTGCCTTCCAAGCCTCCTCATCACTGTGGCCCCTCCCCTGGTCCCCCATCCTCGACCGCCCCTGTTCTCTCTCTTTTTCCTCTTTCTCTCTCTTTTTTATCTCACTATCTTGCTTTTATTTCATAGGTTACCTCTAGTACCATCATCCTCCTCTAGCATCATCACTAGCGACCCTCAGAGCTTTCGGTGCGATCCGCTCTCTATAGCCACTAGTATAATTTTTTTTTTAATTTTATAGTATTATTTATTAATCATGTATATTTATAATAATTTATAAAATATTTATAATAGATATTATAAATATTTATTATAAATATTAATTATCTGTATGCTGTAGTTTTTAGGCCATACCGTGGTGGTAGCCTTGGGCTGTGCCATGTCGACGACTGTAGACTAGATCTGTTAATGGATTGGATTCAGATCGAAATCTAAATATTCAGATCTAAATTTAATTTTAATTACTGATATCGGATCCAAATTCGAATACCTGATGGGTCTATAGTTGAAGTATCCGACCCGGATCCTAATGGATCCTAGAAGGCCGGACCTTATTCCAGGATCCAAAACTAAAAAATGGAGAGACTGAGAGAAAGACCAATAGATTGAGAGAGGAAGGGCTGGTCGCTCATCGACCGCTGGCAAGAAAGATCGAGAGTGGGAGAGAGGAAGGGGTTCCGGCCTCTCCGCTGTCGCTAACGAGAGAGATTGAGAGAGGGAGAGAGGGAGTGATCAAGGGGATGGCACAAAGTCGAGCCGACTCGGATACGCAGTCGAGCCAGCTCAAGCCATGATCGAGCCGATTGGGAGAGAACTCGAGCCAGATATCTCAGGCATGGAGGTGGCTGTCTCAGGCACGAAGCTGGCTCAACTTCTGAACGAATAGAATTTGATATGTCTCTCTAAGTTTTCAACTTTAAGCCCTAAGGTGCCACCATCATCTACTTTATTTTTCTTTAAAGTTTCTGAATTAATACCAAGGTTCACGCAAAAGATCGGATCTACGACTGTTGCTCATCCTTAATTAATTATGAATATAATTCATGTTGTAGAATTTATGGCATAACATTTTTTGGATGTTTATATCTTGTTGCTTTTGTTTATTGCATTACATAATGATAAACCCATCAATTGATTAGTGTACATAATCTTCGACATCCATATAATTATATGTAATTATACGAATTAGAGAATTTTGTACAATGATCAATTGATTGTTCAATATGGATAGTTTAAAAATTATAGATAATTCTATAGGTTATTGCAGTAATCAAATGGTATGCTAATGATTCCGAATAAAATTTTGGATAGTATTTTTCTTTTGTTCTCCTTACATGGGAGAACTAAAAAAAAATGCTGTCAAAATTTCATTCGATCTTTATTGCATATCATTTGATTACTGTAATGAACCTATAGAATTAATGCAATTTTTGAATGGGATAGAACCTATCTTTACCTATTAGTTGGTGATAGAGTGCATTTATTGCATATCTGAAAATGATATTTAATTTGAGTTTCACACATGATTTACTTACGGTATCATCATTTTTAAAATGGATAAGGGGTGGATGAATTTTAATAGGCTCTCGTCAGAATATGAGACTGGATTTCAAAAATTTTTTGATTATGCTATAGAAAAATTTGGGAATCATGGACTGATCCAATGTCCTTGTAAAAAGTGTATGGGTGGGCTATGGCTACCTCATTAAGATATCAATGATCACCTTACTATTTATGACTTTAAAATTGGTTATGAAATTTGTTGGGACCAACATGATGAGGGCAGGTTGCAAGAAGGCGATCAATCTGAAGGGGGAGTGGAACAAATGGTTCGTGATATTTTTTCATTTGTTGGCCATAATGACGGTGCATTTACGTCAATGTCTGATCCTATGATTGGTCGAATGACAAATAGTGAGGATGTGGAGAAGGTCCATAAGTTGATGGAAGATGCTAATATTTCGTTATATCTCGGATGTGAAAAGATGGCAAAGCTTGAGTTCTTAATCCGATTGTATCATGCGAAATGCTCCAATAGGTTTAGTAATAATGGAGTGAACTGCATACTAGAGCTTTTGGAGGACATTCTTCCGGATGATGCATGAATTTTGAAGAATAATTATGAGGCATCGAAAATTATTGAACAGCTGGACTTTACTTATACCAAGATACATGCATGTCCCAATGATTGCATACTCTATTGAGAGAGGGATGTCAACCGCAATGAGTGTACGAGGTGTGGTGTATCAAGATAGAAATAGAATAAGGATGGCACATCAACTCGTGTACCTAAAAAATTGATGTGGCACTTTTCTTTGATTTCAAGACTATAAAAGTTTATTATGTTGGTAAAGACATCGAAGGACATGAGATGGTATGAAGAGGACCGAATAAAAGATAATGCATTAAGGCATCCAGTCGATAAAGAAGCATGGCAGAAGTTTAATGAATTACATCCCAACTTCGCACAAGAGATACGTAATATGAGGTTGGGCTTGTCGTGCGACGGTTTCAATATGTTCAAGTATATGAATACTATCCATAGTGTATGGCCAGTATTTATTCATATTTACAACCTCCCACCATGGATGTGTATGAAAAAATCTTTTGCTTTCATGATAGTGCTCATCCCTAAACCAATGGAGGTAGATAATAACATTGATGTTTATTTGCAGTCTTTTATTGTCGAACTGAAATAGTTATGGAGCATTCAAGGTGTTCCAACTTTTGATGCTTTGCTGAATAAGTCATTCTCCATGTGCGTAGTGCTTTTATGGACAATAAATAACTTTTCAGCCTATGCCCTAATGTCGGATTGGAGAATCAAAGGTGAGCTAGCATGCCCGATCTATGGAAGAATCACCCGATCTAGAAGGTTGACACATCGGAGGAGCTTTAGCTATATAGGGCATCGACATTTCTTCCATCAAAACCAACCATACAGAAAGGATGCACGCTTCTTCAATGGCACTTTTGAAGAAGGTGAGGCGCTTGGTCGGATGTTTGGGAGTGAAGTACTTAGAGAGTTGGATGGTCTCAATGTTGAATTTGATAAAGATGATCCGATTTATGGTAAAAAAAGAAGCATCGATCAAAGAAAGATAACACACACTTTAATTAGAAAAAAGAGAGCATCTTCTTTGACTTGCCATATTGGGAGATAAACTTATTGCGCCACTGCTTAAATGTAATGCATATTGAAAAGAATGTGTGCGAGCTCCTTTTGGCAACAATCTTGAATATCAAGGATAAGACCAAGGATGACTTAAATTTTTGACTTGACTTGAAAGAATAAAATATTAGAAGATCACTCCATCTAGAGTCGGTAAGGAGAGAATAGTGGAGGCTTTCTCATGCATGCTATGTTATGAATGCCTCCGAACGGTCTATATTTCTTCATGTGTTGGAGAATATAAAGATCCCAAATGGATACTCAAGCAACATATCAAAGCATGTGAATAGTAAGGATGTCAAACTTGGAGGATTGAAGACTCATGATTATCATGTACTGATGTAAAAATTAATCCCAATAGCTATTCACCGCGTGTTGCCAAAAAATATTAGAATGGCGGTTATTCGTCTTTGCAACTTTTATAGAGATATTTATGCAAAGAGGTTGCTTAAGAAAGACGTGAAGAAAATAAAGGCAAGGGCGGTGACTATATTATGTGATCTAGAAAAGATATTTCTATCATCATTTTTCATGATTATGATGCATCTCACCATGCACCTTACGGGAGAAGTTGCACTTGGAGGCCCAGTGTTCTGCCAATGGATGTATCCTACCGAGAGAAATATTCAAACTCTGAAATCTTATCTAAGAAATATGAATCGCCCAGAGAGATCTATAGAAGAAGGTTATTTGGGTCAAGAGTGTATGAATTTTTATACCATATACTTAAACAAGCTCGAGATACATCGTAATTGATCAATGAGAAATTAGGATGATCAGTATGAGCCAATTAAATCTGCATTTAAGTTTATTCCATAGCTAGGTGAATTTTTTACTTCATACCACCTCACTGATTTGAGCATTGAGAAAAAAAATAAGGCACACCGCTACGTGCTCTTCAACTGTGATGTCATTGAGCCATACATAAGGTGAATCACTTAGCATTATTTATTTCATAATAATTAAAAAAATATTTAATTATATCTAAATTTATTTTTTATGCATGCAGCAAATACAAGAAGATTATAAAAATAAAATATAGCACTCTAAGTATGCGGAAGAAAGAAAAAGTGCATAGCAATAAATTTTTTGAATGGTTTAAAGATCATGTAAGCGATTATATATTCTTGTATGATACAACTTATTAGAACATGTTTACTAATTAGGTGTCATCTTCTTAATTAGGTGTGGAGATTGCCGCTCAGTGATGTGAGCTCTGAAGTGCATGCTCTTTTAATGGTCCCTAATCGTACCATGCGTGAGTATAAATAGCTTGTCATTAACGGCTATAAGTTTAATATTCATAACAGGTCCATCAATATGGCAACATAAAATAGTGGTGTCATGTTAAGCGCCACCACTGGGTGTTATGCTAGCTCGAGGAATTCATAGCCTCGTATGGAGGATTTGAACTATTATGGTGTGGTGGAGAAGATAATCATTTTGGACTATTATTCTAAAAAAAGAATCACGTTGATGAAGTGCGATTGGTTTGACACCTTATCACAGTCTGGGATGAAGACTGATGAGTGTGATTTTACTCTCGTTAACATACAATGCCATCTCCGCACTGAAGAACCATATATACTTGCCTCCTAAGCTAGTCAAGTCTTCTACGTTAGTGATCACTTGGAGCCTTAATGGGGTGTTATTGTGAGGATGGTGCCTAGGCATATTTTTGATGATACCGAAGTTGATGACGATGTTGCATCATACATGCAAAGCGCTCCTCTAGGATAAAACTTATCTAATATTGTCGAGGTCCTAGACACATTTGTTAGAAGCGATGGTGATGTCCATATTATAGATGCCACTAGACGATAACTTCAATATTCTAGTATAAATTATTAGAGTCTAATTATTAATTTTTATTTAAATTTTTTTTATATCTTTCTTATTTTGGTCAAAGAGCTCTCTTACTTTGATCTTTGGAAGCTTAAGAAAAATATGTGCCATGCCAGCAGGCCGTGCAATGCCGTTAGGCCATGCCGTGCCGACCACTAAGAGAATCCCCATTCGGTATAAATATTAAAGATTATTTATTGATGCTATACTAATATTATTATTTAACATATTATATTGATTAATGTTCATTAACGTTGCAGGTCACAATGGCACCAAAATGCCATATAACTTTCATCCTTGCCCCTCGGCAGTTTATGTGAAGTTCATCATCCGAAGAGCAGTTGGAGCATACTCCATCCACCTCGGCATTGATTGCTCAGCATTCGAGGATATGTTGACTTACATTCCAGCTCTAGCTTCGACTCCAGCACCAGCTCCACCTCCGGCTCCAGCTGTAGCTCCAGCTTCGACTTCGGCTTTGGCTCCCGGTGACGACGACGACGATGTAGATTTAGAAAACTTTTGATGTATTTTATTTTTTAAAAAAATATTATAATAAATTTTATTCAATAATAAAATTTTAGTATTTTAGAATATTTTTTATATTTATTATATTTTTTTATGTTATATATCTTATTAGTGTAGAAACTGATCGTTGTCGGACCCAGCTGGAGTGAAGGTGGACGAGGTCACCGTCGGAGATCTACAAAATAAAGTTTCATCCAGAGTCGGTGGGGGGGTGGCTCCAGTAGGATCCTTCGACGATCAAGTCAGCTCTGGCCAACAGAAATGGAGTGCTCAAGAATGAGTTCAGTAGAGTTTAGAGAAGAAGAGGAGAGCTTAGAGCTTGGAGTTAGCATATCTAGAGGATCCTTTTTATAGGCGAAGCTTGATTGATGGTGACGGCCATACCATCTGGTAGCGAGCCATCGGGATCATATGAAATTTGATACGGAGAGAAAGACATCGTCAAGCAGACAGTGACAGCCATACTGGCAGGTTGTGGATCGCATGGGACTGGTCATGGAGAGAGTGGTATCGCTAGTAGTGGTGATCGTGTCGTCTGATTGTGGGCCACATGAAGCTTGTTACGGAGGAAAAGGTGCCATTAGACTGGTAGTGGCGGCCATACTATCGAAGTCCGACAGTCGTAGCTCGAGGAAGCAGGCGTTGGTTGATGGACTCGGGCATATATCAATTTCAAAGGAGTTCGGACTCCTAGAGAAGTTCGACCAAAGGAGAGGCTCGAAAGGAGTTCGACTCCTATAGGAGTCCGACTGGAGCTCGACCGCTAAGAAGTTTGACTGGGGCACAACCGCTGAGAAGTTCGATCGAAGGAGGAGCTCGGAAGGAGTTTGGCTCCCATAGGGGTTTGGTTGGAGAAGTGCGGAGGGAGTTTGGCTCTCACGGGAGTCCGATCGAAGCTTGGCCGCTGAGGAGTTCGATCGGATGAAAGAGTTCGGCTAAGATCCGACTGCTGAGAGTATGAAGGGGCTCGACCGCTGAGGAGTTTGGCTGGCTGAAGGGTTTCGACTAAGGCCCGACTGCTGAGAGTCCGAAGGAGCTCGGCCGTTGAGGCTCTTCCGTGGCTACCGATTGTGTTAAGCTGAGCATCGAACTGGACTTCGACAGGAGTAGGATTTATCGCCAACAATAGTCCCCCCACTCCCGAGTTTGAAAGAAGGAAGGAAGTGCAGAAAAGGCAACTCCCAAAGTTCTCTTCTAAACTCCGTGCTGGTTCAGGTTGAAGCTCGAGGGAGATCTCATCTCCAGCCAAAGTTGATGTTGAAGTTGAAGCCCGGAGAACATCTCCTCTCCTGCAGTCGAGATTGATGCGGGCGCTTGGGAAAGATTTTGTCTCCTACGGTCGAGGTTGGCTTGGTCGCTCGGGAGAGATTTCATCTTTAGCCGAGGTTGTCGTCATTGCTCGAAAGAGATCTTATCTCTGACCGAGGTTGACTTGGGTGCTCGTGGAAGATCTCATCTCCTGCAGTCGAGGTTAGCCCGGACCCTCGGGGGAGATCTAATCTCGTATCGAGGTTGTTGCCGTTGCTTGAAAGACATCTTATTTCTGACCGAGGTTGACTCGGGCGCTCAGGGGAGATCTCATCTCCTGCAGCCGAGGTCGATGCGGGCGCTCGAAAAAGATCTTATCTCCTACAGACTTCAGAGCTCGAACTTGAACTTTGCTTGCGTTAGGATGAGGTTCTCCTCCTGTTCCTAACGAGCTGTGGGGGCACATGTGGGCCGTTGTCAGGGCTTCTCCTCCTATCTCATTCTAAGGTGGATGAGGTCTTCAAATTTGCTTGCATTAGGATGAGGTTTCTCCTCCTATTTCTAACGGATTGTGGGGGTACATACGAACCATCGTTCGTGTCTCTCCCTCCGTCTCGTCTAAGGTGAACGAGGCCTTCAACTTGCTCGCATTAGGATGAGGTTCTCCTGCCTATTTCTAATGAGCTGTGGGGGCACATACAGACCATCGTCCGTGCTTCTCCCTCCATCTCATCTAAAGTGAACGAGGCCTTCAACTTTGCTTACGTTAGGATGAGGTTCTCCTCCTATTTCTAATAGGCTGTGGGAGCACATACGGACCATCGTCCGTACTTCTCTCCCCATCTCATCTAAGGTGAATGGGGCCTTCGACTTTGCTCGCATTTGGATGAGGTTCTCCTCCTGTTTCTAACGGGCTATGGGGCACATACAGACCATCGTCCGTGCTTCTCCCTCATCTCATCTAAGGTGAATGAGACCTTCGATTTTGCTCGCATTAGGATGAGGTTCTCCTCCTATTCCTAACGGGCTATGGGGCACATACAGACCATCGCCGTGCTTTTTCCCCCATCTCATCTAAGGTAAATGAGACCTTCGACTTTGCTCGTGTTAGGATGAGGTTCTCTGTTTCTAATGGGCTATGGGGGCACATACGAACCATCGTTCATGCCTCTCGTCCCATCTTGTCTAAGGTGAACTAGGCCTTCGACTTTGCTCGTATTAGGATGAGGTCCTCCTCCTATTCCTAATGGGCCACTTTCGCTCATTTCTTTTCTATCATCACGTAATTCTTGCATCAAAAAATAATAATACTAAACGAAGGAGTTTTATTAAAGAAAGTTTATTGGTAATACATCCTTAGATTTTTTGAGTTCCAAGGTCGGGGAAGCACTATTCCTCCGAGCTCCTTCAGACGATAAGTTTCGGACCGGATGACCTCCACTACTTCATACGGACCTTTCCAATTTGGGGCGAGCTTTCCTTGGCTCTGAGGCTGAGAGACGGCGACTTGCCGAAGCACTAGGTTCTCCACTCTGAATGTTTTACCTCCAACTCTGGAGTTGTAGTACTGGGCCACCTTCCATCTGTAGGCTGCCATCCGAATGCGGGCTTCCTCCCTTTTTTCTTCCAATAGGTCGAGGTTAACTCTGAGGTCCTAGAGATTGAGCTGCTCATTGAAGCCCATGACTCATGTAAATAGGAGCTGAAGTTCGATCGAGATTACTGCCTCTGTGCCGAAGGCCAAGACGAAGGATGTTTCCTCGGTCGGCACCCTTTGTGTAGTTCGATATGTCTAGAAGATATGGTAGAGTTCGTCCACCCAGGCCCCCTTTATCCTATCGAGCCTTGTCTTGATGCCTTGTAGTAAGATCCGATTGGTCACCTCAGTCTTCCCGTTGGCCTATGGGTGAGCCACCGATGTGAAGTGATGGAAGATGTTTAGTCCTTCATAGAACTCGACGAATCTCTCCCCCGTGAACTGTCGCCCATTGTCGGTTATAAGGGATCGGGACAGACCGAACTAATAGACTAGTGACTTTCAGACGAAGTCCTGCACCTTGGCCTCGGTAATCTTTGCTAGTGGTTCGGCTTCGACCTACTTAGTGAAATAGTCGATCGCAACCAGGAGGAACTTTCGTTGCCCGGACGCCATCGAAAAGGGGCTGAGTATATCCATTCCCTACTGTGCAAATAGCCAAGGTGCACTTAGCGGAACAAGCTCGGATGCCAGCTATCTTTGCATGCTGGCGTTCTTCTGACAACGGTCGCACTTCTTTATATGCACCATGGAATCATGAAATAAGGTCGGCCAGTAGTATTCCTACCAAAGTAGTTTTTGCGATAGAGACCTGGCTCCTATGTGACTTCCGCAGAATCCTTCGTGCACCTCCCATAGTGTGAGGTCGGCCTCTGAAGGTCGGAGACATCTCAGCAGCGGAAGGGAGTATGACCTCTTATACAACCTGTCTTCAAATAAAACGTAGTGGGAGGCCTGATTCCTGAGCTTTTGAGCTTCTTTCGGATTGTGAGGAAGGACCCCCTCCTTAAGGTAGACGACTAACGGGTCAATCCAGATTGGCTCAAATTTTGTCTGCAAGATGACCTGAGATTTCTCTATGGTTGGGCACTTCAAAGTCTCCAAAAATACTTCTTTAAGTAGTTCGACCGGGGTTGAAGTGATCAACTTGGAGAGAAGATCGGCTCTTGCATTATTCGCCCTCGGAATATGTTGAATGTCGAAACTATCGAAGGCAGGAGTCAAATCTCTCACTTTCCCAAGGTATCTCATCATGCTTTCCTCCCATACTTCGTAGCTGCCGCTAACTAGGCCGACCATCAGTTGAAAATTGCTGTAAACTTGAAGTCGATCTACTTTTAATTCTCTTGCTATCTTTAATCCGACGATTAGTGCTTCATATTCGGCCCCATTATTGGTCATGGAAAACTTGAAGCATAGCGCGTACTCGACGATGACTCCCTCGGGGCTAACCAAGACCAGCCCCGCACCAGCTCCAATGGAGTTAGATGAACCATCCACGTGCAGAGCCTAGGAGCCTTTGGGGAGGTTGGCACTTTCCTCGGGAAGGTTCGACTGTGATAGCTCGGCTTTGTCCAAGCTCGGTCATGCTTTGGTACCGGTCTCGCTCTGTTCAAGCTTGGCTTTGACTGGAATGGTGCATTCTAGCATAAAATCTGTCGTATCTGGGCCTTGATCGATGGCCTGGGTCGGTAGTTGATGTCGAATTCTGTGAGCTCGATTGCCTATTTTGTGATTTTTTTTGAAAGTGTTCGCTCGATGAAGGACAGCTTTTATTGATTGGTCCGTGAGGATCGTTATAGTGTGCTCCTAAAAATAAGGTCGGAGCCTCCTGACAGCAATTAGAAGAGAGTAAGTTAGTTTTTCTAACCTAGAGTACCTAATCTCTGCATCCCTCAGGATCCGACTTATGTAGTAGACTGATCGCTGCATCTTCGCTTCTTTCTTGATCAGGACTGTCGCCAGGGCCATCGGAGAGACAGTCAGATACAGAAATAATTTTTCTCTGAGTTCGAGCTTGGCCAACAATAGGGGTGAGCCGAGGTAGTTTTTAAGCTCCTCGAATGCCTGTTGGCACTCCGTCATCCAGCAGAAGTCCTTTGGTCATCTGAGAACTTAGAAGAAGGGCACGCATCGTTCGGTCGACCTTGAGATGAAGCGATTTGGGGATGCCACCTTTTCGGTCAGGTGTTGAACTTTCTTGATCGTCTTCAGAGCGGTCATCTTCCAAATGGCTCAAATTTTCTTAAGGTTTGCTTCGATTCTGCATCTCGACATCATGAACCTCAGAAATTTTTTAGAGGTCACGCCAAAGGCGCACTTTGTCGGGTTCAGCTTCATCTTGTGCTTCCTGAGTGCACCGAAGGTCTCTTTAAGATCGACGAGGTGGTCTATTGAAGCTCGGCTTTTGATGAGCATATCATCCACGTACACCTTTATGTTACAGCCGATCTGCTCCTTAAAGATCTTATTGACCAAACGCTGGTATGTTTCTCCTACATTTTTTGGTCCAAAAGGCATGACCCTGTAACAATAAAGACCACGGTCAGTAATGAAGGCGGTCTTCTCTTCATCCTCGGGCGCCATCCATATCTGGTTATAACCAGAAAAGGCATCCATGAAGGTGAGGAACTCATGGCCCGAGGTCGCATCCACCAGTTGATCGATCCTGAGTAGGGGTAGCTGTCTTTCGGGTAGGCCTTGTTCAGCTTCTTGAAGTCAACGCACATCCTCCACTTGTTGTTCGTCTTTTTGACGAGGACCATGTTTGAGATCCAGGTCAGATAATTAACCTTTCGGATGAGTCCGACTTTGAGGAGCTTGTCTACTTCTTTGATGATTGCTTTCTATCTCTTCGGGGCGTGGTGGCGCATCTTTTCTTTTATCGGTCGGTGCCTCGGTTCGATAGCCAATCGATGTTCCATGACCTCGGCGTCAATCCCCGACATGTCCGCTGGGGTCCAGACGAAGATGTCTGTATTTCTCCTGAGGAAGGCGACGAGCTGCTTTCGAATCTCGTCTGCCAAGTTGGAGCCAATCTGCACTGTGTGCTCCGAGTTTCCATCATTTAAGGGCATAGAGATAAGGTCCTCCATAGGCTCACCCCGCTCCTCAATGAGGTCATCACGGACATCCAGTCTGTCACTAAAATAAGGGTCGGACCGTTCTCCCTTATGCAGGATAATTTAGTAGTAGTGCCTCATCAGAGCTTGATCTTTCCTGATCTCTTCGATCCCATGACTCGTCGAAAATTTCATCTTCAAATAATAGGTTGACACCACCGTCTGAAGTGCATTTAGATCAGATCGACCGAGAATCGCATTATAAGCGGATGGAGTCCTCATGACTAGGAAATTGACCTACGCTTTGGCCAATTTCGGGTGTTGCCCTATCGTCACAATCAAAGTTATTATGCTTTTGACTGGTACGGTGTTGCCAGTGAATCCTACCAGCGGAAAATTCATAGACCCCAAGCAGTCATCGGATAGGGACATTTTTGAGAAGGCATCGTAAAATAATACGTCGGCCGAGCTTCCAACATCCACCAAAATGTGACGTACATTGTAGTCAGCAATATTTAAAGAAATTACAATCGCGTCATTATGTAGAAATTGGATCCCCTGGCCATCCGCCTCGGTAAAGGTCACGGGTTCTATGGTTCTTCATCTCTTCACCGATCCCTCGGATCCGCTAGTCTCTCCTTATTGAAGTCCCTCCGAGATAGTGTTGATGATGCCGAGAGGTGGCCGATCTACTTGCTGGTTTTTTTCACTTGACGGTAATGCCCTCAATCAATCTTCCTGCTCTTCGGACCATCTCTGCAGGAATCGGCCAAGTCTATCTCGCCTGACGAGCTCTTCGATCTCGTCCTGAAATTGGATGCACTCCTCAGTGTCGTGACCATGGTCACGATGGTAAAGGTAGAACTTGCTGAAATTATGCTTGTTGGGATAGAAATGCATTCTCTTCGATCTTGAAAGTTGTTCCATGATCTCCATCAGTACTTGAGTTTTTGGGGCGTTAAGGGGGGTGTAGTTGTGAAATCATCATCGGAGAGAACTTCGACGTTAGGGAGAACCTCGGCGTGCCCTTCTGTCAGGGCTTCCCTACCTTCGAGCTCGAGGGGGAGTTCGGGCTCGCCTTTGACTAGGAGGAGTCCGAAAATGTGGTCGAGCTTCATTCCACTTTTCTTCTTCGGTGGGCTTGCCTGGCCCGTCGATTCACCGCTTGCTACTGGCTTCATCGTCCTTGGCCTCGAAGGCCTTCTCTGCTCGAGCATAACTTTCAGCCTGAGCTAGCATGTCAGCAAAATTTTTAAGATACTTCTTTTTCAGGGAGAACAGTAAGTCATTCTTCTAAAGGCCGTCCTTAAGGACAGCCATAGTGACTGACTGATCCAGGTTCCAGACCTCCAATGCGGCAGTATTAAATCGAGTGACATAAGCCCGGATGGGTTCTCCCTCCTTCTATCTAATGGCTATTAAGGAATTCGAACCTCGATGCGGACGTCGACTACTGATGAAGTGGGCTATGAACTGTTGGCTCATCTGATCAAATGATAAGATGGTACTCGACTTAAGCACCGAGTACCAATTCCTGGCAGCTCCCTTAAGGGTAGAGAAGAAAGCCCGGTATAAGATGGCGTCTGGCACATCATGGAGCAACATTATTGTCCGGAAGGCTTTCAGGTGGTCGATCGGATCGATGATCCCATCAAAACTCTCGAGCTGTAGGAGCTTGAAGCTCGGCAGGACCGATTCCTATATAATTTTCTATGAGAAAAGAGGGTCAGTACAAATATCATTACCACATAAGGAGGGGGTGTGATGAAGTTTCTTGATTCACCAGCTCATTTCTAAGAGCTTTTGATCCAAGAGATCTTCATGATCTTTGATCTCCAAGGTTTTGTAGTAGAATGGATGCAAAGCTTTCTCCTGGGTCGAGCCATGATCCGAGCAGAGGCTCTCCCTCCTTTGCCTCCTCCTTCCGGGGATCGGAGGTTGGGTAGCTCAAGTCGGTCATTCTTGGACTGGACCACACGGCTCTGGAGTGTCCCACGCTGGTTGAGCTAGTGTGAGGGCCTATTGGTGTATGGCCTGCACCGCCTGCACCACCTTTATGAGGCCACGAACCTACTGGACGAGCAGGTTGAACTACTCTGCATCTACCGTAGCCACAGATGGAACCTAGGCCATTCAGACTGGAGTGAAAGCGGATAGATTTGAACGAAATCGGGCCATGGAGGCCATCGATCGTCGGATCGAAGCTCTCCTGGGCGGTATTTTTTCTCAAGAAAAAACTCTAGAGAGGAAGAAGGGAGATCTCTAGAGAGAGAAGAGAGAAATCGTCGTTAAGCACTCCTTTAAGAATAAGAGAGCCCTTCCTCTAGCACCAATCTATTGGTACAGAAATTGGTTATCGCCGGATCCAGCTGAAGCGTAGGTGGATGAGATCGCCATCGGGGACCTACAAAACAAAGTTTCGTTCGGAGCCGGTGGGGGGGTGGCTCCGACAGGACCCTCCGATGATCAAGTCAGCTTTGGCCAATAGAAATGGAGTGCTCGAAAATGAGTTCAGCAGAGTTTAGAGAAGAAAAGAAGAGCTTAGAGCTTGGAGTTAGCGTATCTGGAGGATCCTTTTTATAGGTGGAGCTTGATTGATGGTGACGGCCATACCGCCTGGTAGTGGGCCGTCGGAGTCGCATGGAGTTCGGTATGAAGAGGAAGGCATCGTCAGACGGATAGTGATAGCCATACTGGTTGATTATGGATCGCATGGGACTGGTTACGGAGAGAGTGGTGTTGCCAGTAGTGGTGACCGTGTCGTCCGATTGCGGACCGCATGAAACTTATTATGGAGGAAAAGATGCCGCCAGACTGGTAGTGGCGGCCATACTACCGAAGTCCGACAACCGTAGCTTGAGGAAGCAGGCGTTGGTTGGTGGACTCGGGCATATACCAATTTCAAAGGAGTTCGATCTCCTAGAGAAGTTCGGATAAAGGGAAGGCTCGGAAGGAGTTCGACTTCTATGGGAGTCCGACTGGAGCTCGATCGCTAAAAAGTTCGATCAGGGTGCAACTGCTAAGGAGTTCGACCGATGGAGCTCGAAAGGAGTTTGGCTTTCGTAGGCGTCTGGCTGAAGGAGTGCGGAGGGAGTTCGGCTCTCACGGAAGTCCGACCAAAGCTTGGCTGTTGAGGAGTTCGGCTAGATGAAGAAATTCGGCTAAGGCCCAACCGCTGAGAGTACGAAGGGGCTCGACTGTTGAGGAGTTCGGTCGGCTGAAGGAGTTTGGCTAAGGTCCAATCGCTGAAAGTCCGAAGGAGCTCGACCGCTAAGACTCTTCCATGGCTATCGGTTGTGTTAAGCTGAGCATCGAACTAGACTTCGGTAAGAGCGGGATTTATCCCCAACATATCTATATTTATCAGATAAAATATATAAAAAAATAAAAATTTTAATTTTTTTAATTATTCAAGATCTACGGTAGTGGTTTTGTAACCGCTGCCATATCCATGTCAATCGCTATCATAGGTTTCTGATGCAAATAGTGCCAACTGCTGTATTAGACCTATGGTAGTGGTTAATAAACTACTGCTATAGATTATCTATGGCAGCGATTACATAACCATTGTTATAGGTCGATTTATTGCAGCGGTTTATAAATCGTTGCAATAGGATATCTATGGCAGCGATTCAAGCAACCGCTGTAACAACCACTGTCATAGAGCTACGGCGACGACCACAGTAGCAGCGGTTTGAAAATCGCTGTCACAGTGATTTTTTGGGCTATGGCAGTAGTTACGAATCGCTGCCGTAGCTTAGCTTTTTTTTATAGTAGTGAATGGATTGAAAGGTAAAATAGTTATTCGTTTTCTTCCTTCCCCTTCTCTTCTTTTTCTTTGATTTATCCTTCCTAAATGCGGTGAAGTAGAGCACCTGAGGGAGACCGGAGGGCGGAGGCAAGGCAGCGGCTTTTTGTTTATGGGAAGGGGGGTGGGGTGGACGTCGTCGATGGGGGGGGGGAGCCAATCGCCCACGGAGGGAGGTGGGGGAGGGAGGGAGAGGGAGAGGCAGAGGGTGAGGTAGGGGTTGTTTCAGAAGAAGGAGTGGGAAGAAGGGAGGGCGGCAGCATGGGTAGGAGGGCGGTGGCATGGGAGGGCCACAGCATAGGAGTGGTAGGGCAGAGGAGGCGGTAGAGGGTTAGGGCGGTGGCATGGGAGGTGGATAGGGTGGGGGAGGCGGCAATAGAAGAGGAGAGGGGGGAGGGCGGTAGCAGAAAGAGGAGGAGGGTGGAGGGCGGCGATGCGGGGCAACAATAGCTGGAGGGAGATCCTCGTAACCCCTAGGGAGAGGGGGTGCGGGGGTGGGTGTGGGTTTGTGGTGATGGGGATCATCGGAGCAGGACAAACCTGAGGGGAGGGGGGTGGGGGGCCGGTGGTGCAGGGGCGCAGCGGGCGGTGCCCTGGCTGGAGCGAGGGGTCGTGCCCCAGCGGGGCGATCTTTTTTGAGTTTTTTTTTCTTTTTTGTGGGTAGCTGGTAGAGACTAGAGGATTTTTTTTTGAGTTTTCTCTTTTGGGCAGCTGGTAGAGATTGGAGGTTTTTTTTTTTTTTGGATAGCTGGCAATGACCTAGCTAGAAATTTTTTTTTTTAAGTAGCTGAAAAGAAAGAGATGGATGTGCTAGAAGAGGAGCAACTGAAGTTGAAATTTATTTTTTTTAGTTATATATTAAATATTTTAATTTTTATAATATTATTCTTTTATATATAGTTGGTCCATCTAATAATTAATGATCAATTTTTTAATTTATTTTGTAGTATACTTAGAATAATATAAAAAAACTGTATATACTTATTTTTAGATTCATTTTTGTGCATGCCTCCAAATATAAAGCGGAGATAAAGCAGTTTCTTGATTTTGCATTTTTTCAGTCCAGATTTGCCCATAGAGATAACATTTGGTGTCCATTAGAAGTTCCCGATCAACATGAGGAACATGTTGATGGTGAAGAAGTTCCATCGATCTTATCTAGAATAAGAGGCATGAATCAAGAGATCCAAGTACCTGTCGATCCTACAAACCGACAACCATTAAAAATGATGAATGAAAGATATTTTTTAAATTTGGTTATATATATGTGCGTATATATTATAGTAGTATGTAAATTTATATATCATAAACTATATTTTATAATTTATTTAATTTTTTATATTTTTATTGATCATTCAATGACTCGTGCCATTATTGCGATGATGAAGCAGTACTTCTCATAACCTTAGGAGAAATGGATGATGGTACTAATAGAGATTCGCGATCTTTTATATAATAAATTTTAGGTAATCCTTTATAATTCAAGAGTAAAAAATAAGAAGAAGAAAAAGAAAAAAAATAAAAATATTGATGAAATTTGACAACATCTTTAAATAATTATATGTAATTATAGGAAGTCTTTTATTTTGATTTGAAAGATGATCCATATGACATGAATATATAATCTTTGGGATGTGAATGTATAATCTTTAGATTAGTGGAGTTGTGGTATTTGAAAAATTCTTTGCATTAATAAAGTTGTGTTGTGTTTGAAAAATTAATTTAGAAGTGTTATGTTAATTATAATATAGGTTTAAAATTTGGTAGATGTTCATATTTTAGGAGAAATTCTATCAAAATTTTATGAAATTATTATTTAGTCAATTTAGATTTGGATAGAATAATTATTAAATTTATTTCATGATAATTTTTTAAAGTTAAATCTTTTTGAGTTTTATCAGGAGAAATATACATGGCCTGAGGACTGAACTTTTAAGGTTAAGAATATATGAGAGCAGATTTCTAAGAGGCAATTTTCTAGTATGCTTAACCAAGTAAGGAAAGATACTTTAAAGAAAGCTAGAGACAAGAAAGATATTCTTGAGGCCAAAGGTCATGGATCTATTTGGATCGCATCAGATGTTTGAAATAGGTTGATTGATATATAAAATTTTTCAAAGTAGAAAGATAAATCAAAAGCTGCACGTAAGAATCGGATGTCAGAGAAAAATGGTGGAATCACCAAACATACGAGTGGTTCAATTTTATTTTCTATACATAGAAAAAAGAATGGTATATTAAAATATACTTTCTTTACGTTAGAATATTTTTTATTTATTTATTTATATGCACTTTCTCATAATTTCATTATTTTTTTCTTTAGAATATGAAATTAGGTAGGCTACCAACGCAACTTGAGGCGTTTGAACGAACTCACAGACAAAAAAAAAAGTTTGGGTGACTTTGTGGACAACAAGTCCAAAATTTTTTTTTATAAGCTTACTTATTTTACTTAATAATAAATTTATTATTTATCAATATATTGTAAGTAGTATTAACTTAATACGTTATTAATGGTTTCAGGAAGAATATTCTGCTGCTCTGACTGCTAAGTATGGCTTAGATGTTTCATCCCAACCTGAGTTTGATCTAGATGCATGGATCCAAGCAACTGGGGTTCTAAATAAGGGAAGATTATGTGGGTTTGGATCCAAAAAAGATCCTAAGCTGTTATTAGAATCTGATAGTAAATCTATTCAGCAACATCGAGATATCCTAGTTCTTCAATGCAGCATCTCACGGAGGAACAAGTTCAACACTTGATTACACAACAACGTGACTAATGGCGAGAGGAGATACACCATGAGGTATGCCAAAAACTGCAGCAGGAGATGGTCCAGATAAGGAAAACAATGCAGGAAGAGATGCGGAAAATAATTCGCATTATGATGTCGGAACTTAAATAATCACATGCCTCTCGACTTGATCGATCATGATTATTCAGATGTGTGATCACTTATTTTGGATGTTAAACTGTTTTGTTATGACATGTTTTAAGAAAACTTAATGTAATATTTTGCTACTATGAGATAATTTTTATTTTGATATTTACAGTCTTTTGAGAAATATGATGTTATAGATGAACGAATTTATTATGAATTAATATTAGTATTATATTTGTTATAAATTAGTTTTATATTTATTATGAATGAATTAATAATTTGGGAATGAATTAATTGTATATGAATATTTGAGTGTTTTGTTGGATATTTTAGGATTATTTTTAGAAGAAAGTAAATTTAATGGTGAATCAATGATGGATTTACGATAGAATTTGATCTAAAATTTTGTGATAGATATATTTTGAATATTATGATAGATTTGTGATGGATTTATTCTGAATATTATGATGGATCAATAATAGAATATTATGATGGACAATCTGTTACAAATTCATCATCAATTTTCATCACTTATCAGTCATAAATTTTCGTTACAAATCCATCACAATTCTATTACAAATTTTTATTTAAAATTTATTATAAATCTATCACTATTTTTAATGGATTTACTTTTGAATATTATATGTTATTTGTGATGAAAATTTTGATCATAAAAATTTGTGATAAAAATTTTTTGCGACTAAAACTTGAATGATGAATTTTTTTATCATAAAATCGATCATAAAAAATATTTATGATAAATTTTTAAATTTTAATAATAAAAAAAATTAATCATTAAAATCATGTTTTGTTGCAGTGATCTCGAGGATATCCAAACGAAATCCAACCCAATCCAAAAAGCGAGGACTTTGACCCACTAAAATCCTAATCTGCATCGCGGACGGTCGATCTCTCCCAACAGCGGCGGTGGGAAGGAAGGGCGGCTGACTAAGAGAAGCTAAAGAGACCAACGGCCGCTAGCCTCCCATTCATCATCCGTGGGCCTCGTGGTACTTTCGGCTTATCTGGTCCCACCTTAGCCGTACGTTCCTATTGATGGACTAACTGTCGAACTGTCACCTGATTGACTTCTGCTTGGAGTAGAAATGCAACCAGCTATCTTTATGCCCGTTGCTGCAGTTCTTGGGTCACTTGGAAGGATAGAAATGCCAGAATCTTTCTAAACAAAGCCTTCTCTTGTGATTCCATTGTCTCAGATGGTTGCTATATGTGAACTGAGTATGATTTTGTTTGCGGATTGAGGGAAGGTGCTTGTAATTTCTACACAAGAATTGTTTCTTATAATTAATAATGATATTCTTGATATTTGATTGCCGTCACAGGTATGCTAGGCTTCATGATTCTCTCTACTGCATTACCTGAATTTGTTTTAATTAGTGGAAATGATTTGTTTACCCAAATCGTCTCTGTTCGTGCAAGATAATTTCATTGCACCTAGTTTGGGAGAATAGTCTCTAGAGATGGTCTATTTTGTTAAGCAAATAGTTATTTATAAAAGTTCATCAGAACAGAGGAAGAAGCATTAGAATTTTCGAATGCTGCTCTCGAGGGCGATGTCAGTAAGACCAATTTGTTCGAAACCTGATTGTTCCCTCCAGAAGCAGGTAATTATGATTTCTGAAAAAAGGTAATATGGCATTTAGAGATTTTTTTTTTTTGATCAAAGGGGAGATGTGGTTTGGAAGTTAGTCCACCCTAATTTATAAAATCTGTTAGAACGGGAACTTGAGTACAATTTCCGAAGTTTAAGATTTTCGAAGAATAAGATTTCCTTTTCCCCTCTGGCATTCAAACATTTACCTCCAAAGGATATGCTCTAAAATTGACAAAGTCAACATATCCTATGAAAAAAAAAAAAAAAAATCGAAGACCAATAAGTCAACATGTCCTGTAAAAAAAAAAAAAAAAAAAAAATCGGTGGCTGCACAACCGGGGACAGCCGTTGGAGCGCCGTCTAAGAAGAGCATGAAAGGAAAATGAAGCGACGGGTGTAAAACTCTGAAGCTTCCATCTCGCCGCCGTCGAAGGAGAATGTAAAGAGGGAAAGAATCCACCGATCGGCCTGCACCAGCAAGACCAGACACCATCGAGAGAAAGAAATCCGGCCTACCACCGTCCGTCGCCTGCCGAAGGGACCATCGATCGGAACACAAAAAGAAGAGAGGGAGGGTTGGTCCCCCACCGAAAGGGCACCGGCGAAGGCGGAGAAAGAGAGAGATAGAGGGGGGACCGACCTTCTGCCATTTGAAGAGAGGGAGGGGGAAGATGGAACCAGGAGGAAGAGAGGAAGGAGAAGGGAGGAGCTCGGCACCGACTGCTTGAAGGGAAAGCCGACACAGGCACCGCGAAGAGGGAGAGAGAACGAACCGCCGGTTGAACACAGATCCTACCAGCATCGGTGCGGGAACAGAGAGAGGAGGAGAAGAAGAGAAATAGAAGGAGAAAGGAAACGAGAAAAGAGATAGGGGGATCGGCCGTCCAACGCCGAAAAAGAGGAAGAAGAAATAGATCAGGAGAGTGCTGAGACGGGAGGGAGGGAGGAGGAGAGAGGAAGAGGGAGAGAGAAAGGAGAAGAGAGATGGGAAGAGAGAGAAGCCCGGCGGCGGCCGTCAAAGGGGAGAGAGGGTCCGGCGGCCACCAGAGGAAGAAGAGAGAGAGAGGGAGGGAGAGCTGGTCTGGATCGTCCGTCCAACGCCAGAAAAGAGGAGGAAGAGAGAGATTAGGAGAGAGCTGAGACGGGAGGGAGGGAGGGAGGAAGAGGGAGAGAGAAAGGAGAGGAGAGATTGGAAGAGAGAGAAGCCCAGCGCCGGCCGCCAAAGGGGATAGAGGGGTCCAGCGGCCGCCGGAGGAAGAAGAGGGGGGGAGAGGGAGAGAGAGAGAGAGACAGAGCGAGAGAGAACTGGTCTCAGAGATGAGCTAGTCCACCGCCTCCGTCAAGCCGAAGGGCACCGGAACTCAAAGAAGAGAGGGAGGGAGGAGGAAGACGAGACCAGGAGGAAGAGAGGAAGGAGAAGAAGAGAGGGGCCCGACCGGAAAGATGTCGGAACAGAGAAAGGAGGAGGGGAAGGGGCTGACGGCAGGAACCGCGGCTCACCGCGGGGGAAAGGATGAGGGGACTGGAGAAGATATCCGCCGGAGAAGGCCTCGCCGGAACTGGAGAAGAGGTCCACCGGAACTGCCGGAGAAGAGGAAGAAGGGGAGGAGGAGGGAAGAAAGGAGAGAGAGGAAGAGAAGAGAGGGGGAAAGAGAGGAAGAGAAGAGAGATAGAGAGAGGAGAGGATGGGGGAAGAACGGGAAGGAGAGAGAAGGGGGAGAGAGGAGAGAGAGAGAAGAAGAAGAGAGAGGGGCCCGGTGGCCGGCCGATGCCGACCAGCCGCCGGAGGATGAGATCCACCGGAAGAGGCCTCGGTGCGCAAAGATTAGTGGGTGGAAAAAAAAATTTTCAGAGCAATAACTCCGGCGGCCCTATCAAATTTATGATTTATGTACCAGAGAAATAAGATTTAGAAGCACACAACTCCTTTTCCCCTTCTACCAATCTCACAGAACAGAGGACACTCTCCATCATTCCCAAATGAAGGTATAGAAGAGCCAGAGACCGGGATGATGCACTTCCCCTGCTGCTTGGCTTTCGGAGTGGTCATCAGTTGCCGACCGGATGCGGGAGGCGCAAAGAGCACCAAAGCAAACGTCGCAGCCACCGTCGCCAACACCAAGCAATTGGCTAAAGCCAGTGGCAACCGCGCGCCGGTGATGAAATCGCACAAAAGGAGAAGACCGAGGATGAAGGTGATGAGACACAGAAAGAGATATACCATGGACGCCGAATCCATCTCGCCATGCTCTGGAGGTGGAATGGAAATCAGAGATCCAACAACGGCGATGGAGAGGGCACCCATGACTACCTTGATTAGACCCCGATGCCCCCCTCTGTCGGCTGGGCGTCTGGCGATCAGGGGGCGTTCTACGGCTGGGTTGTGGGGAGCCATGGGATCTGACGACATTGAATTGGAGGGATCAGAGGTAAGAGAGTGGGAACGAAGAGGAGAAGGGCAGTGGGTGGAGAGTTGGGGGCGGGATTCTTATATAGCGTCCGCATTTCACGCGTTGCTGATGCTGATGCTCCCGTGGGGCAGGCCATCGGCGTGCCTCCGGTTTTGTCATTTTATGGGGAACCCTATGGGATGAAAATAGAATAACGATATGGACATTGAGGGATTTACTTTATGGGATACAATGGTCATATGGATATGGATCCATCGCATGGGTCGCTTTGACATATTTGTTAGGGAAAGCATCATCTACAAAACATGCTCTTCGACAAGCTATTATAGTTTAAGTCCGGCATATCTTTGAAGTAGATTGGATAATGAATTTTATCGTAGAGCACCGAGAATTAGGTGTGAAGATAGGATAAAGGATAACGACCATTCATTGGTCTTGCAGAATTTTATGCATTTTAACTTTTTATACTTCTCTCATAACAGTTTTGACCGCATGCTTGTAACAAAATAATAATAATAATAACTTAGATACATTTCTTAAAGATAGCATCATCTATTAAACATGGCTATTTCTCGCTGCCGTTGAGGTGTGAGAATTGATCCTGAAACGTAAGTGGAAAGTGCCAGGCTCATAGAAAGAGCCGGCATTTAGAACAATAGATATAGATGGATTTAATTGAAAAGTGGGCTGTGGTGCATAGCCCTCTCACGTGCCACCCGGTTTTTATTATGACCAAAAAATCTTCGAAGACCTTGCTGGGAAACATGGCCACTAGTTGTAGCTATCGCTAAGGTGTGAGAATTGATCCTAAAACATAAGTGGGGATTTATAACAATAGACAATGGTAGACTTAACGGAAGATGGTCCCGGGCGGTTCCCATCTTTCCTAGCTCCAAACGGACCAATTCGGGTGCGAAATGACAATAATTCAGCCAAAACTGGTCTCTCCGAGCTTCGTTCCCAATCAATCTTAAAATATTGAATGAAAATTCGTAAGATGTGTTCAACAAAAAAATATTTATTTTTTAAAGTAAAGATATATTGAAAGATAAATAAATTATTTATGATAACAAAAGGAGAAAAGAAATAGGAACAAATTTAATAAAAAAAAAAAGAAAAATACAAGGATGAAGGAATAAAGAGTGCTCCCCACTTAATCTAGTGGGCATGGATATTGATGGGGTATCAATTCTCGATATCGATATGGTGTCAATTCTCATATAATGTCTATGGCCTTGCAAAAGAGATGAATTCTTTTCACAGAAGAAACATGTGAAGGGGCCGTGGCCATCTCTTTTGATTTTGTCAATGTGTTTGAATTGTTCGACCGGAAGACATTTCGAGATGAAGTTAGGATATAAAGCATGAGGGATGTTTGAATTCCTGGTAGATTGGTGATGACGTCGGTTGGATGTAGACTCGTTGGCTTTCTCTTGTTTTCTTGGTGAGTGGAAGGACAAAGGGACAGCGAAAAGGCAGACTAGCCATCCAGTACAGCCACATATTTAGATGATTCACTCGTTATTCTCTACGACTATCCAACCCGCCGATGTTCTTGCAATATGCCGGATATGAAAGTTGTTTGCTATCTTAGATCAAATAGCTGAATTGTGTGTGTGAGAGAGAGAATATTTTAATGATTCTACGAAAGAGAATATTCCATTAGTTGTTTGCCACCCACCCCCCTCCCTCTAAAGAAAGAAAAGAAAAGAAAAGAAAGGAACCAACGTCAACGCATTAATTGATTCTACGAAAAAACAAGAGAAATGAGTCAAAAAATTTTGGGGGACGATTCTATGTAGAAAGCTGACCCAGTCGGTCGTTGGTTCTTTCCTGGGAAAGAAGAGGACAAGTGCTTCCCAGAGACTAGTGAACAAGCACGGCTACCGTCATGGGAAGCAGAAGAAAAGCACGGGTGGTTGTTATCTTAAGAAGCGGAAGACCCGTCATGGGAAGCAGAAGAAAAGCACGGGTGGTTGTTATCTTAAGAAGCGGAAGACGAATGAGAAGCGGACAAATGCCTTACGGAGGCCAGGGAGAAGGCATGTCCACGTCCCCCACTTTCTTTCTTTTTTTTAATGGAGATTTTTTCTTTTAAAAAAAGTACTATTTAATTGTGTCGATTACTCTTTGTCCTTTTTAAGTTGATTTATATATTTAATAGAACAAGGAGGGCAGAATAGCGCACACAACCAAGCCAGGAGCGGGGGCATCCTCTTGGGTTGGAACGAGGCCAAACTTGATCTCCTTCATATTAAGATTGGCAAATTCAGCCTGCTAGTTTGATCTTATAAAGTATATCTTATAAGATTATTAGTTAACATTTAATTGATATAAAATTTTTAAATTTTATTTATTAGTTAGATTTGTTGATTAATTAAATAATAAATTTTAGTTATTTAAATTATGTCTATTATAATGCATTTGATGTTGTGTTAGAATGCCTTGCATTCTAACGAGAAAAGAGTTCTCAATGAGCATGTATGGTTGCTCATTGAGATGTTATAATGCTTTCGTGTTAACCTCCCCTTGATTACTTCAACCATCATTCATGTTACATCAAGGTAAGTCGAATAGACTCGTCTTAGGGTGGAAATAATATTCAATTAACAATGCTTCCCACTACAACACTAGAGATGCCCCAAATTTTACCTGCTTCACGTTTTACTTTTTCTTTTTTATTTTTTTTATAAAGGAATCGGTATGCACACGGTGCCTAAAGGAATTTATTGATTAGAAAAAGCTATATAAAAAAAAAAAAAGAAAAGAAAAAAAAGAAAAAAGAAAACAAAAAAAAAAAAAAGATTACAAGGGGGAAGGACAGAACAGAAACATAACCAACAGGTAGCAAGCCAACCACAGTCATCAGTTGATCCCACAAACCTGCACTCAACATCAAACCTAGACTCTGTTATTTTTTTTTTAAAAAAAAGATCAATAATTCGCCTACAAAATTCACCTGTTCACTTCGTGCAACATCTTTTAACCTTACAGTGCAGTCTTTATGTTGATCTTTTCTGCGATGTTGCGTTCATACGTACAATCTTTGATCCATTCGAACAGCAATCTCACACTAAACCATATACCAATCGAAAGGGACTCAGTTTGAGTATGTTCTACGATCCAATCGCTGCTTGTATCCGGGAAACCGTAAAAATTATGCTTAGTTATATCAAGATGATAAAAATTCTATTAAAACCAGATAATATGGTTAACCTCCGATCACAAAAGGAATAAAAACTTTGATTGCCCTGTTACTGGATTGAAATTAAGTAGCAGTGCATGAGCTGCAGACATGGTCAAAGATTCTTTTACTAAACAAAGTCTTAATCTTTTGATTCTTCGAGCCCCTAGTATTGATGTTTATTTTGGGGCCATGAACCTGGAGCCATCGGATCCCGCACCCACATTGAATAAGTTGATACCAAAGAAAAGTTTCATCATCAGCAAAACAAGTTACATGTGCCCATTCAGAGAACAAAAACAGAAATAAAAGAACAACTTCCATCCACATCAAGATCCATAGAATACAAAGGTTATGGTATGAGTGATACAGCAAGCATCCGTGTCGCGGATGATTAGTGCAAACATCCGAGGATGAGTTCCGAGGATCATGGTTGAGATGGCATAACTCCGTAAAACCTACCATGAAGTCAGAAAAAATTTTAGAAAACACAGTGCAGTCTTTATATTGATCTTATCTGCTATCTTGCGTTCGCATGTACAAATGAACAGAACTCAGTTTTCTTAGCCAAAAAAGGAACACAGTTGGATGTTGTAACATGCAATCAAACTTTCACCGCTAAACGGAAGTCCAAATCCACACGTGTCTGTAATTCAACAGAGTACTTTATGCAACATCTCTTCTTCCTTGATAGTAACAGAGGAACCATAAAAATTAGTAATACCAAGATTATAAAAGTTCTATGAAACCCAGATAATATGGTTAATCTCCAATCAATAAACGAATAAAAACCTTGAATGGCCTGCTACTGGCTTGAATTAAAGTAGTATTGCATGAGTTGCAGACATGGTCAATGATCCTTTTACTAGACAGAGTCAATCTTTTGATCCTTTGATCAAAAAGATTCATAGTGGATATTATGCCACTTTTATTTTAATTTTACACCACACAACGTTGACTCCTAAATCTTCAACATGATAGACATTCATAATCAAATATACACGAAATAATATGCCATCAGTCCTTAAGATCGGATTCATCTGGAATAAATATTACAAATAATTTACATGTTGTAAAAAAGGTCAAAGGTACATGATCTATAATTATTATACTAATCAAGAGAAAATAAGTGGTTCTATTTCATCAATCAGGGTAAGCAATAATCATTTCATCAAAACATTCTATCTAGAAATCAACACCCCCGATGGAATACCAGTCTGTTTTCATGTTGGTATTGCACCTTCACTCAAGCGGTAAAAAGTTGACGTCAAAACCTGAAAGACTTTTATTTTTCTTAGAAAAAATGAAATAATAATAATAATAATAATAATAAGATTCTTTAAATTTTACAAGATGAATAAACTATAATAGATAAATTAAGAAGGTGGAGTAGCGATCCTCCCCTTAAAAGTCCAAAACAGAAGGCACCAGCTTACACGTAAAGCCAAACAACCGGAACTTACTGTTTTCTTTTGCAGCTTTAACAGTTACGGCACAGCAGGCAAGCAATAAAATAAGAAAAGTATAAAAAATTCTAAATTACAATAAATTCAAAGATAATCTGGATAAGTTTATTTTTAAAACTATATTTTTTTTTTCAACTTATTTTTAAAATTATCGTCTAATTAAAAATCATCGCTTGAAATGATGATTTTTTTGCCAAATAAATAATGGACGTGGCATTAAAATTACCATCCGAAAAATGAGTTTATGAACTCGCTATTTTAAGAGGCGATTTCATGAACTTGCCTTTTCAAATGATGAGTTTAGCATTTTTTTTTTTTTTTTTTTTGAATGGATGACGGGTCAGACGGAGGAAAGGCACTGGGGTGGGGTGATGGGCGAGAGTTTGAAAGATAGGGATGGAAGGAGGAGGGTTTCAGTGGTGACGAAGGGATAGAAAAGAAATTGTGGTGGTGACAGAGAGGGAGGGGGGCGCAGGATGGAGCGGGATGGCCGACGGAGACTTAGCTGAAGGGGTACGGGATGGAAAGGGGTGAGCTGGTGGGGGCTGAGGGGTGGGGGAAGCAGGATTGGAGGGTTGAGATGGGGGTGGAGGGGAGGAGAGGGGAGGTGGTGATCGACAGCGGGATCGATCAGGGGGGTGTGATCGCGGAGGGGGAGGCGGGCACGGGGTGCGGTGGTGATTGGCGATGGAGACCTGGCCGGGAGATGGGAGGTTGTGGTCACGAAGGGGGAGGCAGGCGCGGGGGCTAGGAGGAAGGAAGAAAAGGATTTTTTTAATGCTTAAATATAAAAAAAGAGCAATAAATAAATAAAATAAAATAAAATATTTAAAAATATATAATTAATTTTTAAAATAATAATAAAATATTATCTTTTTTAAAAAATAAAAATATTTTCTATTTTAAAAAAATAATTTTAAAATGGAGTCAGGGTGTTCGGTGCAAAGCCACGAAAAAATATATATATTTAAAATAATAATAAAATATTTTTTAAAAAAATAATTTTAAAAATATTATTTAAAATTAATATTTTTTAAAATAAATAAAATAATAAAATAAAAAAATATTTAAAAATAAATTATTATTTATTTTTTTTAAAAAAGAAAAAGAATAAAAATAATAAAATATATTATTTTTTATAAATAATTTTAAAAATATTATTTTAAGCAATAATTTTTAAATAATAAAAATTTAATTTAAAAAATTATTATTTTTCTAAATTATTTTTAAAAAAGTATTTAAATTTTAAAAATTATTATTTTAATTTTAATTATTTAAAATTATTATTTTAATTTTTTAAAATTATTTTAATTTAAAAAATAATTTTAAAAAATATATAGGTGCATGTGAAGGAGCAGCGGTCGGATGGAAGAGCCTCGAGTGGTGCCAAAGATGGGTGTGGGTGTTCGATACAGATCCATGAAAGAAAAAGAATGAAAAGAAAAAAATTAAAAAATCCTTAAGATCTAGAGAACCCATTCACATATTTTTTTAATTTATTTTTTTAAATAAACCCTTTTTATTTACTTTTTATTTTTATTTTTTTATTTTTAAGTATTAAAAATAAAAAAATATTTCTAGAGTAGTGGCCGATAAATGGGGGCGGGTGGTGCGCAGAGAAGAAGAAAAAACTCAATAATAATAATAATAATATATTAATTTTAAAAAAAATTTAAAAAGTGAAAGAAAAAGAAAAAATAAAAATAAGAAAAATATTAATTTTATAAAAATATTTTTAAAAATTAATTTTTCAAAATAATAATATTTTAAAAAATATTATTTTTAAAATTAATTTAAAAATATTTTATTTATTTGAAAATTTTATTTTAAAATTAAAATTAGTTTAAATTTTTTTTATTTTAAATAATTTTTGAATTATTCTAAATTATTTTTTTAAAAATAATTTTTATTATTATTTTAATTTTTTTATAAATTATTTTAATTTAAAAAATAAATTTTAAAAAATATACTGGTACACATGGAGGAGCATTAAAAAACCTTTCTCCATTCCTCTACATTAAAAATATTATTTTTTTAAAAAATATTTTATTATTATTTTAAAAATCTAATTAAATATTTTTAATATTTTATTTTTATTATATTTATATTTATTTTTTATTTTTTTATTATTTAAAAAATAATACCCCATTCTTCTTATTTTATTATTTTATTTTATTTACTTTATTTATTTTATATTTTTTTATTTTAAAGTATTTTAAAAATAATCCTTTCTTCCTTCTCTTTAGCTCCTGTGCCCCCTCCCCCTCCATCCGTGCCTCCCTCCCCTCCACCCCCACACCATCGCCACCCTACATCATGCTAAAAAATAATAATATATTTAAAAATAAATTTATATATTTTAAAATAAATTATTATTATTATTTATTTTTTTTCGTCAATATCCACATCCTCCTTCGGCACTACTCGCGACTAATCCACGACAGTTCCACGCGATCGCCACTCCTCGATACCATCCATATATTTTTTAAATTTATTTTTTAAAAATAATATTTTATTTTATTTTAAAAAATTTATTTATTTATTTATTATTTATTATTTTTTTATTTTTAAGTATTTTTAAAGGAAAAAAAAAAAACATCCTCCTCCTTCCCTCTCCGTCGGCCCAAAAAAAAAAGAAAAAGAAAAAAAAAAGAAAAGGAAAGGCCCCCGCCACACCGCCACCCCCCCCCCCCGCCCCCCACCTCCGGCCGGGTCCCGCCGGTCACCGGCCCCCGCAACCCCCTCCCCCTCGGCTCTCCCTCCTCTCCCCTCTGCCCCCGTACCCCACCCGGTCACCCCCCCTCCGTCCCACGCCCCCACCCCCCGGCCGGCCACCTCCCTCCGTCCCGCGCCCCCCCACCCCCCGGCCGGGTCCCCGCCGGTCACCGGACCCCCACAACCCCCCTCCCCCTCGGCTCTCCCTCCCCTCCCCTCCGCCCCCGTACCCCACCCGGTCAACCCCCCTCCGTCCCGCGCCCTGCGCCCCCACCCCCCCGGCCGGGTCCCCGCCGCCCACCCACCCCCCCTCCAAAATCTCGCCCGCCACCCCACCCCGGTGGCAAACCCCCCCCCCCCACCCCCCCCCCCGTCCGGTCCGGGGAAGGAAAAAAAAAAAAAATACAGGCGCTGAACTCGCCACTCGAAAGGGCGAGTTCATGAAATCGTCCCTTCAAGTGGCGAGTCCATGAACTCTACCACGTCAGCTGTCTATTTGGGAAAGAAATCGCCACCTGTAATTTTTAAATGGACGATAGTTTTAGAAATAAGTTAGAAAGGATGATGATTTTGAAAATAAAAAATTAAAAAATAATAAATAAAAAAAAAATCTCCGATCTCTTCTCCAAAAAGAGTGAGAAAAATAAAATGAAGGGGGGGGGGGGTGGGGTGGAGGGAGCGTGGGGATCAACAAAGACGAGACATTCATAAACAGAAAAACATGGTAGAACCGAAGAATCTCATCAGCGGGTAGAACTGAGCTAATATTTTAGCAGCTCATCTAGAGTTTTTTAGTCCGATCTATTTATGATTCGATTTATGAAGAGCAGGCCCGTTTAACCCGTGGATCAGCTCATTTATTTAAAAAAATATTTTAAAATAATTAGTAAAATAAATTTTTTAAAATTATTTTATATTTATTTTTAGTATTTTAAATTTTGATATAAAAATTAATTTTATTTATTTATTTGATAAAGTATTATTTTAGCAGCTAATAATTTAGATGAAAGGTTTGATCTACCATGGTTAAGGCCTCAACGAGTAGAACATGGTTAAATTTAGCAGCTAATATTTTAGCAGCGAGTAGAACTGAGCTAATATTTTAGATGTACTGTCACCTGGCTAAGGTCGAAGCATCCGACAAGATTGGAGCCAAACGAACACAGATTTTGCCAAAATTCTATAATGAGACGCTGGAAGAGAGAGGAATTTCAAGTACGCCACCGTATATTTAATAATTATACCTCAACCTTGCACATGGAGAAGCACAACCATCTTCCTTTCGTACTCACAACAGGACACTGACAAATAAAAAGTCATACAGCAGTACTTATTAGCTCCCACTCACGGTTCAGAGAACAGAACGGGCAAAAGCAGCACCAACTGTCCATAGATGAGATAGACATGGAGGAGAAGAGCGGCGAATGACATGGACAGGGTCAGGCATCTTAAACCCTTGGCGGCGGCGGCGGCGACCGATGGTTCAGTAGAGAAGCAGGCAATAGAAAAGATCATGTGAAGCATGCCGAGGGTGAAGGTGATAAGATTCATGAAGATTGACAGTGCTGGGTGGAGAAGGTGGTGGCAGTGCGGCCCTGTGACGAGCACAAGCCCACCAGTAGCAACGAAGAGGGCGAACATGGCAACGAGGAGATCAGCCGGTAGGTTGAGGTCCATGGACAAAATAAAAGGTTGAGAAACGGGCCTCTAGTTACGAGGTAACAGACGAATGGAAAACAAGCGGCGGGATGGGAGCAGTATTTATAGAGAATGCGCACCGTCCATCGCGCGATGGACGGCTGCACGGGGATACGGGCCTTGCGATGCACAGCCGTCCAATGGATGGTGGGCGCGATCCGCGCGCGAAGAGAATCCATAAAGAGGTTCAAGAGGAGGGTAGAACCCGTTGAAAAATACCAAATACCGGCAAGGTCGAACCTTCCCGGGTGGTTCCTGGATGGCGACCCAAAGGCCCACCATCAAAGATCGCCATTTATATACACAGCCCAAGGAACAAAATAATTTATTTGTTTCATGATGGGAGCTTGCCGGAACCAACCTTAAGTCAACACGAACGCATCTATCCTTTAAGCCATACGAAAATGATACGATTTTGGTTGCGCATGTTTGGGCCACATAATGCATATCATGGTAGCTCCAACGACCATTGTACATATGGGTCCCATTTTTCTTTCGACTTGACTTTTCCAAGATACCAAGAAAGGGTGTATGTCGACTTACACCAGATCATTGTGCAATTTTGCCAATCATAACCATCCATTTATATACTTATGCATCAAAATTAGTGTTTAAGGAATAAAATTTATAAAATAAGCAGTTATGAATGGCCACGTGTATGACGGCAGTAAGGTGAACGCTCGCGTAGAACATAATTTCTCATCGTATATACGTGCACGATGCAAGGCCTCGCCACGTATCAACTAGGGATCGGCCATATCATCTTATGGAAAAGCTATATCTAACTTTGCCTGGGGTGGAGCTTTCCTACGTTCCTGGTCCAAGTTACGCTTCACACACGGCATTCCCCACTGCAGCAGCGGTGGTCCCAGTGCACGTGGTACAAGAGAGCTGCACGTGCATGGCCACTCACAAACCGGGCTTGGCATTAAGACGTTCATGCTTCCCTCCCACCCAATACAATCAAGATCGTATCGCTCAATGCCTCACATATAAACTAAAATATTCGGCCACACGCCCACGACGTTAGCCAAATAATATATTAATTATATCCCTGCACATGGTATCTTAAGCAGAAGTGGTCGTCTAATGAAATAAAAAGTTGCTTTTTCCCACCAATGCTAATGTTATATACCTAAACAATCCCAAAAAAAATGGGGATCACCTATCTAAACCCTGGATTGTAAAAATGGCTGTTATAATATTTTGATGCCTGTAATATCAATGAGATCCTCGGTATCAATGGGTTTGAGCAACGACCATTATTGGACTAATAATTCATTGTAATCTTCATTATAACAGGAGCAACGGCCATCATGTAACATTTGTCTGGTTGCTTAATTTTGGAATTCTAAAGATGTCCGAACAAAATCCAATCCAATCCAAAAAGCGTGGACTTTGACTCACTAAAACCGTAATCTGCATCGCGGATGGTCAGTCTCCCCCAACCGCGATGGTGGGAAGGAGGAAGGGCGGCATAAAGAGAAAATCCAAGACATAGCCTCGCATTCATCGTCTGTGGCTTCATGGTAGAGCCGCCAAAATGGACCGGCCCGATTCATAAAAGGCCGGCTTTTCATGGACTAGATCCATTAAAATTGAGCCTAAAAATTTTTTTTAATAAACGGATCATCAAATAGATAGTCCAACTCTAATCCTTATAAATGAAGAGCCTAAACGAATCGATCCTTATAACTTATCAAAAAATTAAAATAATTTAAAAAATTAAATAATAATAAATTAAAAAAAATTTAAATATAATACTTCATCAAATAAATAAATAAAATTAATTTCTATATCAAATTTTAAAACACTAAAGATAAATATAAATTAACTTTAAAAAATTTATTTTATTTATTATTTTAAAATATTTTTTTAAATAAATGAGTTGGTCCATAGGTTAAACGGAATGGTTCTTCATGGGTCAGATCATAAATGGATCAGACTAAAAAATTCTTTCGTTAAATGGCTGTCAAAATACTAACACAATACTACTACTTTAAGAGTCTAAATGGATCGGTCTTCATTTTGGGGGTTCTATTTGGTCTTTTTGGCTTATCTAATCCTATTTTAACCACATGTTTTTATTGATGGACTAGCTGATGTACTGTCACCTGGTTAAGGCCACGAAGCATCCGACAAGATTGAAGCCAAACGAACGCAGATTTTGCCAAGATTCTATAATGAGACGCTGAAAGAGAGAAGAATTTCAAGTACACCACCGTATATTTAATAATTATACCTCAACCTTGCACATGGAGAAACGCAACCATCTTCCTTTCATACTCACAACAGGACACTGACAAATAAAAAGTCATACAGCAGTACTTATTAGCTCCCACTCACGGTTCAGAGAACAGAACGGGCAAAAACAACACCAACCGTCTATAGATGAGATAGATTACCGGCAAAAGGGAGGCCTGGGTCCAGTAGGTGCAATCGAGCACGACCATGACGTCCGACTCCGGCCTAGTCCAGCGCTATCCATCAATATTCGAAGCTAAGGAGAAAAGAGCCGAGGGCGAGGGTGACAATAGACAGGAACAGGACCAACCACATCATGATCTTGCCGTTGCCGATGGTGGTAGAATCTGGACGTGCCACCATTGAAATGCTCATCGGCAAGAGCCCTAGAAAGAAGGTGATGAGATTTGCCAAGAGATAGATCTGGAATACCAGGTCCGGATGGTCGTCGTGTAGGCAGCGGCGATTAGACCCCAGCATGATGAGCCCACTAGTGCCCATGAAAAGGGCGAACTTAGCCACCAGGTTTGGCTTGGGGGCCCTGATCCTGGCGGTCTGGGCCTTGGCAATAAGAGGTTCTTCCAATGAGATTGGAGCCATGGACATGAAGATGGAGAGAGAGAGAGTGAGAGTGAGAGCGAGCGAGCGAGCTTTTGAGAACAGAGCATAGAGAAAAAGGGAAGGTATCAAAGCGTTTGATTAAGAAGGTAGAGCAATTCATAATTCGGTTTCAAGACCGAATGGCTCAAATTGAGTTAAAAAAATCAAATCAAAACCGAACCAAATATTAGTTGATTAAGTTTTTAATTTTTATTTTTAAAAATTTTAGTTTTTGGTTTGGTTTGATTAAAAATAAAAAAATCTAAAAATCAAATCAAAAATTAAAATCATAATTTATATCATATTATTTATTATATTAAAAATTTGTTGGTTATATGGATGGATGATTGGATATTTAGATTTAGTCATTTGTTATAGTTTATTGTGATGCTTAACTGCTTGTTCGTATTCTATATTATATAATTTTTTATATATTATATTTTATTTATTATCGATTTATGATTTATCTATTATTAATATACTATTTCTTATCTATTATTATTTTTTAATATTAAAAAATTATCAATCAATAAATTCAATAGATTCTAAATTTAATTGAATATAATATAACAAACTAACACTAAATCGGCAATAATTATTTGAATCTATTATATCAAAAATAGATAATTAAAAATAAAAAAATAATAAAAAAATTGAATAACTAAATCAAATTGAATTAAAATTATCGATGATTTTCGTTCGATTTCGGTTTCGTGTTTGATGTTCTTTGTTCAATTCCGAGGTGATTTGCTTATTCTATGAGAATCTTTTAATTTTGTATGTTATTTTGAATTCCAACCTATAAGTTTTTGAATTGGTACGTATTATCCAGGGTTTGGATAATATAGGCGTTTTGATTTTAAGATCTAAAGATGAACAGTCTGCTCCCTAATGTGAATAGTGTGCCAAAAGGTTATGATTTTTGCAAGATTAGGAACCAGTTCAGAAAAAACACAGGATTTAAGAAATTGATGCATAACCAAGCACACAATAATAGGCCATCTTTGGCACGTTTTCCTATCAATTTTGCGCGGACAGAAGTCTGCTAACCGTAGATAAATGTGATTGTCCTTTCGAGACATCCTATAATTTTTGATGTTCGACAACTCTGAGAGTATTTACGGGTGTAACCTATAGATGTGATGTATGTAGTGGTGCGGAGGTCACTTCGGTAGAACTTATGGCTATTTACTGAATCAACTGGTTCACGGATTATGCCATATTGTTACATTAAGATGATTTTCATTATGATATCGTTTCCGGAGATGGTGTAGATTTTCTTTATAGAGTCGTGCGTCGTCTCGTCAGCATGCAGCAAAGGATCCTTATGACTCCTTTATCGAAAGTCTTAGAGGTGTTTGGGTCTACACACTATAGAGAGCGATACCTATTTGCTCGATACGATTTTAAGGGAGTTTGACTACGAATGCAGTTATTAGAAATTACTTCTAGAACCTCTAAACGGAAAGGACGGTAGGCCCATGTATGCCTCGTGCATCTTACTCTTTCACTACTGCTTACTGGTCCTCTTCCGGGCTCAACACTACTCTACGTCATTGTTTAAGTGTTCTATGGTCTTTCCAGCCCTCCATTTCTGCTCTCTTTCACCTTATAAAGAAATATTTTTCTCAAGCAGGTCAGGCTCTCTCTCTTCAGATGCACATTCTAGCCTCCTATCTCTTCTACTCATTCTTATTTTGACACTACATTGGCACCCAACTTGTTTAGCGAGGCGCGAGAGTGAAGCCGATTAACAGGAGACCAAGCCTGTATTCGTTAGTAAGCTCGTCGTTAACGGCCAGTCACTTGGTTCCTCATCCCTTGTATGGCGTCTTGCGTTTTGGCGGAATTGGAGCTTTCACTTTAGTTTTGGTGGGACGACAATGGAACATCTACTTCCCATCTTACGAGCTCAACTTCCGGCATCAGGTCGCTTGAATATTAACATTCAGTTAGGGTGAATGGGATCGCCATCTATCTTCTTTTCATGGGCAGGTCATAATAATTTGGTAAGTTGAGCGTCTTTTAACCATAATCGCTCATCTCTAGGATCAAGTATTTGGCGCGGAGAGATCTTCGGATATGAGCGACGAGCTCACATTGCCATTCTTGGTCTGGGTAATGATTAGTGTCCCAGAAAAACTGGATTCAGCTGCTGCTGTCACTCTTTTTGTGCTCCTCTCGTCGCTTAAGGGTTCGTGGATGTGATGATTTCTCGCATAAGGGCTACGACCAAATTCTTGGGGAATATTTCTTTGAGTGGTTGGCACTGTCCGTCTCTGGCGTTCGTATATACTGAGGAGCTATCATCACCGTACACCTATATCTTCAACCGTCTAGGTCTGTTGTTTGCGCATCCGTGTGCGATCTCGCGGTTTTTCTTTCAACTATTCTAGCATTGAAGCTCGATTTTTCTTGAGATGTCTTTGCCCTTTTCCCTGTTGAATTGCTGTGGTCGAGCTCCAAGCGGGTTATAGATGGATCTTTCCGACTTATTCTTCTTTTTGGTGAGTAATTTGAGGCAAGGCCCACGAGAAGACATGAGTACTTTAATAGACTGATGCGATCGCAGTTGAGTTATTGCAAGCTGCCCACTGAACTGAATCACACACCCAACAACCCATGGTTCTTTATATATAATTGGAGGACCATGGAAAATAAAGTTGATCGAACGTTCTTCTGTTAATATCCCTTCGCAGTGATTTCGTTGTTTGATGTAGCACCGACAGTTGTGTGAATGTTGGGCATGTTTTTAGTTTCGTGATCTTAAATTATAAAATATGAGAAAATTATTTGAGAATTCGGGTTATTCTCCGGAGTTATTGCAATTGTACTAATTGACAAATATTAGAAAATTTTCCAGATCATTATAGGACCCGATCCCAGAATGTACGGTTTGAATAGCATTAATTTTATTGTATTTAATTTTTTTTTATATTTTTTTATAATAAATTTTGGTGATTATATACATTAATCTTCCTGTATATACTAAAAAAAATTTGATAGGATCCATGCGGTTGGTCAAAGACACTGCATCATAGACCTATCAATGGATCAGATTCGAGTTGGAACCTGAATATCCAAACCTAAACATGATCTTAGTTACTGGTATCGAACTTGGATCCAAATACTTGACGGATATGATCTTGAAGTACCTGACCTGAATCCTAATGGATCTTGCATATCTGGATCCAGTTCCAGAACCCGAGATTCATATTTCAAGTATCTGGCCTAAATCAGCAATTTACCTAACGATCCATACTACTATACAGATACCGAGTAATCTACAAAATAATCAAATAACAAAACATACTATAAATAAACTTATAATTGACCATATTAGTATCATATTAAAATAATAAACATAATATTTGCCATGGCTACAAAGTGGAAAGAAAATCTTGTGAAATAGGATATGCTCTAAAATAAGTTTTTAAAAAAATAGGAATTACTAGTTGTATTATTTCAATAGGGTTGCTCCCTGTTACTGGTATTCGTAGTTACCTCTTTGCATCTTTCTTATCTGGTGGTGGATTTGTGTCAACCTAACTCAATTCTTTACAACCAAACTCCTTATATCTAATGAAAGGGAGGTGAGCAGACAGAATACTTATGGAAACAATCTCGAAAAATATTGTCTAGAGCCGCCCATTTTCGTACGATAGGGCGAGGAGTACAGGATGAGAAGTTAGGTGGCGGAGGGATGTAGACCGCGCCGGGGTGTTGGGAGAAAGTTATAGGTCTTGCAAGCGATCGGAGAACCCAAATAATGTTGAGTTGGAGGTACCACGAAGACGGTAGAGTAGGTAATGCCCTGCAATGTAGGTGAGGGAGACTCCTTCCTCACGGAAGGAGGGAGAGGTGGTCTGGAAAAGAACAGCCATTAGAGGGAGGGCCGATGGGAGCCGGATGGAAGGTCCGAATGGTAGAGGAAGAGGAGGTAGAACTGGCTGCAAAGGAAGGGCGCCCAAGAGGAGAGGTGGAAGGTAGGCGAGGACAGAATCTCTTCCCTCGAAAACGCACACGATGAAATAAAAGGAGGCTATGCCGACTGGTGGAAAAGATGGCGGACCAAGACGGGTACAATTAAGGAGGGGAGGGACACGGTCTTTGCGGAAGTCAGCGAGCTGAGCCACAACGGAGGAGGAGAAGTATTCGACGGTGTGTGAACGACGCTGAAGATTTAAGCGAAGAATAATGTTGAGGCCGAGACATTGGATGAGACGAATATTAGCGGAGTTCTGCAGGACTCATTGAGAGCACACAAGGGGAGTACTTTTGTTATGAGAAGTAGTCGGGTACTGGCCTAATGCTGGATCCCTAGTGCAGGCGGAGACGAGCGGATGTGAGTTGGAAGAGGTGGGCATCATCAGGGAAAGTGTGTCTTGATCATTCTCTCTCACGATCATCATCGGCAATATAAAGGAACACCTAATCACGGTTAGGAATGGTGGCATTGGGCTAAGCACTAGGTCGGAGGTTCCCTTGCGTTGGTGGAGAATAGTTGCCGGGCACAGCAAATGCGATGGCAGGAGGTGAGATGGTCAGCAGCTCGACATCTCTCCTTCCTGGTCCACACTTTTGAGAATGAGTCCCCTTTTCCTGAGCAATGACTTGGGCTCGGCGATGGTCGGCCCCACCATGGGAGGACATCAAGAGGCAGCCGCGCCAAACGACGGAGGCTAAACTTGGGGTAAGGGTATCCCGCATCGGGAATGAGACGCCTCGGATCTGATCCTTTCAGTTGTGGAAGCCTAGCATAGCATAAAGAGGAAGAAGGGACGGGAGGGGCTGAGATGGAAACACCATAGAGAGAGGTCTCATTTAGGAGCGAGACACGCAAGACGAGAGGAAGAAGTAGGATGAGTTGACCTTAAATTAAATGCTCTTTCTATTTCCCACTTTTAAACTGAATCGATTAAGCGCTAATCTTAACAGGGGGATTAAAAACAGTAGGTTGGGTTTTCGTATACATATGATATCCTCTTCACACATTATCAAATTTATTCCACAATACAAGATTCTATAGCTCGGTTTAGTATGATGAGAAGTAGTAAGTAAATTTAATCAGATCTAGATACTAAATATCCAACTTTATCCTTTACATTATGATTATCAAATGCAACTAGATCTAATAAATGAGTTCATGCGGGATCGGATAAATTTCATGAATCTTAGATCTGAACTCGGTTTGTTGATAGCTTACTGCATCAAATATAAAATATTGGCTTCGCTGGTATGTTAAGGTACAATACAACTGAAAGGCCATAACACTCTACGTCAAACACACAGCAACTTTATGACTTAGCGACGTAGGAGGCCTACATTGCGCGGTATACAGTATAACAAATAGAATAGCTATAATATCTTCCACCATTTTTTCTTTTTGAACTTCTATTTTCGATGTGCTAGAACTTGGGCGGAGCTAGTTACTACTGCCCAAAACTCACCTTCTTCCTATCAAATGACTTACGCACGGCGCGCCAATTCCAAGATCTTAGCAATTAGGATACTGAATGACAGGCTTGGTTGGTGTCTTGATCACTACAGTCTACGCTGAGCTAAGTAGGAGGGAACATATACGTATAGCAGGTCGCGTCTCTATATCCTACCATACTCCACTGCCATCATGGTCAAAATGGCACAATCCTTGTGAGGTTTCGGGACCTCAACAGATGGCGTTAAAATGCACCACGAAGATCAAAAAGTCTCTCTCTCATTCTTAGAGGCTTCTTTACCGAATACGGCTATAGTCTGTGTCGTATCCGGTATACTACTCGTTGCCGTATGACCGAAGTGAGGCCTATGTTCGAATAATGGAGTCTCACAAAAGTGGCGCAGAGAGGATCAGTGAATGCACCACTCTGCCATGAACTAGAGAATCACGAAAAGTTAATCGCTTGAGCGCAGCTTCTTGAAACGGAGCAATTGGCCCTATACGAGGCATCGGTAGGTCAATACATTGATGGAACAATCAATATTATTTGCCTCTAGATAATTCTATTCAGAATATAATTAAAAGAAAACACTATTAAAACTCTTATGATAATAATCGGATTTACTTAGGTTACTGTTGGTATGACGCCCATCGTATAAATATGGCTTTATTAGATGTATTATATAGTCAAACATAAATATCAATAAGTGAATATTCAAGAGTATGAACGAATTATCAGTATTGAATCCAAGAGAATTAACACACTTGATGTGAAAGAGTAGCACAAATAGTATTTGTATTAAGATAGCACCGATCACACACAAGTGTGAATTATAATACCATCTTTTTAAATAAAAACATCCAGAATTTAGGGACTTGTAAACAAATTACATTCTGAATTGATCGAATTCCGTCATCTCTTGGACTTCGCTCATAGTCATTGGAACCATCGGTACAGATGTCCAGCAGCGTCGATCCCTCCTGAAAAATGGCTAGAAGAGTCCGAAATCTTCGTGGACTCGTTCTCCTTTGCGACTCCGATGAAGATGGCGGAAACGGAGCAGCGTATCGACGGATGTCCACAAGCGATAAGGCGAGTTTCGCCCGATTAAACATCAAGATGGTACTTTAGTGAAGAAGAGGCGGAATACCTCGCAACGCGGCAGCTATTTTGATGGGAGCGAGAAGATGGCCGATTGACATGAGCACCTAGAGGTCAGAGTTGGTACCTGCGACAGTCCCCGAAAGCTTGAGCAGTGCTGCATGTATATTGGGCACAGGCGCATACACATATAACCTCCGTTCCAACAATAGTCGCAAATCCGAATGGTCACGCTATCTTAACAAAAACGAAGATTCGCAATGTCTTGGTTTGAGCGCTTAGATACCATGTCTCTCATGATGCTGGAGCGGGCTCGACTTGACTCAACGCATGAGAATGGGCAAATTTGCTCACGCATCGAGACTGCCTGCACGTCTATCTTGACTAGGCAGGACGAAAAGCCACTGATTCTCTTCTACCCGGGCCGATAAACACTGCCGCCTCGAGAGGACTCCGACTCAGGCGACTGAGTGTAACAAATCGCTGACGGCGTGTTTTGCGATACTTTTATGAAAAGATGCTCGCCTATAGACCAAATAGTATTTGTGGAATACAACACACTGCATTGAACAATATGGCGGTCTTCCCGGGACTTTTGAGCTCTCCCATGACTCGGAATTCCCTCACCAACTGCCACTAAGTGAATAATCAATCTGCGTCAAAATTCACTACGCCTGAAACGAATATCTGAAAAATCTATTTTTTAAAAAAAAAGGCTCAAACTATCACACTAACGGTGAATTGTCTGACTCCGATGGGATCCTTCGAAGGCCGCTTTCCTTAAATACAGTATCGTATCAATATGGGATCCTGTGAGTGAGGCACTATAAAGGAGAGAATAGAAAAGTAATGACACACATACAACTAGAAATATCTATGGTCCGCAACTTAAAAAGATATTTTATATTATTACTTCACATACCATCATTAACCAAGCTGTAACACAATTTATCTCTATTGTAGGGTGTCGGGATGATAACTCGCTAACTGGGTCCCACTCTCTGATATAGTGAGATTCAGTAGGATTAAGTAATAAAGTAACAATTACATAATAACTGAAATCAGTTATCAAACTAATATAAATAAAAATGACACTCAGATGTCTCTCCGTGAAGTATGACTATTGTTATGTATCGAGAGCACAATATGTATGCCAAATGGTAGACTAAATTGTTGAAGGGGAGGTAAAGCATCGCCAGTAGAATACATCACCGTCGCTAGAAGGGTAGATCCTGCAATTCAGGTGCACGGCGGTATAAGCAGCTGAAATAACCCGCAAGGTCATTGGATGGAGCTGAGATCATTGAGTACAACGAGAGCGTACCTACACCACAGCACATGCTTAACACATCTCTCACCTGGCATGACATCATCGACGAGGGGAGGTGTACAAAGATGTAGCGAAATTTTACGGTGCTAAATCGAAAGGTGACCAACTGAAGTCCAACAGTTAATGAACATTAACCAATATAACAAGTGGAAGATATAGCAGGGACAAGAAAACGATTATGACCTAGCATACCATCCATATAAGGGTAATCACAGGTTCAGTACATAATACTTATGATTTTCTAAGATCTTTCATATACACTAATTAATTTTCGAGTATGGATCTAAAATCGCTATACAATGCAAATATTAGTATTTAAAGCAACAAGACACAAGTATCTTCTACGAAATGAATAAGGCTTCACCGGAGGGTTCTTTGGTTACGTTTCAACCACCAGCCTTAGCACCACGGAGTTCACATACGGGCGATGGGTCAGCAGGGCATGACCTAAGTGATCGGCCCTCCCGCATTGGGTTCGGGCGGGAAATTTGACTCGGAGATCCCATGGCCAAACGTAAATCACTACCTTTGGCGAGTATTTACGGTCAATGGCCTACCGATATGGCACGGCATGGTATGACATGGCACGACATGACCTACCGACACGTATAACACGACCCACGGCATGGCCTACCGGTACATTATCCAAACTATTCAAATTGAACAATCAATTGATCATTGTACATACTCTATCATACCTATGGGAATTATATTATATATTATATGGTAACACCCGTGATGCTTGAAGATTTTATGTCACATCGGCCAACATATATTCATATTGAAGAATCGGAGCTCTATCGTTCAGTTTGCGGGCAAGTTGCAATATTACAGGAGCAAAAGCAACATGACTATATCGAAACCATCCAAAAAAATATTGATCTCAATAGAATTTTTGTGTATATTCAATATAATTACAATTTATAAATCACATGATATAAGGATAGAGAAACAATCGTAGATCGATATTTGCGCCAAAAAAAAAAATCATGGTAGGACTGCTAGAAGTGTTAATCTAAAAATCTGAAGAAGAAAGAGAAAGAGTAATGATGGCTAGTACCTATAGAACTTAAAGACCAGTTGGGAACCATCATATTTGAGATGTAAGAGTAGATCATCAAATTACTTATTTTTTTCACTTATCTCAAACAAAGAAGTTTCTACCATGGAGGCACAGGCTTCAGATAAGTTCTGAGCGAGCTAGGCAGGGCACTTCTAAGAACATTCGGTTTGGGTCCATCCCCACACAATCGCGGTAACCAACTTTTTCTTCACCGAGTTTGGGTTGGCCACAATTTATTAATAAAGGAATTTAATCAAGAATCATGCAATAGATATACGATTTCTGGGCTCAAGCCTGAACATTCTCGTCCGCGTTGACTTGGCCAATTCCTAGGGTTTCATATTGGCACTCCGCTCTCATCGCGGCACTACACTTTATTATGCAGCGCACTTCGTTTGCAACATTCATCTTTTGCGCAATAGGCAATTCACGGTACTTGCAAATGTCCCAATGCCAATATCCTTACATAAACGTCGCGAGACCAGGTCAGACCACCCTCTCCTTTCACATTATCATCGCGGCACTTTCACCTCACTCTAAATCAAGAATGGCTACTCTCTGATCTCGCCAAGAGGTCGAATCCCTCCCTCCCTCACCCCACATCTTCTCACGAGATTCTTGTATTAAATATCCTTGAGTCTTCGTGACTTCACCTACTTGTGGACAGTGCTCTGAGTGAGAATTGGGACTCCCTCCTCCCTTTTCAACTCTCATTTCCCGAACTTTCCCTCCTGTCTCCAAAACCATAATGTTAAAGATCCACGCAGAATTTACCACCCATGTCCTTCCCTCTCTCTCGATCCTCACACTCAACACCCAAAAACCGCACCTGGCATCCTGTACTTGCACACAGTTCAACCCAATACTAAGGCTGCTGAACCAAGTCCACCAATTTTAACTCACGCAACTACCCTCATCGATCCATTTCCTTAGTTTTGGTGCCAGCATCCCCGACAACTCGCGGGGCATTCCAAAACTTTCACCTCTAAAGCACTCCCATTAGGTGCCTAATCCACCCGGTCTACATCATCTTATATAGCTAAACTGAATCTCACACACTCACATGCATGTATACGGTAAAGTTTCAAAGAGTCCGGAAACAACATAATCTCCACTTTATTGCTTTTGGCCCCTTCATAATGCATCAAAAATGAGAATTGCGGAACAACCGGAATAGATATATCCAGGTGAAGATTATCGATTGTGCACATATAATCACACGACCGTTATCATAGAGATGTATCTCACTGTATCCAGCTAAAATCCAAATTACATTAAATAAAAATGGGTCTATAACAATTCAAGGAGACTACTCATATAGAAATGCTCAGTATCCTTGGCGGCCAAATATGAGACTCGCTTTATGGTACATCCATGGGTAGAAAAGTCATTTGATTGGTGAAGATCTACCCCAGATCTTAAGCAATCGCATCTAATCATTGGAAATAATAAGGTGTAAGGAACAATTCTGACTATCTTAATTTACCTAAGGCAGTCAGAGCAAAAAAATGCTTTCACATTGCATAGTGCGAAGCTGAACTCAGAGACATATTCACAAGAAGAAAAAGCACAACGAGATAAGAGAGCTGACTACACGCACAGGTAAACTACAACTAACATAACATAAAAATCAACACTAAACCAAAGATAGCTAGCATGATAACTATATAGAGAGATGAAAGAAGAGACACCGCAGGAGGAGTAGAGAAGAACAAGAGTACAGAAATAAGTAGAAATAAAGAGAGAGAGGAGAGCAGGACCGAGAGGAGAGGAGGTGGTAATTCGAAAGCGGAAGGCTAATCAACACAATGGAACTTTGGCACCAAATGTTCGCAAGTGGGAAGGTTTTGCCGTGGAGTAATGACCCTTTGTTAAGCATTAGGAGCGTAACACACAAGGCAATCAATCAACATAATTGCGATGAAGGGAAACCAGACCCCGGTACATACCGAGGAATGGAGAGGACTTTTGTTGGTATGATCTGAGGGTAGGATCAGAACTGGCCAGTGGTGTGCGTGCTAGAGACCCTTTAGAAACAGAGGAAGGGGAGGGCAAGGAGGGATAATTGGGTACATTAAGTAGGTTATTTAAGTAACATAAGTGGTGCGAGGAATTTGGAGAATATTTTGTGTTTAGACTAGGTGAGGCATATGTTTGTGGGAGATGCGGCAAGTGGCTTTGTTGGTGGTAGGGTGACGGCCGTCAAACAGGAATGAGACTGTTCGTTGAAGGAGCTGAGGCCAAAGGGGTGGGCTTGGTTGTGTGCATGTGGGCCATCGGGGATGCGAGGAAGCGGGCGCAGGGAGCGTCCGGCGATATACGGTAGACACGACCTGGGCACTGGGACTCACTGGGGGGAGGCTGGTAAGGGGCGTGCTAAACGGCCCCCGGGCGATCGGTGGGCAGGCGTGAAGGCATCATTTAAGTGGACAGGTCCAATGATCTAGGGAAAAGAGACAGGGTAGCAAGAGCTCATGATGGAGAGGAGTGAAGGAAGGGATAGGTCAACAGCTAGACTATTACGGTGTATTCCTAGAGAGGAGACACAGGGAGGAGCACACACGCGAGTAACGAGTTAGGTAATTGTCGATTGCGAGGAAAACCATGGTGCGGTGGGCAGGGTCAGTGCCAGCGCAAGGAGCAATTATATGGGTTTTTCCGTACTGGGTGGAGGGCTCTGGCTAAGCCACGAAAGGAGGACCAAGCATAGCCTTTATTTATACAAAGGGGTATATATGAAGACAATGTCAGGGTCTCGCGTAACGCAACATGAAAGGAACTCATTTATTTAGGCGGGCAACCATTCGAGACGGCTGTGGGGGGAGAGTGGGGTGGCGTGTGCGTCCACTGGTGCCTCAATGCTCGGGGAAGTTCGGCTTGCGGGTATCAGGAAATGGGCCAGAAGCGCAGAGACAGAAGAAAGAGCGGGAGGAATACTGACACGCACTCGACAGGCAATCGGAACCTACAGGAACATGCTTTCGGCAGGGGGAGCAGGAGAGAATGCACAACGCACACACGGGGGCGGTCAGAAGCGAAAGAGAGGACATTGACAACGGCGGGGGGCTGGACTCACAGCGAGTCAAATTCCTTTCTATCTGGTTGTTATCCAAGGTTTCTATCCATCCGATGATTCGAGAGAGGATCGGTAAGAAATAGCACGAATTGGCAACAGAGAGGCCACCACAACTCATCGGAGGGAAGCGAAAAAGGTAAAAATGAATAAGCCAAAAAATTTCTTAAACATCAATCTAAGGCGCGACTACAATGGCCGATTTTCTCCCGAGGACCAAGACGCGGGCTCCTTAGAGCCGGATATTATCTACCGTTGCAGCGTGTTAGGCCTCCGAAATCCGACTCGGGCCACCTGCAATAGGGAGGCGATTCATAGTATGCAGCGTTTAAGGCCGCTCCTACTGCAGAGTACGATGGTGGACCGAAAACGCTCATTCTATCTAGAGTACACAAATAAGGTATTTGTTCCTTTTTAATGTAATTTTTTGGAAATTCTATTATAATTAGAAATTTTAAAATTTAAGGGTTAATGTTTCATAAAAAAGAGGTTCTTCCAAGGCCATGTAAAAATACACATATCATTTCATCGTTAAAATTAAATATGCTCCTGCAATAAAAATTTAACTGAAGGTGGTCCGAGAGAAACAGACTTCGTTTCAATATTCCAACATTTTAAATCCAGGCACACTATAAGGTTTCGTGCGTAGATACACTAATGATTTCTAATAGCATGTCAATCCGAAATCTTACAGCACATTGCTAAGCAAATTCGAGTACAATTCCAATATGTATGAATACGAACATTCAAACGGCCAACATTGTTGAGACCCACGGCATAACTAAATGAACCGGTAATACCTATTTATTCATAATACACCTATGAAAGAGTCACCCTGATTTGAGATATTGGTGAAGCAAAAATACCATGCTTATACTAATAATTCAATCGCGTGTTGGTGATAATGAGATTTGCGCACGGCATAAGATTTCCATATCGTGGGAAAACGAGATTATAATTAAAAAAATATATAATTCAGTTCTAATGCGTGATGCTCAGTCGCGTATGATCAACATTTAGTAATTCGTGATACGTGACTTTTGACGAGCGTCACGAGAGTTATAATCAACTTGGTTGGATGAAACAAACGATCAGGGGCCTATATAATGAGATTACTCTTTCACTATTATACGACATCACAGCTCCTGGTGCAGATGAGCCATTGTTCCTACAAATAGTTATTATCCTAAGATTTTAGATCTTTGCAACTATAATTTTTTAATCATATCTTAGCTTATAGACGGGAAAACCGCCGATGAAATAAGCTAAGTATTATATATAATATAGTCTTATATACTTCATATGAAGCGTAAGTCTTTATGACAAATTACTTGTTAAAGTTTTAAATCTTAAAAGGTTGCGTGAGTGAAAAGATCAAAAGGTTCCAATGGCATTGGTTATTGCAAAAAGCAATGAGTTATAAAAATTACAGAGGGATAATCCCATATCATTGGATGTGATTTCACAGAGTATCGCTATTCTCACAAGTATGCTACCTCCGGATGAGTTGACAGTTATTAGTTTTTAATGTGATTTGGGTAAACTTGAGCATTTCAAATCTTAAGGCCTCCTATTACAAAGATTTTATTCACATATGGGCGACGAGCTCCGCAATTATCTGAGTCGGATTATAAATCACTATAAAATTAATTAAAATAAAAGTTAATTTATTTATAAAAAAAATTAATCTCATCTAACTCTAGAAGGGGCACCATATTAAATGGGCCGTCTGATTCTTTGATCACTCGTTTATCATTTAATGGCTGAAATTAATGTATACTAAATTAACCAAGATAACGATATCCGATTGAAGTAAAACTTGAACAGTATACTACAAACATAATCGAGATCATCGTTATAGATTTTTGAATCCATCGGAGATTTTCATCTATCAGATCATCGTTTCATCATTCATGATCGTCGAAATTAAATTTTTCTGATCGATGAAGCTAGAGCTATTAGATCGAGGTGATCTTTTACGATGATACTTTAATGATAATTATTTAGATAATAAACGATGAAGATGGATATTAAATTTTAAAATTATATAATATTTAAAAAAAATAAAAAAAAAATATATGACAGCGGTTATAAATAACCGCTGCCATAGATCGACTTATAGCAGCGGTTACAAGAAACTACTGCTATAAATTAACCGCTGTTATAGATCGATTTATAATAATAATTATAAAAAATCATTGCTATAGATCCGATCTATAATAGCAATTTTCCTAACCGCTGTTATAGATTCGATTTATGATAGCGGTTGTCGTTAATCGCTGCTATAGATCGAATATATTACAACAATTATAAAGAACTGCTATCATAAATCGATCTATTGCAGCAATTTCTTATAACCGTTATCATAAATCAATCTATAATAATAATTTTTTTAATTATTATTATAAATTTTATTATAATAATTTTAAAAATTATTACTATAGTATATATTATCGTTGACTTTTTTTTTTTGTAAGAGTGGTATACGCATGCATCGGTGGGATAAAAATAATGTGAAACCGCCAAAGAATTCGGACGTCACCAGAGATGGAGGCAAAATTAAAGCTTTACCATCACGTCATCAACTGTCACTCTCCGAGGACATGATATGAATGAGAATGGCATCACAAGATATCGCTAATTTTAAAATAACATGCCATTGGCCTTTTGACTTTTCACGACGCAAACCTTTTAGATTTAATTAGTATTATCATAAGCTTCCAGGTTAGCAGAACTTTTATGTCGTTTTCCCTCAAGCTAAGTGCATGCCCATCAAAATCAGACTCAACTTTTGTGGACCGGCCGCAGCCAGGGAGGTGCGTTAAGAAAAATACTTTCTACACCCATCAATGATAATTGACGCTCGAGCAGAATCGACGCACAGCATCTAAAAAAATATTTTTTTTATTTTCGAATCCACATGAAATCCATACGAGCATCAATTACCGTATATGATGTGCCATGCTGCATCGTGCATGGTATAAAAAGTATTAACCGGTACATTAATTAGGCTGGGCCAACACATGGCCCGTTTGATTCTATATGGATTGGATTGAGCTAGCAATTGTGTAGATCGTGTCACGAATCCAGCCTTGATTTAAAATTGAACTGAGCTCGGCCGGCCAGATTTATGCGGCATATTTATATAGCATATATGTATTACACTGGCTCTGGAAGTACTCTTTTTTCATTACCTTATTAAGAACAATTCAAAGGACCATCCATGGTGGCCAAGCCCCAGAAGGCCTACAAGCATAAGCCCTCCGGTGGCGATGCAGAGGGCAAAGAGGATCAGCTTAGGGCGGCCAGTTTGGCCGGCAGGGTCTTGGCTCATGGGGAGCTGTTCAACTGGGATTTTCACGGCCATGGATTCGGCTGGAATGGAAAGAATGAGAGAGATAAAACTATGGAAAACGAAGAAAGGAATTTTGACGGTGAGCTCAGATAATGTATTTGCTTCATGACGCGGTTTCGTTTGCATGCTTCTGCTCCCTGCGAAAGCATATAGCGTCATGAAGGGGAGTGCAGATTCTGTTTCTTTTGGCTTGGCTTGTCCAAGATACCGAGAGAGAGTGTACGCACATCAACGACTTCAAGGTCGTATACAAAAAATGAGACGTCTCATCTGGTACGCAATAGACCATTGCCATATCATTTTATATAAAGGCTATATTTCGCCTTGCCTAGACGGGAGAAATTATTAGGTGGACTAGATCCACCATGGACCTAGAAAGAAATTACTCCATGTGGATTCATTTCATCTTAGAAAGAAATTACTAAGTAGATCCATTTCATTCTAGGTCCATGATGGACCTGTCCACCTAAATGATGTCACCTGCAACGGGGCCCTACCGCTGCAGCAGTGGCCCCCAGTGCACGTGTTACAAAGAGAGCTGCGCGTGCATGGCCATGGACAAACCACACTTTGGCGTTAAGAAGTCCATTCTACCCGCTCACCTAACACAACAAAGATTGGATACCCCAAAGCCTCAAATATAAACAAAAATATTCGGCCACATGCCCATCATGTTACTTAAATAATACACTTAATTATATCCTTGTATAAGGTTGCTTAGCAAGAAATGGCAGTCTAAACATGAACTCAAAAGTCGTTGATGCTGCCGGTGTTTTCAGCAATTAATGCATATCCTTTTCCCACCAATGCTAAAGTTAAGTACGCAAACAATCCCAAAGAAATGGAATCAACCTGTCTAAATCATCGTTTTTAATAATGGCTGTTATAATATTTTGATGCCTGCTTTATCTCAAGGGGATCCTCTATATTCTATATGGAAATAGTGGGTTGCATATTGTTTTAGTGTGTCTGTTCATTTTGTGTGTAATTTGAACGAACCTATGCAATGTGACAAGCCATTTTTTTGCTTCTGACTTGCTTAGGTAAAAATTAAGATAGTCAGAATTGTTCCATTACCAACTTTAATTATCAAATGATTAGATGCATGCTCTAAGATCTGGATACCAACCATCATTTCTACAAGATTAAGGAATGGCAGACTGGCAGTCAAATGAGGTCTCCAGATGGCTTGATTAATTGCTTTGGTTGATACAGTGATAACATGATAACGTTGTATGTCCAAAATTTTTACGAACTTGGCATTGTGATCAATTTGATGAACTAAGGGCAAAGCCAAAGAGAGATTATCTCCGTCATGCCTTCCCGTCATCCTTGATTTGAACTAGTATGAGATGTGGTGTTGGAGGTAGGACTAGAAGGATGCGGGTCACGATGACAATGGTATTGTCATACAAATTTCTAGCAGCATTAGTATTGGGCTGAACTGTATCAAGAGCAGGGTTTTGGTCTGATTCATACTACTAATATGAGGTATAAAATGTTTGAAAGTTGGAATAATGAAGGAGAAGTACTCATCAAATCCAAGACTACAAGTAGGTGAAGAATAAGATTTTAATCCAAAATGTGAATAATATGGCAAGTCAGACATCTTTTACACATAATCAATGATAGAGAAATTGACCTTTTAGTAGTTTGGCATGGCATTTGCAATCCTAATTGCATTATATGCGCACAAGATGATGTTGCAAAGAAGCGCTCTAAAGTGGTCCAAATAGGGTTGAACCAGTACGGACAATTACTTGAGCCAGAACTTTCTTATTATTATTATTTTTTTAAATCCCACCCCGTAAAAGTTGGTACGGGCGCTCCGAAAACATTGAAACTTCATTAGAATTTTTTTAAAAAAAAATAAAAAAACCTCATCATCATAAAAAAATAGATGTTGGGGGCTGTTAACCTGCCGTCCGACTCACCAACCTACAATCGATTGACCATCGAACATCGATGAATGATCACCGACCGATTAACTCGACGATCGATATTCAAATAATCTAGCCGATTGAAGAACGGTGATTAACGTTCGATCGATTATCGGCATGAGAAAACTCGCCAAAGGATCATCATTTGCCGATCCATCAACTCTTCCGCCGACACAATGCCGGGAGGGCCGACACATGACCATCCGACGAGTGATCGGCCTAGTGAACGACGATCGGATTCTCTTCTAGTCGACTAACCATCGATCGAGAATCAGTAAGACGACTGTCGGCCTTAGGTTCTGCTCTCAACTACCAGTCGATCAGCTTCTAACCTTTCAACTAATCGATGATCGATCGATCCCCATACGATAGATAGTCAATTGGTTTTGGGCCTTTCCATTGATCGATGATTGGTTGGTGCCAAACTGACTGACTGACCGGCGTAGGTTCTCTAAAATAGCTCATTTGGCACATGATTGGCTTTATAAAATCACTCCCGAGAAGAGTGAACGACGATTAGTGAATAGTTCTAATTACCTACCCACAATCTCACTATATCAGAGAAAGTGGGACCCACATGTTAAGCGGTTATCATCCCGACACCTACAAAAGAGATAAATTGGTCAGTTTGGTAGGAGAGAAAAAAATACTCTTAGAGCAAATTTTGTTTTCTTATTCTTCATTTTCTTATTCGATCAGTCCATTTTACTAACTTAAGCATCGAAGGATCCCCATCGGAGTCAACTCCAGTTAGTATGGACTTTTTTTTATAGATTTTTCGATATTCGTTTACAGGCGTAGATGAATTGACCGCAACAGATTGACGCACTAGGTAGGAGAGATACAATCTGTAAATCGGTTCAATGAGTTTTGTAATCAATTACAATAGCAAAAACACGCGCTCACAATTCAACTAGCTTCGTCGGCCAGTCATCCCGGTGAGAGGTGCTTCCCCCTCCACTAGCAATGGCGGAACCCAGCTCCTCGCATTCGGTAGTCACGTCGGACGCTCAGTCCCAACAATTGGCTACGTTGATGCAATAGGTTCGGATGCTGACGGAGGCTATATATAGCCTCCAACAGCAACCGCACTTAGCGGTGGAGAACCTAGTGATGCAGGCTGTACCATCCAAACATAGCTGCCGCGTGTCGAGGTATTCCGCCTCTTCTTCACTAAAGTGACCATCTTGATGTTTACATCGAGCGAAAACTCCGCTCCTTATCGCTTGTGGGGCACCATCCGTCGATCACGATGCTCCGTTTCCCCATCCTCTCATCGGAGTCAGCACAAGAAGAAACAGCCACGAGATTCGACTACTTCTACCAATTTTTCAGGAGGATCGACGCTTGGAACATCCTGCTACCGATGGTTCAATGACTATGAGCGAAAGCTCAAGAAAATTAATCATCGACTGGCTCGAATCCAGGAGGAAGAGGATCCTCCGATGGTCTCCACATCCATATAGCTCCTCCTTTCTCCTCGTGCATCTTGGACAAGTCGATCTCGTCACGCTTCAAGATGCCTCAAATAAAGCCATATGATGGCTCCACCGATCCAGTCGATCATCTCTAGAGTTATAAGACTTTCATGATAATCTAGGAGGCAAATGATGCCCTCATGTGCATCGACTTTCTAGCCATCCTTCGGAAAGCTGCTCAAGCCTGATACTTCGGATTTTAGCCGAGAAGCATCGACTCTTTTGAGCCACTTGGAGACTTTTTCATGGCTCACTTCGGCACCAGTAGAAGGACGCCACACACGTTCTCGATTAAGCAATGAGAGGGAGAGACTCTTTGGATCTTCGTGGTGCATTTTAACGCCATCATGCTTGAGGTCCGAAACCTCAACAAGGATGTGGCCATCTTGACCATGAAGTAGGATCTGCGGAGCTCTCGGTTCACCTACTCGCTAGACAAGAACCACCCTCGAACCTATGCTAAACTCTTGGAGCGCGCGGATAAGTACATTTGCATAGAAGAAGGTGCTTCTGGCTGGCGCCAGTCAATCGAAAAAGATCAAAAGAAAAAATGGTGGAAGAATGACGTCTTGGTCAGACCAAACCAACCAACTTCGAATAGGAAAGCAGCATCCTCCTGACTAAATCCAGTACCGACTAAGATGAAGAGTCGATATGAAAATTATACTTCTCTCTCCACTCCACGAGCATAGATCTTGATGGAGATTGAAGGAGAGGAATACCTTTGTCGACCCCCGCCGATAAAGAATCGAAGCAAGGATAAAAGAAAGTACTACTGATTTCACCGTGGCTATGGCCGTGATACCGAATAGTGCTTCCAACTGAAGGATGAGATCGAGGCTCTCATTCGATGGGGATACCTTACCAAGTTTTAGCTCGATCGTCTGATCCGACCGCACGACGACCAACCATCATCGTCGGAAGGGAATCATCAAAACTGACTAACGACTGATGGGGCAATATTCAAAGAAGAATCGACTAAGAAGCAATGATTCAACGGACTTATTTCTTTTTTGGATGATGATGTGAGAGAAATTCAAACTTTCCATGATGATGCAATCATCGTCTCGATGACAATAGCAAACTACGATATAAAAAGAATCCTTGTTGATAATGGAAGCTCAACTAATATCTTATTTTACCCTGCTATCTTCCGAATGAAGTTGTCGACGGAATGACTCCGAAGAGTCCCCATTTTCTTGATCGAATTTACAGGAGACGCTATTAACGTCGAAGGAGAGATCGATCTTTCATTGACTGCGAGGACAGACTCTCGACAAAGTACTATCGTCTTGACCATGAATTTTCGTATCGACCCGAAGCGACTGGTACACTCCATACCGTACCGTACCATATCGATAGAAAATTGGGACGGTTCAGACCAATTTTTCGAAAAATGGTCTAAATCGGTCGGTATGGTATGGGGTGGTACGGTCCGATACGAGATGGTACATCATCGATACGGGACTGTACAGCAAGCAAAATTTTTTTTTTTTTTGTCCATTGGGAATATTTTTTTTTTTTTTTTATTACCGATACGGGATGGGACGGGATGGTACGGTACCGTATCGATCAAAAATCGATACAAAAATCGGTACCAATTCTTGATATCTTGATCTTGACTTTTATGGTTGTTAGAATCCCATCGGCATACGATACCATATTCAAAAGATCGAAACTCAACGCTCTCAAAACGATAATATCGACATATCACTTGTTGGTCCAATTTTCAACTAAAGTTGGAGTTGGAGAGATGCGGAGCGATCAGTAGATTGCTTGACATTGCCTCACAATTACTACAAAGAAGAATAAGTCGGAAGATCCTTTACCGTTGGAAGGACTCGACCAGCGAGAAGATGAAAAATGGGATGAACCGATCGAGCGGTTAATCTTTGTCCCATTATAAGAGAACGATCCAACTAAGATTATCCAAATTTGGTCGTAGCTTCAGACAACGGAACGCGAGCAGCTGATCCAGTTGTTGAGAACCAATGCTAATGTATTCGCTTGGTCGGCAACCGATATATCGGATATACCTCCAGAAATAATCACTCACTCACTAACTGAATGTTAATTCGAACGTCAAGCTAGTAAGACAGAAGAAGCGACCATTTGCTCCCAAGCGATAGAAGATCATCGACGAAGAGGTGAACAAGCTCCTTACGACAGACTTCATCAAAGAGGCTCATTATCCTTATTGGCTGGTGAATGTCATCATGGTGAGAAAAGCCATCAAGAGGAAGGTCTAGTATTTATAGGACCTACCGACAATCATGATGTGCGAAGGCCACACCAGATGCTGATATGTATCGATCGAAGACCGGCTAAACGTTAAATCCCTCAAATCCTGCAATCGTACGATTCCTGATGGCGACCATTGAGATCCTCGAAGTATCGGACAGCAATCTTATCGAACGACATGAAAATCATTAATGACGGACGACAGAACAAAGTTCGAGGCAATACCACATGTCAACCCCTACGTTCGATGCATCAAATCAAAATGTGAAATCATTGCATAGGACTTGAGCATGAAGGGCAACTGTTGGAGGCTGTTAACCTACCGTTCGACTCATCAACCTACAATCGACTGATCGTTGGACACCGATGGATGATCACCAATCGACGATCAATGATAGACGATCGACAATAGACGATCGACAAACTACCGATCGATTAACTCCACGATCGACATTCAAATAATCCAGCCGATTGAAGAATGGCGATTAACGTCCGATCGATTATCGACATCAAGAAAACTCACTGAAGGATCATCATTTGTCGATCCATCAACTCTTCCGTCGACACAATGTCGGGAGAACTAACACATGATCATTCGATGGGCGATCGACCTGGCGAACGATGATCGGATTGACTCTTGTAACTGACTAACCATCGATCGAGAATCAGTAAGACAACTGTCGGCCTCAAGTTCTCCTCTCAATCGATAGTCGATCTGCTTCTAACCTCTCAACCGACTGATGATCGATCACTCCCCATACGATAGATAGTCAATTGATTTTAGGCCTTTTCACTAACCGATGATTGGTCGATGCTAAACCGGCTGACTGACCGATGCAGGTTCTCTAAAATAGTTCATCTGGCACATGATTAGCTCTATAAAATCACTTTCGAGAAGAGTGGACAATGACGATTAATGGATAATTTTAATTACCTATCCATAATCATACTATACCAAAAAAAATGGGATACACGTGCTAAGTAGTTATCACTTCGATACTTATAAAAAAGAGATAAATTGGATAATTTAGTAGCATAAAAAAAAATATTTTTAAAGCAAACTTTACTTTCTTGCTTTTTATTTTTCTATTCAACCAATCTATCTTACTAACTTAAGTATCGTAGGATCCCTATCGAAATCAACTTTGATCAATATAAATTTTTTTTATAATTTTTTATATTTATAGATGGATTAAAAGCAATAATAGAAATAGATTGACATTATTGATGCAACAAGAGATTGTTGCGACCAGGTGAATAGGGACGAGGTTTGCGGTGAAAGGACTGGAGATTGGGGTGGTCGAAGGCAACTGGATGATGATGCCATTAATAAGAGAGAGAGAGAGAGAGAGAGAGAGAGAGAGAGAGAGAGAGAGAGAGAGAGAGAGATATGGTTAGCAGGCTCTAATGCTACAAAATAGGTAAAAATTTAGGGAAACAATCAGGATTCTACACGCAGATGCATGAACCGTACTGTAAAATGATACGTATCCCTAAATCGCTATCATCGGATGAATGATCATCGGACAACATGCATTATATATATGATACGACATGTACTAATATACTATCTTGTTTAATAGCCAGATCTCACTCATTGAATTGAGTTGCAAGGACATGCCCGTATGTGTACCTAACTTGAGTAGCTACGAATTAAGAATAATGCGGAAAGTTCCGAAATAAGAGGGACCGTCGTGTAGGTTCCAAAAAAAAATTTGTTTGAATTTGAGATGATATATTCTAATCAACAACCATCTTTACATCCATCAATAACCAAGTTCAGGTGGAGCTGCTTCAATAGGAATGGGAGAAAAATAGGACACCTGTGCTGGAAACCAAAAATCCAAAACCGACCCATTTCTCCTTGCATAACCTAATAACTTCGCCGGTACATTCCAATTTATCTAATACTGGCAATTTTAAGCCAGATCAGTTTAATCAACTTGACTAAACCAACCTAATCTAACCCATTGGATTTGCGGGTCAGGTAGTGTGCATCTTCAACGCCCCTCGCGTTGAGTTTGGTTAGGGCTCCTATTGACCCGTTGGTTTCAGCTGCCAAGGAGGGTATGGTAAGTTCTTTTTGCTCTGCCTCTGAGATTTCCTGCTTTTTTTTTTTTTTCATTTATTTCCTCAACAAAAATGGAGAGTAATGGGTTCCCGTCGTTATCTTAAAGGGGAAGAGAAACTACAAGAGGATGTTGACGCTACATTAAAAATATAAAGCGATGGTCGACAAGAATCCGCACAATCCACTGTTACCGAAGTGCTCAGTTTAGCTTCTCCAGAAGGTGAGAGAGATCATTTACCTATTTACGATTTGTCAATATTTTCATTAATTTTATCATAATCTAAAAGTTGAATTTTTGGGTCAAGTACTGAAGAAAGGTGTTGGTAAGTTTTATTAACATATGGTTTCTTGGATTTCTAATAACAAGGATACTTCTGGTATTTACTTGTGGTTATATGGGGGCTTTTATGACGCTCTCCTAGCGTCTAAAGCTTCCAATATTTTTTGCACGGGGAAGAAAAAGCTATGAAGAGAAATACATTTGATTGGAGAAAAATTGGTAGAGCAAGGTTCTCAGAATTCACATTTATTCGTTTATTCTTCAGTGCAACGAAATGGTTTCCCATACCAAGGTTCTCAGAGTTCCTTATTTTTCTAAGACAAAAGATGATCACGATAATGCTCTGTGGTACTTTGGTCTGGTTTCGAAATAGGTGCTAAAGAATCAACACTTCTCATCTTTCCTCATTATTTTGGATAAGGGAAGGGTAGCTCAATTTCTGTCAAAGCAGATACTAAAGAATCACCGAGCAATTTTTCTTTTTTTTTTTTGGGTTCATGCAAATCTAGAAAAAAAAGAACGTTATATAAAAAAGAAAAGTGAAGAAAAGAAGATGGCCACAAAAACCAACCTCAACCATGGCCCTGCCCCGCACAGACATAACGCAGGCCAACATAAGACTAGAAACCCAAGGTACCATCACTGATGGTCTTGGAAGACAAGCAACTGAACTTGGTTTGATGCAAAATAAAACTTGAACTCAGGACAGGAGATCCTCGTAATGAAAGTACAGATTAATACTGCTCCAATATATGACAACAATTCCTGCTTTAGAGACAAGATAAAGCAGCAAACCATATCCTAGAATAGAGAGAACATGTACAATAACCCCAATGATATAGGAAACACGAAAGCAACGGATAGAATAAGACAATCTGTAGAAAGTAACAGCTGGAGCCTGAAGCATACAAGAAAAAGGAAGTGAACCCAATAACATGGAAATATAACGCATGTCCAAGCAAATCCACCGCATATTTCCCTAAACACAAACCTAGAACAGTACAGACCACAGAGACACATCAAGAAGCCTAGCTGAGAACCTAGAAGAGAATAATCAAAATCATGTAGCATGTTTTGGGTATGTAATACCAACTGAATCAGCCAGTAATGTGGAAGCTAAATCATGAGAGAGAACATCACTAGCATGATAGAATACATCCTATTACAAAGTTTTCCTGGCCATCTAATCCACCCCTTGGTTACCCTCAAGATGGATATAAGGGACTAGAATAGTAGTAAAAAACTACTTCCATGCTAGCACATCCTGCAGCTGTGAACTCCGAATACACTTACCAACAAAAGGTCTAGACAGCCACCAGATAACAATAGAAGAATCACCTTTAATGCAGACCTCCTGCACACAACAGAATTTGACAACCAGGAAAAAAAAAAAACACAAGCAAGTACCAGTCAATTCGGGGCAGCGACCGGCCACCAGCCCTTACCAAGCAACCATATGCATCACAAATAAAATGTGATTTTCTAGGACCCGGGTGGTGTTCGCACCTCCCTTCACCTCCAAAAAAAGAAATAAAAAAATAAAAAATAAAAAATAAAGTTGATTTTCTGGAACCACTTTTGTACTTCTCCCTTTCCTATCAACAAATAGGGACCTTCCATTTCTAAGAAACCCCACCCCACCCCCTCCCCCCCCCCCCCCCCCCCCCCCCCCCCCCCAAAAAAAAAAACAAAAACTAAATAATTTTTCAAAAGTTTGTTTAAAAATATTTCAATTTCAATTTCGATTCTAATCACAAACCAAACATGTCCAAAAAATATGTCCAAAAAATATGATCATTTCGATTCCCATTTTAATCCATTATGAATCTAATTCCTATTGCAAACCAAACACATCGTATAAAAGAATTAGGGGAAGTTGGTATATTGCAGAGAAGTAAAGAAGCAAATGTATGAACAAAGAAGGGGAGAAAAACCGAAGAAAAAGTAAGAATGGAGAAACAGCAGAGGGAAGTATCTGAATAGAAATAGTATAGGTTTAGAATAGCTTGCACCTACCAGGGTCAATTGGAGCGGTTTCCCAAAAGCAAGAATGTGATACTCTGATCCAAGTTAAGCCTCTGAGAGTTCTAGTAAAGGTTTTCCAAGGATTTAGAGCAGTTCAATCTCCTCTGATTCAGATGAGCTCAGAATGATAGCTTAAGCCTACCATTCTTGCCTTAAAGGTGATCCAATACCTCCAAAGTGCCCTTCATCTTTCACCCATCAGATAAATCTCTTAATATAGATTTTAGCTTTCCTTAAGCTGAAGAACGACCAATCATTGAATATATTGAGCTCTCTTCTGATCTTCATGTCTCCCTTTCCCTTTTTTTTTGCTTCTTTTCCTTTTTGGTACTTTCCTTATAGCAGGCCTAGGAGATTGTAGCAATCAGCATGAATATGGTCATCTGAAGATCCTTTGCAAAACATTTCTGTTTCCAATCTATACAAAGATCTAAGAACTTAAATGGTGAATGTGGCACTCCAAACTGTTGACAAACAACCACCTAAATGGCCTTGGCCTAATCACACTAGAGGAAGATATGATCCACTAGTTCTGTTGGACAAAGACTTACATTTTTCTCTAGCTTCCACTGAAGATTTCCCCAGTATTGAGCTTATTCTTTAAGCATAACAAGAGAAAGCCTTTGATTATAGATACATTGTAATAAAAGTTGCATGCAATTGAAATTGCAGGAATTACATTTGCATACAGCTGAAACTTGTTTGTTCAGATGGATGCGACTTTAATACCTGAAGTTTACTTCTTTTTCTTTTTGGGAAGTTGCAAATAAGATTGCAATGGATTAACTCAATGAGGTGTGATCACCATTTAGCCAATACTGATATAGCACCGGGAAAGCATTATCCGTGCACTCGTAAACATCAAAATTGGCATGGTGGGTCTTGACCACAAGGCCATGGATGCTATGTAATTGCTCAACATGAAGATGAGAGCACCGGCCTTTGAGGGCAATGGGTAAAGGAGTTGGGGCAGTGGTGGGTTAAGGAGCAGCGCATATATGGTGGAAGAGATGAAAGGCTTTCGGCCATTGGTGGGTGCAGAGTGGGCCCAGAGGATGGCACATTGGAGAAAGGTGTTTACTTGAGAAATTTTATCAAACAGCTTGTGAGCAGGCTCATGATGGGTGACGTTGGCATAAGCTGAGTGAGCCTGGTTCATTGGGGACAAGGAGGCTGATTTTGGAGAATGGCATGGAGAAGATCAATGAAGTGGGCATCGATGTTAATCACAATAAACTAGAAGTGCCCAAGATAATTCATGTGGACAACACAACGAATGAATAGAAAATAGAACTTCAGCAAACAATTTATTAGCATTTTGTTCCATCTCACAATGCCAAACAAAGCTTTTATAAAGCTAAAGAACCAAGGGAAAAAAAGAGGCAGAGAGACATAACAGAAAATGTAAGACTAAATATAAAGCAGACAAAACAAATATTTGATTATATAGCCAAAAAAAAAAAAAGACCATGAATAGCGTCATTAGAAAATAAATGTTAATCAATGAGAAATACTACTCTTACAACGGTAACATTAAGAATGCCAAACAGAGCTTTTATAAAAAGAAAGAAGCAAGGGAAAAAATGACAGAAAGACATCACAGAAAATGTAAGACTAAATATAAAATGGACAAAACAAATATTCGATTGTGTAGCAAAAAGAAGTATTGAATAACGTCATTAGAAAATAATGTTAATCAATGAGAAATACTACTCTTACAACTGTAACATTCAGAACAATATTGGACAGGAAAGAGGATCATCCTATAAGTGCATATTAGCCAATTCTACCTACAATCTTTTACAAGATTGCTAATAACTTCCAGTAATGCTTTAAATCGCTTGACAGATTTAAGATTATCTTGTTTCTTCCTTTGTAAGGAGTACCTCTTTTGCTAAAAGAGAAGCTTATTTCCAGATTTTGTCAGTTCCTCTGATATATGAGATAACCAATAAGTATATCTTCATATGGGTATATAGCTACATAGTGTAATTCTACTTAGGTAAGAAAGCAAATTGTGTAGAACCTCGTCTCTCCAAGACTCAATAGTCTCTTGAGAGCACACCAAAAAGATGGTCACAAACCATAAGTAAAAGCTTCTAGATGATCTGAAAGGTTGGTGAAGATATATGATGCAGCTTATTAAGCATAACATTTTTCTTTTTTTTTTTGATAGAATAAGGAGGCTGAGAAAAACTTTGTACCAAAAAATGTTACTGAGCATAAGATCTGTAGTCAAATTGTAATCAAAACATCAAAAAAAAAAATACTGCCAAAAGACGCTGGAGGAGATCTCTCCCCCTCTTTTCTGTGGAGATTGCACCCCTGGAATTTTGATTTTAGTGAGTTATATTAGAGTCCAAAGACTTTTGGCCCCTCACCTAGTTTCTCATGAGCATTTAGATAGAGTCTCAAAATGGAGGATATAAATAAGGATAGCATCCCTAAAATTTTGGATTTCACCTAAAGTCAATAATTGCAATCAATCCTGTTTGGATGGAGGATTAATATTAGTTCTTTATCCTTTTTGGTAAAATATTAGTTCTTTTTCTTTAAAAAAATAAAAGAAGAAACCAGATCTGAGTTTCAACCTCATGACTTAAAATATATCACACTTTCTTCTAAACACCAAGTTGCCAGCAGCTTCTTCCCAAAATAACTTTCCTCTAGATAGAAAAAAAATGCTTTCTTCATTTAAATTCAACATACATTAAAAGCCTAAACAGAAAGAAGAGGGTAAGAACAATGGTTCTCTAGCAGTGAGGTTAACATCACAACAAGTTCAGACAACCCTGCTCCTGCAACCATCAAATTAAACTTCTGCTTTGCAGTGAGGTTGTCTTGGGACCAGATGGTGCTTTCTCCGTGATTTGGACAGGGTACCCCAGATAACCGATCACCCTACCAGCTGTGAGACGAACCTCAGAGTTCAATTTTTCATTAACTTTTTGTCATCTCATCTACTTCAACTCCTGAAATGAGCACCATTGATGGAATTATCTCCCTCAATTAACCTGATCCAACTTTTGCTTTCAACCTGCTGACCATCTACCATCTCGTAACACTGATTGTCCTTGTTTCTTCCATCCAAGTAATGGTGAAAAGAAATATCCCTACTAAAGTACCTTCATTAAGAACGCGTACCGAATTTCCTGTAAAAACCTTTACCCCCCCCCCCCCCAAAAAAAAAAAAAAACTTCCCACAAAAAACAAAAAAAAAAATACAAACATATACAAGAAATTGGAAATTCTCTCCTTTTGTGATAATAAATCAATCCACAATATTTCAGGATCTCAATACCATGTGACCGATCAAAGGGGCAGGATTTGGATTCCGAACTAAACGAATAATCGCAAAACCGGAACAAACTTGAAACGCCCAAAATGGTTAAATAAAAAGGGATTTGGACCTTGGAGCAGATCGAAAACGTATGCGATCAAAGAAGCGATAGAGGCAACTCACCGAGTCCCACGCAACGCTCTCATCTGCGGCTATTTGTGGGTTTTCGAAAGAGAGGAGAGAGATCTCGTCCGTATCGCCGACGACGGTGGACTCGACGACCTAAGTTATCACGAAGTTCCGGTTAACAGTGGCTCGACGATGATCGCCCGCAGCGTCGCCCGTCGGATCGCGCTCCCAAAGCACTCCGAATCATTCCATTTATCCATCTGCACATATCTCGAACCAAACATTGCACGATTCAGCTGTGGATTCGTGCGAAAGGGGGTGATTTTTTTTTTTAACCCGCTTGTGGTGGGGGGTTGGTACGCGGTGAGGGCCGCAGAGACCCTCCGGAATAAAAATTTTTGTCAGCAAAGAGGCCCCAGATACTGTGATCAGATCGTGGCGGTCAGGAGGGTAACCAACTAAAAAATATTCTAATAGAAGAAAAACAGACAAATTCAGAGATGCTGGGAAAAATAAAAAGTTTCTGAAATACGCAACCTTTTTATGTAATCATTCCTCCAAGTACCTACGAAAACGCAGTATGTTTTCCCTGCTCGCACCACTTTTAGATAACCTAAGAAAATTCTCTCTCTCTCTCTTTTACCCAACCATCTCAACCCCACATGAGTAACCCAGAACCGCTTCCTTCGTAGTAACGCTCACCGCATAAAACAGAGCACAAAAGTGCAGAAGTTAAAAGAACAGATCGCAAGTTAAATTAACTACACCGTTATAGATGACCGATGAGGGCACTATCGAAAGAGTTCTGGACCAGTCCGAACATTAGGCAGCCAGAAAAAGGAGAGGATGGCCGAAGAGTAGCGCTGTCAGCGACACTGTGAGTGTGATACCGACCAAAGATTTGGCTGCGTTTGTGGAGATTAGGGGTGACGGTGCCCTTGTAGCAGCACCGACCATCCAAAGGTATACCAGGAGAAGGCCAAGAGTGAAGGTGACAAAATTGATCACGAGGCACGTCTCCATCGACAAGTTCAGATGGTGGCCGACGAGAACCAGTGGTGTGGTTGCGATCATGAAACCGCCGGCGGCGACGAACATGGCAAATGTGCCGACTATGATGAGGTTCGGATCAAGGCCTCGGCGGGCTGCCCCAGGGTTGTGGACCATGGCGCTGGAATCAAGAGAAAATGAGAGAGGACGGCACAACCCTAGGGGCTGGAATCAAGAGAAAATGAGGGAGGACAGGAGGCGGGCTGAGGAAGGAAAGGGCCAGTGGGGGATAGATGATGGTCGCCGCGAGAGGGCGTGCGGCCCTGAAAGAGACCGGAATGATAATTTACAAAAAAAAAAGACAAGAGAGAATGGCTGTGGTGTGGGCTCGGGGTGGGTGGCCCTGAAAGATACCGGAATGATAATTTACAAAAAAAAAAAAAAAAAAAGAAGAAGAAGACAGAGAGAGAGAATGGCTGTGGTGTGGGCTCGGGTGTGGCCCCGAAAGAGGCCGGAATGATAATTACAAAAAAAAAAAAAAAAAAAAAGACAGAGAGAGAGAATGGCTGTGGGTGTGGACTCGGGGTCGGGTGGGGTGTGCGGGTGGTTGGTGGGAAGGCATGGAACGGATCGTGGCGGGCAACTATTGTGGCGCCATTACGAGATGCGGGTAAACCGTGTCAAGCAAGGGGCGTACGCTAGCTTGCTTATGGAAGCAAGTCCGCACCAAGGAAGCTCCCAAGCTAATTGAAATCTCCCTTTGGCTGAGCGCCTGAGCGCTTGAAAGCTCCGTCTGACTCATTGCATCTTTATCACGTTGCACCTTTTTGTATATCCACTTAATAATTCAATGTGGGAATCCACTGCACATAAATATGTGTGCGTGACCGTTTTATCCCACCTGTGTTGTTTCAAACTTGATTATATATTTGCAATGCTAATGGTTACCATTTCTCCCCCTCAAAAATTGTGACATTATTGGCTGTGTTACAAATCCTATAAACTAGATTATTAGGTTTATATTAATGCCATTGGTCCAATCCATCATTATGTTCCTGATGATGCTATTAACATATTTTGTCATGTACCTTTTATGTTTAGGACATTCTAATATTTTGGCTTTCTTCTTTTTTCCAATCAAGAGACCTTACCGAAATTATCTGGTTTCCTTTTTTTAGAATGTACCTTGCCTTATATAAATTAGTACTGATGAATACGTTGCGAACTCTATTCCCAACAATATCCCCAATCGTTCTAGCTTCTCAACCTAAATTACTTTGGGCATCTAAGCCAAGAAGACTCTAAGTGGCAAAAACAATAGCCAATTGGTAAAATTTAATACAGTTCACCGTAGACAAGCCCAAAACCCAATTGTCTCTCCACTGCATGCCGCATCTCTTCTTCCTCCAATCCAATCAAGTGTGCATGCTAATCTTTCCTGAAGGGCTGCCTTAAAATATACAATATTATATTGCTCAACCACCACTTCGTGTCAGAAACAAAGTCAAATATCCCTATGTTCTGTTGAAATCATATCTAGCTGATATTGCTTGTCTGTCAAAACTAGATATGGTCCCAACCGACCCAACGTTCTCTCCTATGAAAGTTTGAAGCACCAATATGAAATGTCACGCAGGTGATATATGACGGTCAACAAAATCAAATGTTTGGTTTAAGTGAAAACCAATAACAAGCTACTTTGGCCTGCTGCTAGACTCACAATTAGCTTGAATTCCTGCTCCTAATTAGCTTGGACTCGCTTCAGTTCAACGTACTTATTTTGACCTGTCCTTCTTAGCATGAAAAAGTATTGAAAATAGGGACGAAAAGGAAATAGGGCAAGAAGCAAAAAGGACAGAAAAAGCGAATGGGATAAACTCGCTTAGCCTCTATTACATCCAAAAAAAAAAAAAATCCCTCATAAAAACAAGCAGAACATCCACATAATGAACTTACCGTACCAAATAAAACCTATAGTAATCGTAGAAAAATACAAACACCAAACAACCGCATATTCAGGAGCTTGCGACGCCAATGGAAATTATAAAATTGTTATTCTCTTTTTATAATTGAAAATGGTAGAGGAAATCCCGAGAAAGACTGAATCATAATCTAGATGGACGATAAAGAAGAGGTGCAACTCAACAGTAACAAAAGACCTGGATTTTCTTTTAAACAAATAAAAAATAATATGAATGATTAAGAATTTTCTGATTCTACTTTAAACCAATTCCAGTATCCAGAGGATCGATAGAAGGGGGGAGGTTTGGACTCTTAGTACGAGATTAATCAGAAAAGGAACCAAATTAAAAACATCCGAAGATATAAAAAAAGAACAAAAAAGATGGAAAGACGTTGTTTTGGGCTTCCTGATTAAGGCCACGAAGGATTAGAGTACAGGAAAAGGGCGGCCTGGGTCAAAGTGGGTACAACAACATCACTAAAATTTACCTCTCTAATATTTAGACCGTCAAATTCTTCACGGTCAATTGGACTGACCCAATTTAGATCTCATTTTGACTTTCAGTTGGGCCTGGCCAACGTCATGCTAGAAGCTGCTGACTAATTACTTCTCTTCAAATGCTTTTATTTTTTTTCCTTCAGAACTCTTGTAGAAGCACTTCCCATATCAAACATTTATTTTTTGAAAAATATTTTTTGCTTTAAGGATAATGGAAGTTTTTTTTTTCCCCTAAATCATAACAAAGACATACTAGGATTCACTGCAGACATTCAAATTCACATCTCTAATATTAGGGTACATATTTTTTGCCTTGGCGTCGATTTCTTCCCACCTACCTTCGCGGACCATGGTCCAACTGTAGACCGACCAATCAACCACCATTCGGACATTGAAATACTATATATGTATGTATATGTATATTTATATATATACCCTCTCTTATTTAATTGTCTCCTGTGTACATTTAGACAACGCTCACGATCTTTTAATCACATTCACCAAAGCTGGAAGCACAATACTCCGGCATAAATTCTGAAATTCAGAGACTCGAAATAGAGCTACAATAAACTAAAAAAACAAAGATACGTTAGTTATTTGTATACTCATAGGCTAATGAAGCTTATGTTAATTATTTATGTACATACATGAACTCGGGTACAGGATTGCCGTGAATGGAGTTTTTTTTTTTGGGTAAAGGATGTTAGCTGAAATTAAAGCAAACACAACGTACGGTTACAAAACAGATCATAAAAAGTCCTGCCAGACTGCCACTCAATTGGTGCGAGGACAAAGGAGCCAAGAACAAATGGGTCAAGTATTTGAACGAGTCCTCACCACTCCCGGCTTTGACTAGAAGGCCTGATAATTCGTATAACAGCTCTAACTGATAGGACCCTCAGATGTTTTCCGTGTCCCATTCAATCACGATCACCGTGCCCGTTATTTGGAGATAGATCCTCTCCAATCCAAGCAAAGGGCGCTCTAGTATTTGCTGGCGGTGACAAAGACCGATAACAGAACTGCATCATTAGAATAAACAATGGAGTTATATATTAGTAAAATATTAAATACTTTTAAGAGCGTGACCACACTTAAAAGTTTAATTTTTATCCTCAACTACGTGTCCAAGATTATAATAATAGGACAGGATAAAACTAGAAAGAAGAGTGGATAAATTTTATCAAACTTTCATTAAATAAAAAGAATTGCAGTAGAACTGATTTGGAGACGGTCAAATATACCCTTATAAATATATATGGATCCTATTGACCTCTTTGGAGTGAGAATTGGATATTTGGATTTCATTAATTTGAATTTTTTAAGATGTTTATCCCCATTTGTTGCTCGCTTTTCTAGATGCGGGAAGGGCCAGACCAAGATAGCATAACTATCTTAGAGAAAGAGGAAATAACAAGCAAGTGAAATTGATCTCAATAAGCCGCTCACTCGTGACTAAAAGAAGCCAGTGGGGCAAGCAAACATAGCTATCTCATCCAGTTTGTTCTATTTTTTTCCAAAACGCTACAACGAAATGAAGCAAAGAAGCGAAAACATAGAAAGCTCATAGAAAACCGAATTATAGAAACTAGATGGGCCAAAAAGAATAAGAATGAGTAGGGTGACAAACGACAATACCAAAACCCTGAACTTCCTTTAACAGCAAAAGTTTATAAAAGAAATTAAAAAAATTTCTAATTTCATTTCACTAGCTGGATCATCAGAACCCACATGATCAACGGACAGAAAAGTTTGGAGTTTGGATTCCGGGATAAAAGCCCCAACGAAATTTAATACCACCATGATAAAACGAAAAGAAGACATAGATACGCATTGGGCTTTTGAGCAGACCGAAGCCAAGAACAATCAGAGAAGCAACATGGGCAACTCGCCAGATGTGGAAGCAGTGGCATGGTTCCAATTCCCAGGGACTCGACTGCCACGCGACTCTTTTTTTTTTGTTAAATATGGGACCTGGCAGTTATGCAACAGCTCATGTCCCATTTGCGCCCCATGGTCCCCACGCACGAAGTAGAAGCCAAAAGGTACACTCCCTTTATAAATACCAGGCAGGCAATCGCGAAACTTTGTAATGGCCCGGAGCCTGAGTTGCTGAAAATAAAAGTGCACCTTTTTCATTTAATTATTCCATCTTTCAAATGTTTGGAAGAATGTTTATAGTTATTAAAAATAATTTCATATTTACAAATAAAATTTTAAATATTAAATTATAACTAAAAAATAATTCTGAATTATATTTAAATTTTTTAAAATATAGTTTATATAAAACTCACCTGCTTAGTTTTGTTTAATTATCCCATGGTTATGCATACAAATAGTAAATAAATGTTTGGAACTACGTTTGTAATTATCAAAAATAATTTTAGATAAAAAATAAAATTTTGAATGTTTGGATATAATCTAAAAATAATTTTAGATTGTGTTTAAGATTTTTCAAAATATAGTTTACATAAAATTAATCTCTTTCCTTTTTTTTTATGGACGCAGCACCATAAGCTAAATATTTTATTTATAAGAAGTTAGTTTTTTTTTAAAAAAATACGTATTATCCTCTTAATATCGATGCCCCTTTTTTCTGTTAGGATATTTTCTTTCTTTCGATTAATCTTGTCTTATCTACATCCATATCTCTCATATTCTCAATTAATCTTTTTTCATCTCCATCTACATTTCTTGTTTTTCAATTTTTAGAATTGTGATCTTCATCTACATCTACAACTATTTTTTTAGAATTATTAATTTTCTCTTATTTTCATCTACATTCTTTTTGTCTGATTTTTCTTTTTATCTAACTTTCTTGTTCATTAAGATTTTTTCTTTTTTCAGATTAATCTAATCTTATTTTCATCCACGTCTCTCATGATTTTTTTTTTGTCTATTAGAATTTTTTCTTTCATAAAAAAAATTAAATAATTTTATATCTAAATAATTTTAGATATTTATTTTTTTATTATTTTATCACTCCGAAGCAACTTTTAGACCGGTTAATCAAATATATAATAAATTATTTTGATAACTTCAGAACAGTTTTAGTACATTGGCAGTACTTTATTCTAAGATAGTTTTTGACATTAAAATGTAGTTTCTACTAAAAATTATTTTTTGATAAAAAACTATGGAATCTTCAAATAGGTCCAAAATTCTTTCCATCAATATACACTGTAGGATAATAGAGCACAAGAAAAACTAGACTGAGAAAGGAAAATCACACAGCATTCGACTCACATAGCCAAGATTGGAGAAATAAACGAGCAGGAATGCGAGAAAACATTCTCTGGGCTGGTGATGGGTGTAGTCCATTTCTTCCATGACACCTGATGATAGTCTCGTCTGACGCAACCCAATAATTTGTGGCAAGTAGGAAGAGGCAATATCCTAGGACAAGGAGAGCAACCGACATTGCTAGGTCACCAGCATCAAATGCTTGGCAGTGACAGTGGAGACTGATGGCAAAAGTACCTCAGGCGTCCAATAAACCATAGAAGCGTACATCAATAGAGCGTACGTCAATAACATGCCGATGATCAAGATAATGAGATTTCCAAGGTGGTACATTTAGAATGCTAAGCACAAATAATTGTGATAGAGGTAGTAAGTGAAATCAAGCATGAACCCTCCGGCGGAGACCGAGATGATGATAATTGCAGCTAAGATCAATTTAGGAGGAGTAGATTGACAGATTGGGGAAGTGGAGAATGAAAGATTCTTCATTTGAGTTTAGAGATATGGAGGATAGAGAGAGATTTGAAGAAAATAGATTATCAACTATAGTATGGATGATAAGATTTTTTTTTTTTGGATAAATTGGATGAATTAGATCAAATATAGGTATAATTGTGAGAATCAAAAAATAAAATATATAATAATAAAATAGAAATCTTTTTATAAGCACTAGTATTGGTATCAACTAATCTATAGAGAGAGAGAGAGATGAAGAAAAATAGATTATTGCATGTAGCACATATGATAAAACTAGGAAAATTTTTTTTAGGAAATGCTGTGGTGCTTCATGCAAATTGTAGAAATAATGAATAATTATAAATAAATAATTGAATGATCAACAATACTAATTTTAATTAAAAGATAAATCTATTGTAATTAAATCAGAATCCTTCCCCTAATTCGTCCTTCTTATTTTCGTTGTTTTGTATGGAGGTGGCCAAGAGCCATGGATAAAAATTTTCTATTTTTTAGTAAGGATGTGCAACATTGGAGGGATAAAAGATTCACCCTCCCCCTAAAGGAAAAAAAAAAGAAAAAGTAAAAGGGATGGAAGCAAAAAGAAAACATCGTAGAATGAAAGTCATTATTCTCATTTCCATTTTAGAGCCCAACTCTCTCCATCTAAACATGCTTCAAGTGGAACAACCAAGCGCCTTCTTAGGAGCATAGGATCTTTGGTGTTTTTGGCTCTATGAGAATATGCATATAGAACTGACATGATAGAAACAAAGTTTATGAAATGCTAACAAGGAAATGATGCAACAAATAATTAGTGAATAAATTGAGGGAACTAATATAAAAATGTATCACATTAATCTCTAGTTTGCCGGATAAAAATATTTCAGTGCAGAACCTTTTTCTAACAGATGTACATGCCTAAGAAACTTCAGATCTCAAACGCATATATGAACACATAATCTATAGTATTTTCTTAAATTTTCAAAAAAAGGTTTAGTTTAGGATCCCTTCTTGTCAAGCATTATGATTAGTTTTTTTTTTCCTTGGAAAGTGAAGGTGAAGATTTAGGATTCAGGCTTCTATAGTTGTAAAATAATATCACTTGAGCCTATTAAATAATGATGACTTTACTTTATTTCCTTCTTATCTTCTTCATCGTCATGTTCCTCTCATTCCATCAAATTATCCAAGTCCATCTCCCTTTAGTCTAAAAGTTCATCACCTCTTTCTTTCCTTCCCAAATAATCTGCAGCAAAGTGGTACAAAAATAACGAGATGTTTTGAATAAAGAATGATATATAGTGGATGCCTTGTGAAAACGATAGTTGAATATTAGTGTTAGATAATGAGCGTCTGCGTATCAATGGATGCTCTGGGGTTTTTTATTAGCTAGGTGCTCTGCTTCATCTCACTTTCCAATTTTCTTGTTCTTCTTCCCACTATTTCTCAACAATCGAATAATTACAATAAATGTCTAACAAGAGTGCAACTGATACCCGAGCTTGGTCAATCAAAATGAAGGAGAATCAAGCCCTAAATGCACGGTCGAAGACTTAAGTTGCATACCCAGGCCGTTCCAAAGCCACCACCTTTTTGCCCTGCTTCGATTTGGATCAATTATCAAAAAAAAAAAAAAAAAAAAATTGTGGAGCGTATATATATATATATTTTCACCTGCGGAAATATGTCAAGCATATGAAGATTTTATTTTTCTATAGTTTAGTTTTCCTTCTCTATTTTTTTTTTTTTTTCTTTTTTTCTTTTCGCATTCCTTGCCGATCACATTTTAGTGTGCCCTTAAGATGTGATACGGTGCTGTTTCACGCATCATCAACACATGTTTAAGATCTAGTTATAAGACAATTATGTGCTCGCTTACAGTTGAAATAAGTGCTCCAAACTGTATATCACAGAGGACAAGCGGTGGTGGTGTCAGCTGCAATCAAACCCCAGCATGGGCCCACCGGTGGCCGCAAAGAGGATGAACTTGGCCACAAGATTTAGCTTGGGGCCCATAGACCTGGCAGTCCGAGGCTTGGCAAGAAGAAACTCTTCAAATGGGATGGGAGCGATGTATATGGAGACACTGAGAGCCTGAGAAAGGGTGACGTTTGGTGGGCCTTTCATAAAAAAAAAAAAAATCATTCGGCACTGCCGTGCGACGGTCGGTCGTGGAGCTAACCAGAAACGATAAATTATTGGCTTATGTAGATCAATATATATCACATGGTTGGGGGAGCATGGCAACATCACGTAGATGGGGAACTGTGTCAAGACTTGTATGTTATACGTGTATATTTTACGTAGTCATACAAGGTCAAAGAATCTCCAAATATATACGGTGTATTGGCCAGTCCAATATCCACAATATTCAGCTAGCCAGGACAGAAACTCCTAAACGCTAAGAAATGCAAGGCAAATTTATGGTGAGTCCTATGCAAGGCACGACGGTAGTCTAAACAAAATTATATTGGATATTCAAGATGTGTATCTAACATTTAGTATGCATCGGACATCCAACAAATGCATATCATTGTTGCTTGCTTATATATATTTCAACAACAAAATTGTCGAACGGATTCATATTATGTATTTATAAAAATTAAATAATTTTATCAAAAAATAAATAATAGAATAGATTGTTACATAAATGTATATTCTAAAATTATATTATTTTTATATTAAAAATATTATTAAATTCTAAGAATCAACGAGGATCCTACGAGATATCAGTTAGATCATCCAGCCAAGGTTTCTTCTGAAGCATTTTAACTACGATTCTGGTCCTGGAGTCACCTTGAGAACTAATCTTCGTAAGAATTTGACTCCGCTATGCACGGCTCGTCCCTCCAGAACCCATTGGTGCCGACCGAGAAGACTGAAGACTTTTAGGCCCCAGGATGTGACATGTTGGAGCACTATACAGTTTGGTTCAGAGAACGATGATAAGGTTCCAACAACCTCCAAATATCTACGAAAATGATTGAGATGCCATATTTTTCTTTGCGTATGTTTTGGCTGAAATGTGGCCGTCAACGTTGATTCTGGCTGGCTGAGGTTGGATTAGCGGAAAGCGGTTTTCGTGAAAGTTGTCAGCATCCATGTGTTTGTCCGCATTGACTCCATCGATCGGCAGAAAGCATTCCGCGAAGGGTTTAAAAATTTATTTTTTTTAGAATATATTTTACAACGAAGGTGTGGCCAACTTCTCAGGACCAATGCGTCTGGAAGAAAGGCACACACGGCATCAGCCTGAGGTTGCCATCAGCGATGGACTAGCCAAATCCTCCCGGCACAAGTAGCTTTTTTCCAATTCTGCATGCGTCCAATCCTCCAGACCAAACCCACTCTCAGCCACAAAAAAAAAAAAAAAAAAATTCAGCTACGTACATGAATTTTGAGATATAACGGAGCCTTATGATAGTCCATACCCGCAACATGAAAAAGGCTTCCCTGCATGTTGGATCTGTTCGTTGCTGCCTACCAAGAAACAAAAAAAAATAATAGAGCAGAGGAACCATATTTACTAAAATAAATAACTAAATCCTTACGTAAAAATTGGTTTATAATCTTTTCCTTTTCTTTTGTTTTTTCCTTAAAGGAAACATTGTTGGCCTCCTAATCATAAAAACTTGCATCAACGAAAATGATGAGGTTGAAGGGTGCCACTCGCACGTTTGATGTAAATAATGAAGAAGGGTGTATGATGATTCTTTTCTTTCAATTAAGGTTGCATGGCTTCCGAATTTGATCGGCTTTGCACATTTCATTCTGTCCCTACTCTCCATAGATACCTCTATTTCTTAATAATCAAGAAAATCAGATTTGATTTTTTTTTTTCAAATTTTTCTAGTAATATATATTTGAAAATGGCTTTTGCATAAAATATTCATTAATTATATTGATTATGCAGGAAGAGATTAGATTTATTTATTTATTTATCTATCCTAATATGATGTAAATTATATGGTCAAGATTTTCATGACAAATTTGTGCTTGGTCCTACGCAAAAAGCAAAGTGACAGTCTAAACAAAGATACACTGGATGTTTAAAATATATATCTGTTGCAGCAAGGCTTCAGATCGTTGAAGAAAATCCGTATTGGAGAGCTGAATTGGATTGGGTGGACATTGACCATGAATCAACTTACAAGAAAGTTCAAAGAACCGGTAGGATATCTTTCAGTTTAGAATCCTTCGATAACTAAGTTAGCTGAGGTCTTGAGAATAGATAGTAAAAATGAAAGGCTAGAAAGTAAGAATAGAGGGTTTGAGTAAAAGGAGGTTCGATCTTCCTTCAATAGAAAAGTCGAGAGTAGATTTCAATAGAGTGTTGACTCTATGAATCTCATACTTACTTTTGAAAGGATATCCCACCCCTCTATTTATAGAAAGAAAATCGCCTTAGGCCGTTTAGAGTCTGTTAGACCGTTAATTTATTGTAATACACTTGCCAGCTTGATATATAGTAGCTGTGGATCCTTAATCCATGTGGAGTCTGGCTGTAGAGTAGCTGAAAAGTAGCTATAGCCTAGTTGGATGATAGCTGTATCAAGGTTGAAGAGTTTTGGATTCTTCTTGATGCTGAGTTGGACATCGTGTTGACAGGTCGGCTTTCAGCTGATCTCGCCTTAGGGTGATGCTATCACTAGTCACTGGCGAGGTCGATGATAAACCAATCTCGACAGAAAGATGCTTTCAGGCATTGCTTGAAGAATGAAGATAGTCAGGACAGTGAGTCACCGATCTCCAAGATTGTGAATTGCCGATCTTCGCCTGTATGACCGCTCACAGGATGGTTGAAGATGGACCTCATTTCACAACGGAACAAGTTTAGGCTAAGACATAGTTGCGAGGGCAGTGATTTGCCGATCTGGCTTATTCTATACAATATATTATCGATTTGGATTGTCGGTAAAGTTGTGATTACTGTACTTGATATCTTGCTAATACAGATCAGTTAGATCGATATTTTGCTGACCTGGATTCAATGACCATCAGTTACCGTATTATCAATATGTCATCAGATTAATGATCTTTTTGATGCTGCCACATGGCTGGTGGTAACTAGATGTACCAACACTTACCCCCCATTTTTAGACTCGGAGTAAAATTCTCTGTGATGAATGTGAAAAGTCATTTCGAAAAATATCTATTAATTTCTTCCATCGATAACTGCACCCTATGGCCATAGCCAAAATTTATTTTTTAATGATTTAAAATAACATGTGGTCTCGTTCGGAGAGACTCTGCCATAGCCACCGTATCTAGTAATTAAGGAAGAACAGAGTGGTGGAAAATCATCATTGCCAGCTCTGCTATAATTTAGACGACATGGGGCACGTGTCGCCTTTCCAGTAATCACCTCAGCCATTATGCGGATCATGCTTATGCAGCTTAATCAAAATGGGGTATGTTAAAATGGCTTCACTATAGCTACTTTGGATTGCTGATAAATGGCTTGAATCCAATAATGGATGGATTGATCTAAGCCATTGCCACCTTCTATAAATAGGGCAGCAACCATTTGAGAATTATTTTACTGCTCTTTTATGTGTGGAGGTTCTACAAAAAAAATTTTTGAAAGCTTCTCAGCATCCAGGCGATTGGAGAAGAAGAGTATTCCAGCTATCATCGGAGCCAAATGAGGTCTCTTTTCCCTTAGGTAGATCTCTTTATCCTGCTTTTAGGATTAGAGCTTCTTCCACTTAGGATTTTTTTTCAATTGCTTTCTCTGTCTAGTCCTTCCTCTTTCTTTTTTTTTTTTTTTTAATTAAGAATATCTTTTCAAGAGAGTACCTCCCATAGTGGTGATAAGAGGAGGGGGGAAATAGTCCTGAATGATCGAGAAATTTGGTCTATCCAGCCTCGACTCAAGCTTGAGATGGATGATCCATCTCGAGCAACTGCCAAAGTCAGTACCTCTAGTGAAGATGGTTCAGAATCTTCAATAAAAAGATTTCTAGACTATTTTGGTCCGAGTACTGAACTCCCAGTCTTAGCCGATTTTGACCTAAAGAAGCTTAGGGATAAGTATCTTATCCCTGAGAATTTTCAACTGATAGCCACTGGTCTGGATGATCGAGTTATACAGCCTTCTGAGGGCTGTATTGCTTTTTATGATGAAGCACTTCGGTCTGGACTGTGGTTTCTCCTATATCCTTTCATTTGCAATATTTTAGATTTTTATAGACCGCATCTAACCCAAGTCATCCCCAATGCCATTAGGATTATCTTATTTTTTATCATCTATAGTAGCTTTGCTGCCATAGAACTTAGGATTTTCTTCTTCAGAGCACTGTTCATCCTGAAGAAGCATCCAACAGAGAAGGGTTGGTAGTATTTTTCACCTCGAGCTCATTATAAATTTGGTCCTTCTCTCCCTTCCTTCATTCACGACTAGAAATTTTTTTTTTCTTTGTTTCTTCTATATTTCTTGGGTTTTAGTTATAAATAGGATAGACCTCAGCTCAAATGAAACTCCAATAGTCAAGTTTTACCTAGGGATAAAAAGATCTTTAAAGAACTGCTGGGTATGAAGGTACCCAAGCTTAGTCAGCTAGTGACAGACTAGTCATTATTTGACTCTAGCATCAGTCAAATCTCTCCCCAGAGTGAGTCTATCATTAGATTTTTTTATATTTTTATGTGTATGGATATTTTTTTGATCAATATGTTTTTTTGTTGTGGCAGTACTCATAAGTTTTGATTCCAAAAGATTAGCAAAGCAGAAAAAGAGAAAGTAGAAATCTGCCAGCCTACATCCTCCAAAGAGAAAAAAAGAGAAGAAAGTTGATGTTCCTACATTGGCATCTCCCCGATCTGCCCCAAGTTTTGCCTTGGGGCCGCTGATGATTTATGCGGCCCCCACTCCTACATTATCGTCAGTGTCCAGCAGACATCGACAATCTATTGAGACAGTTCGTCCATCTTTCAAAGAACCAGTGGCTCACCCAAGATCGAGCCCGTCTACTACACTGCCAAGGTCAGCCCATCGACTGTATCGACCTTGGCATCTGCCGAATAGTCTTAGTCCTTTGGAGGATCGAGAATTCTCGAGATTGATCCACCATTGACTTCCACCATAAAGCTTGACTTTGCTCAAGCCTCCCTGCTTGACACATTAAGGCTCGGTAGGGATCTATTGTGTGCCATGATACTGCAGCGGGACTTGAACTCCCAAAGGAGAGACCTCGGGCTGGAGGAGTTGATCAACTATGGCTTCAATAGCATTTTGGGTGTAAATCTCTATCTCTTTTTCTTTTTCCTTTTTTACATCAATTTTTTTACCAACCTGACCTTGGCTCTTTTTTTCTTTCAGTCTACCATATACTTCAGGCTTCTTTCTGAGAACATGGCATGAGTTTTCGATAATATATAAGAAGGCTATGGATAAAAGTTGCAGTCTATGAAGGACTGCAAGAAAGTGGTAGAGGAGAAAGCTGTGAAAGAGGTCAAGGTTGCTGAGTTGAAGAAGCAACTCCAAAAAAAAATTGGCCATAATAAGCAAGAAGAATAAGGCCTTGATGGATCACCAAAGGAAGGCTAATAAGAAGGAGAAGAGACTGCTAGACTTGCAACAGGAGGTCTCCAGGATTTTTGAGCTAGAGACTAAGGTGAAGGAGCTGAAAGAGATCGTGCTTTCTCAGGATGACATGGTAGCAGCTCGGGACAAGGCTCTTCTCATCTATCAGAGGGATGTGGAGAGGTTAAAAGCTACTACTTTGAGAGCTATGGAGGATTATAAGTCCTCAAAAATCTTTTAGGAAGAGGTCATGGAAGCTTTAGACGAGGCGTTTGATTGTGGGTTTAATAACTAGAAGAGTCTCATTAGGAAGCTTTTTCTTGATTTGGACTTGAGAGGTGTTATTCAAGAGGCTGCCTCCCACTAATGTCAAAGCCTCCTATCCAGCCGGCATTGGATGCAGCCTCTTCTGCAGTCATACCTCAGCTTGCTCCTGAGATGGCCCTCCAGTAACTCTCCCTCACTCCTATCAAGACTCCGACTATCGAGGTTATATCGGTAAAATCCCCGATCGATGACAGGCAGCCTTCCCTACACAAGCTCCTTAAGCGAATGCCTAATTTTGTAATCTTTTCTTTTCCTTTTTGTTTTGTTTATGTTTTTGTGTTGGCCTAGTTTGGGCTTTGTATAGACTTTTCAAGGCAATGAAATTCTTTTGTTCACAACTGCTTATGTCATTGTTTGTGATGTCGATTATTTCCGATCTTGTATTGCCCGATGTGGGCTAGGATAGTTTTTCAATCCAAAAAGTTTCTAAGATATGCATGATAGATAACAACTGATCTTAGTCAGATCTATATTGATTGATCTCAGTCGGGTCATGATGTAAGTGTTGGAAATGTGTTCTAAAGCCAATCATTAGTCTGTTGATGGTTAGGATATACATTTATAATTATATATGAGTTATAAATTAATAAAAAATATTTTAGCATTTTTCATCATAAATTCTATTATCTTCTAATGAACTTTCATATTATGATGAAGTCTTTAGGACTATCTAGATTCGATAAAGAAGAATTTATCATTTAGTCCTTAAATAGTTTACGATCAAATAATACATTGTTACTCAGGATGATAATATTTATTGAGTATAGATCATTGTGTGCCATATAGGTTGGTTGTTCTCGTAACCAAGAAGTGTTGAGATACTGGTATGGCATGCAAGTGAGATGTATGGACACATCTGCACTGAACTTGACCAACTCCGAAGCTTTTCTTTTATCAAAATTGGCTCCCATGGAATATAGGTATAAGTGTCCCTCTGATCTGAGATCATCATGGTAACTTTCAAGCAACTCACTATACTTTGGTGCTGGACTACATAAATTTCTAATTTAATGATGAAAGATTTTTTGGCACAATCAAGTACTTGAAGAGTCAGTACGTGTATCAAGATGAAATTGACCACTCCTGATTTTAGGAGCTATGTTCAATTATGTTTCAATTTCATAAAATCTTGGCTAGGGTAGTCTTAGTGAGGAGTCATGGGACTAATTACTTTGAGACACGACATGGATGTATTTTCTAGGGTTGATAGTCTAACCCTGAATCATCTATTACATAAAGATCATAGGAATAAATTATACGGTAACCATATTCGCGTAGGTTTTAAATGTTGCAATTGCGACTATTCAACCTATTTGGATATCGGGTACCATTACTAGATGGTCAATTCGATTAGTACAGAAATGGGTTTTTATGCTATTAACTTAGGTTCGGATCTGTGGAGCACACACACTAGAGGTTCCTATCTGATCTGATGGTTGGTAAAGAGTTTCACTTGATTAGAACTCTATGATCAAGAGTTCCACTGGACTGAAACTCTTCGATCGGGAGTCCTACTGGGTTGGGACACTGAGTCTCAATGTCTGAAAGTCTGTGGTCAAGAGTTCCACTAAACTAAAACTCTTCGACCAAGAATTTCACAACTCTGAAACTCTAAGTCCTACATATCTAGAACTCTATAATTGAGAGTTGAGACTCTACAACCATTAGTTTCACTTATTTCGAACATCAGAATCAAGAGTCCCACTGGTTTGGGACTCTTTGATCAAGAGCTTCATTTTGATGGAACTTTGTTGTCTGAACACCCACCATATTTGGACTCTAGATTTATGAAAGATTTTATTAGTGATTTAATCACTAATTAACTTAATTTGATTGAGTAATTATTTTTGGATCAAGTCCAATTGAATTGAGTTCAGTTGGATTTGATCCGATTAAGTTACGAGTTGACCTAATCGCCGAGAAGATTCGAACCCAAATTTGATCAGAGATTGAGCTTGATCAATTTTTAATTTTATAAAAATTTAATTAATCATAATTAAGTCTAATTATATTGGATTTAACTTGATCTAATTGGGTATAACCAATTTTGATTGGGTTGGTTCGATTGGTTGAAATTTAAATTCAAAGACTAGTTTGACTAGTCTTCTCTTCCCATGCGCCACATATGCCCCACGCCCCATTGAATTCAATTTTCTTCTCTCATAAAGTTTTTCATGCTGATTAGAAGTCTCACACCCAGGTCCCTCACATTTCAAATGGATAGGGATGGTTGGTTTCATTTAAAAATTCAAAGGAGTTTGAATTTTAAAGGCAAACCACCCATGCACCACATCACTCCTTGTGCACCCACTTTTCTTCACAAGAAAATGTTTCTCGTGAATGCTCTCCATGCACAAAACATTCCATGCCTTCCCTTCTCACACCACTTATGGTTTGAAACAAATTGGTTGGCATTTGAATTCAAAACAAGTTCGAATTCAAATTGACAACCAACCCCTTCTTATCCTCTCACGCGTACTCTCCATGTTTTGGCGCAAAAATAAATAGGAGGAATTTTGGGACGTGAGAGATCTGATCTGAGAATAGAGAGAAGACTTCTGTGAATCTCCTTCTACATGAGAAAAAGATTAAATAAATCTCATGAGGTGAAAAACCAGAGAAAGACCAGCATAGGGTTTCGGGGTGCATTTGACCTAGGGTTTTAGAACCTAAAATTCGGGAATTATTTAGGTGAGCTACGAATATCGTGAGCCCACCAAATTTTAGGGAGAGTCTCCTCTACCTCTCTACTTTGTCTACCAGCAATCCAGAGTATTCGTGAAGCCTAGATGAAGATCGAAGTCATTCGATCGAAATAATCCCTGAAAGACTCCGATACCGAGCTAGCACTCGCGGGGAGCCGATCAGGATCAGGAGCCTTGTGTGGATGATCCATAGAGGTCAGACATCTATGTGGCTACATCATAACTAACGGCCTCCTCGATGATGATCAGATCATGGTGATCGACTATCAGTGCAAGGTATAGTGTTCAGAATACTTAGATGTAGTAAATAGTTTACTACACTATTTTAATTTTTTTGATCTGATATATATGCATTTATATCATATTTAGATCCTTAATGTAGAGTTTATTTTTTGATATGATCAATAATAAATTAATTAAATTAATTAATTTTTTAATTATATTTTAGCTATTTTTAAAATTTTTTTTGAAAGTAGCACTGTTAACCCTGCACTGGTTCCTTCAAATGGTATCAGAGCACTGGTTCGCTAAACATGATATGCTTGCATATTTAGATTGATAATTTAGATTTAATTTAAATATTAATCTAATAATTTGATTAATTAGATCTAAAAATTAAAATCAAGATCGCACGGACTGAAGGTTGTCCTGCTGTAGGATTTACCCCCTACAGTGAAAATGTTATCCTGATACGTTGCTGATCTAAATAGTTAATCATAAAACCTTAGATCTGATTTAATACTTTTATGATCTAATTAAATTAGGCTTTAATCTAATTTTTGATCATGAATGCATGTTTATATAGGATCTAAAGTTTGATTCATGATGTAGTGTACATAGTTTCATATTAAACCCTATAACTAGTGTTGTTTGTGAATTGAGCTGATTCAATTTTAAAGTGAGTCAACTCAATTGATGAATAATACTAAGTTATAAAGAATATTTTAAAATTTAAAAATATTTTTGAAATATCAAATCCTACCCTCAATCTAAAAACTTAATTGAGAATTAAGTAAAATGAATTAGGATCTAGAATTATGAATTAAAGATCTTAAGTCATTAATCATAAAACGTGGGTTATTGGGTTAGTTGAATTAGGTCCATTAATTAGGTTAGACCTAAGATTAGTTAAAGAATGGACTAAATTAGAGTAATTAATCAAATCTAGTTAAATGTTAATTTAGATTAGGTCAAGGACTCTATAGACTCATTTATAATAGTTGTAGTTGGTCAAGTCCATGCCTTTAACGAGGATCAAATAGACTTGATTCATGGCTACGCGGTCAAATCCATAATTACTAGATTGGTCAAATTAAAATTAATAAATCGGATGGTGTCTAAGGTAAGTCTGGCAGTTTGATCAGTGGTTTTTAATTAGGAGCTACTCGCATTGATTCAATCTTTGATAAGTTAATGGCATATCCCTTTCACTGATCTCACTTACTTGACCATCCTGATGAGTTAGATTTTGATTGGATCACTTAGTGATTCGGGCTCATTCATGTCAATTAGGTAAATCAATCTGACTGATTTAGGTGCTCTTAATGCCAGCTTAGATTAGATTCTTTTTGATCTAACTTGGTGAAGTCAGTGGAAGGATCAAAATTAGCTTGATTTTCTTAAATAAACTAAATTCTCTAAAATTATTAGATCCTTAAAAATAAAATAGTTATATAGATAACTAAATCATAGCCTTCCATTAAGTTAAGTGATAATGAGTTCATTACTTTAATAATCACTGGAGGCCCAAAGGCTTGGTGCTTATTGATTAATAAAATTATCATTTATAAAATAATAATTTGATTAAGTCTTTTTGATGGTGGTTAGGTTGGTCGACCAAAGTCGGGTCTGATCATTTATTGGTTAGATAAAGATCAAATGTAGTCATGTTAATGATTGGACCTAATCAGATCTTTTCAGTGGAGGCCAAAGCCTACTGATTAGATCTTCGGGATAATTAATATTACTAAAAATTATTTAGAAAAATAATTAATTTTGAACTTGCCCATAGGTGCACATAGGTTGACCAATCAAAGTTAGACTCGTGTGTAGTCTATGTGGATTCTAGTATCCACTAAAGAATTAAAATAATTTTTTGAATTGGAGGTAGAGGCTACCAATTCATATAATATAGTGGGAGAATCTTTAAACTAGAGTCCAAGTCTTAAGGATAATTTATTCATATACTAATTAGGTTTAATTTTTTTTTTGTGCAGAAATAGCCACTAACCTGTCGCTCAGGTCATTGTTAGACAATGACAAATTAATGGAACCTAACTTCGATAGCTGGTATCATAAGTTGAAAATCATTCTAGAACATGAGCAGATCTTTTATGTCATAATGGATCCAGCACCTGAGGAACCAGTCCCAGATGCTAAAGGAGAGGTCCGAGACACTTATCAGAAGTGGCTCAATGACCGCATCACCATTTGGTGTATAATGCTGACGGCAATGAATGACGAGTTCAGCTGCAGGTTCGAGAAGCCCAGCCACATAAGATGCTTCAAATATTGAACGACTCTTTTGGCATGCCTGACGATATTGAAAGGCATAAAATAAGTTGTGCCATTTTCAATGCTCGGATGAGAGATGGAGCCTCAGTCACTGATCATGTATTATGCATGATCGAGATGATTGAGCGTCTTAGCAAGCTGGACTTTTTCCTGCACGAGTAGCTCGATAAGGATGTGATCCTTAATTCCTTGCCCAAGTCCTTCCTCTCCTTTCTAACTCATTTTAGAATGATAAAGCCTGCAGTCAACTATCATAGCTTATTAGGGTTGCTGCAGAACTTTGAGAAGGATCACCAACTCCATAAGAAGACGATGAATGTAGTGGGACGGTCTTCTTCTGGTCATCGATCCTTTAAGAAAGGAAAGAAGAATAAGAAGGTGCAACCAAATGTCAGGATAAATACACAGGGTCGGACCAAGAAGCGCAAGCTCGATCAGAGCCAGGCGGAGTGTTTCTTCTGTAAGAAGCAGTGGCACTAGAAGAGAAACTGTCCTCTGTACATTGCCTCCCTGGATTCGAACAGGCCAAGGAGGAAGCAAGTGGTTGCGGGATAAGGTAATTATATAATAACATCTTGTAATTTTTTCTTATGTGATTCTACTGCCTGGATATTAGATACTGGAAGTCCTTATCATATTTATAATTCTATGTAGGACTTGCAGGTTAATAGAAGATTTGATCAAGATGAGAGGTTTCTGAATGTTGGAGATGGAAGACAAATTTTAATTCTAGATTTAGGAATCATTAACCTTGTAATCAATTCAAATAAAGTTATTCTTAATATATTATTATTGTCCAACCTTCTTATTGAATGTTATTTCTATAGGCCTTTTGGCTATGAATGATTTTGAAATATCAATAAATTTTTTTTTTTGTAAATATCATTTTGAATGGTGTTATAATTTTTATTGAATAATTGAATAACGAAATTTATTTGTTATCTATGCCTGTTAACTTAGTTCAATCCTTTGATAAATATTTTAGAATTAGTGATGTATCTGATGTCTACCTTTAGCACTATAGGCTAGGTTATATTAACAAGAATAGAATTAACAGGTTAGCTCAAGAAGAAATTCTTGAGATTAGTGATTGTGAATCACTTTCGACCTATGAGTTCTATCTTCTTGGTAAGATGATCAAGTCACCTTTTACTGAAAAAGATGAGCAAGCTACTGAACTCTTGAGTCTAGTATATTCAGATGTATGTGGACCTATGAGCTTAAGTGTTAGAGGTGGATACTTCTACTTTATAACCTTTACATATGACCTATCTAGATATGGGTACATCTATTTAATGAAGCATAGGTCGGAGTTATTTGAAATATTCAAACTACTCCGAAATGAGGTAGAGAAGCAAACTAGGAAGAGTATTAAAACTCTTCGATCTGATCGAGGGGGTGAGTACCTTTCCAATGAGTTTCTGACATATCTAAGGGAGAATGGGATTCTTTTTTAACAGACTCCTCCTGGAACACTACAACATAATGGTGTGTTTGAAAGGTGGAATCGGATCCTATTGGACATGGTTTGATCCATGATAGGGTTTGCTAATTTGTCGATCTTCCTATGGGGATATATGCTCGAGTTAGCTTGTTACATTCTAAATAAAATTTTGAGTAAATCTGTTAATAAAACACCATATGAGATATGGACAGGACGTAAGCCAGTACTCTCACACCTTAGGATTTGGGGGTGTTTGACTTATGTCAAATGTTTAATGATAGATAAGCTTGGACCTAGGTCTAATAAGTATAGTTTTATAGGTTACCCAAAAAAATCAAAGGATATTACTTCTATCTTACTGATGAGCAAAAAGTGTTTGTCAGCCTTAAGATAGTCTTTTTAGAAAAGAAGTTTCTTGGTGAAGAAACTAATGCCTCTAAGGTCAAACTTGATGAAATACGATAAGTGGAAGAACAAACACATGTTGTTGAACCTGAGCTAGATCTGATTAGATTAGATCCAAAATTCATTGTAGATGCATCCTTAAGGTGACCTGATAGAATACTACGTCAATCGAATAAATACTACAATTTCTTGATCTATGACGAGGATCCTATTGAACTCAATGAGAATGATTAGGATCCGATCACCTATATAGATTCAATGCAGAGATCCGACTCTAAAAAATGACTTAAGGCCATGAAATTCGAAATGAAATTCATGAAGGTCAACAATGTATGGACATTGGTTGACCCATTCGAAGGGGTAAAACCCATAGGGTATAAGTGGGTCTTCAAAAGAAAAAGAAATGCAGACGGAAAGGTGGAGACCTATAAAGTTCGTCTGATTTCTAAGGGGTATCGTCAACGTTATGGTATTGACTATGACGAGATATTCTCTCTTGTGGCAATGCTCAAATCTATTCGAATTATGCTTGCCATCGCTGCCTATCTGAACTATGAAATCTGGCAGATGGATGTGAAAATAGCTTTCCTAAATAGAGAGTTAGATGAAGCGGTGTATATGATATAGCCTGAAGAATTCACATCCATAGATAAGTATAAGGTGTGTAGGCTTTAAAGGTCCATTTATGAACTAAAGCAGGCATCTCAGAGCTGGAACATACGATTTGATAGAACAATCAAAATATATGACTTTGTTAAGAATAAAGAGGAGCCCTGCATATACAAGTAGGCTAATGGTTTAGCAATAATATTCCTAGTATTGTATGTTGATGACATTCTCTTAATCGAAAATGGTGTCCCTGCATTACAAAAAATAAAGATCTGGCTATCATCATAGTTCTCCATAAAAGATCTGGGAGAAGCTTCCTACATTCTAGGGATGAAGATCTATAGAGATAGATCTAAAAGATTGCTTGGATTGTCCCAGTCTACGTACATTGACACTGTGCTGAAACAGTTCAGCATGAAGAATTTCAAGAAAGGCTATCTACTGATAGGCCATGAAATTTTTCTTTCAAAGAGAAATTACCGACAACATCTTTAGAAAGAGAGCGTATGAATAGAATACCATATGCTTCAATAGTGAATTCTATAATGTACGCCATGATATGTACGCCATCAAATGTGGCATACTCACTAGGAGTAGTGAGTAGATACCAATCTAATCCTGAAAAGAATCACTGAAAGATTGTTAAAACTATCATGAAGTATTTAAGAAATACTAAGCATCAGTGGATTGTATATGATGAATCAGACTTGAAACTTATGGGGTTCATAAACTCCAATTTTTAATCTGATCATGATGATAGTAAGAGTATGTTGGGATATATATTCATCCTTAATAATGGGGCCACCTGCTGGAAGAGTTCCAAGCAGCATACTGTGGTCAATTCTATTTGTGAGGTGGAGTATGTCGTTCATCAGATGCTGCCAAAGAAGCGGTGTGGCTAAAAAAATTCTTCATTAAGCTCAGAGTAGCATCCTCTCTTGATGGTCCAGTTCTGCTCTATTGCTCAAGTGAAGAAATCGAAGGCACACCAACGGATGAAGCATATTTTGCACTGCTACCATCTTGTCTGAGAGATTATGGATCGAGGTGACGTCGACCTTCAGAAGATCGATGGAAAGAAAAATATGGCCGATCTATTCACTAAAGCTATTGCGGTGAAGGAGTTTAACGACTTCAAGTCAATGATAGGTATTAGATACTACATCGATTGGCTTTAGTTTAAGTGAAAGATTGTTGGAAATATGTTCCAAAGTCAATCGTCAGCTTGTTGATAGTTGGGGTATATATTTATAATTGTATATGAGTTATAAATTAATAAAAATTATTTTAGTATTTTTTATCATAAATTTTATTATCTTTTAATGAACTCCTGTATTGTGATGAAGTCCTTAGGACTATTTAGATTCAAGAAAAAAGAATTTATTATTTAGTCCTTAAATAGTTCGTGATCAAATGATATGTTGTTACTCAGAATGATAATATTTATCGAGTATAGGTCATTGTGTACTATATAGATTGATTGTCCTCATAATCAAGGAGTGTTGAGATACTGGTATGGCATACAAGTGAGATGTATGGGTACATCTACATTGAACGTGATCTATTCCAGAGCTTTTCTTCCATCAAGATTAGCTCTGATGAAATATGGATATAAGTATCTCTCCGATCTGAGATCACCATGGTGATTTCTATGCAACTCACTATGCTTTGGTGCCGGACTATCTGAATTTCTAATTCATTGATGGAAGATTTTTGGACACAGTCAAGTACTTGAGAAGTCAGTGCATGTATCAAGATGGGATTGACCACTCTTGATTTTATGAGTTGTGTTCAATTATATTTTAATTTAACAAAACCTTGATCAGGGTAGTCTTAGTGAGGAGTCACGGGATTAATTACTTTGAGACACGATATGGATGTATTTTCTAGGATTGATAGTCTAATCCTAAATCATCTATTACACAAAGGTCATAAAGATGAATTATATGGTAATCATATTAGCGTAGGTTCTAAATATTGCGATTGTGACTATTCGATCTATCTGAATGTCGGGTACTATTGCTAGATGATCACTTCGATTAGTCCAAAAATTGGTTTCGGTGCTACCGACTTAGGTTAAGACCTGTGGAGTCACACACACTAGAGGTTCCTACTTGATCTGATGGCTGATAAAGAGTTTTACTTGATTGAAACTCTATGATCAAGAGTTTTACTGGACTGGAACTCTTCGATCGAGAGTCCTACTGGGTTGAGACATTGAGTCTTAATATTTGGGAGTCTATGGTCAAAAGTCCCACTTGACTGAGACTCTTGAACCAAGAGTTCCACAACTCTGGGACTCTGAGTCCTACATATCTGGAACTCTACGGTGAGACTCTACAAAATAAAATTCTCATCTATCATTGAGAGTTGAGACTCTACGATTGAGAGTTGAGACTCTACAATCATTAGTTTCACTTATTTTGAATACCGGGATCAGGAGTTCCACTGGTTTGGAACTCTTCGATCAAGAGTTTTATTTTGATGGGACTCTGTTGTCCGATCATCCATCAAATTTAGACTCTAAATTTATGAGAGATTTTATTAGTGATTTGATCATTAATTAACTTAATTTGATTGAGTAATTATTTTTGGATCAAGTCCAATTGAATTGGATTCAGTTGGGTTTGACTTGATTAACCTAATCGTCGAGAAGGTTCGAACCCTGATTTGATCAGAGGTTGGGCTTGATCAATTTTTAATTTTATTAAAATTTAATTAAGCCTAATTATGTTGGGTTTAATTTGATCAAATTGGGTCTAGTCAATTTTGATTGGGTTGGTTCAATTGGTTGAAGTTTAAATTTAAAGACTAGTTTGACTAGTCTTCTCTTCCCATGCACCACATATGCCCCACACCCCTTTGAATTCAATTTTCTTCTCTCGTAAAGTTTTCCATGCTAATTAGAGGTCTCACACCTAGGTCTCCCACGTTCCAAATGGATTGGGATGGTTTGTTTCATTCAAAAATTTAAAGGACTTTGAATTTTAAAGGCTAACCACCTATGCACCACATCACTCCTTGTGCACCCAACTTTCTTCACGAGAAAATATTTCTCATGAATGCTCTCCATGTACAAAACATTCCTTGCCTTCCCTTCTCATGCCACTTATGGTTTGAAATAAATTGGTTGGCATTTGAATTCAAAACAAGTTTGAATTCAAATTGACAACCAACCCCTTCTTATCCTCTCACGCATACTCTCAACATTTTGGTGCAAAAATAAATAGTAGGAATTTTGGGATGTGAGAGATCTGATCTGAGAATAGAGAGAAGACTTCTATGAGTCTCCTTCTACATGAGAAAAAGATTAAAAAAATCTCATGAAGTGAAAAACTAGAGAAAGACAAGTGTTGGGCTTTAGAGTGCATTTGACCTAGGGTTTTAGAACTTGGGATTCGAGAATTATTTAGGTGAGCTACAAATATCGTGAGCCCACCAAATTTTAGAAAGAGCCTTCTCTACCTCTCTACTTCATCTACCAGTAATTCAGAGTATCCATGAAGCCCGTAGATAAAGATCGAAGTCATTTGATCGAAATAGCCCTTGAAAGACTCTGGTACCGAGCTAGCACTCGTGGGGAGCCGATCAGGATCAAGAGCCTCGTGTGGACGATCCTTGAAGGCCAGACATCTATGTGGCTACATCATGACTAGCAGACCTCCTCGATGATGATTAGATCACGATGATCGACTACCTACGCAAGATATAGTATTCAAAACACTTAGATATAGTAAATAGTTTACTGCACTATTTTAACTTTTCTGATTTGATATGTATGCAATTATGTCATATTTAGATCCTTAGTATAGGATTTATTTTCTGATATGATCGGTAATAAATTAATTAGATTAATTAATTTTTTACTATATTTTAGCTATTTTCAAAAAAATTTTTGAAAGTAGCACTGTCAACCCTGCACTGGTTCCTTCAGTAAGTTGATTCAATAAAAATATGCTTGAAATCAAATAATTAATAGAGAATCAAACTTTTATAATTCAAATATGATAGAAGTTTAGGAATACCTCTACTCAGATTTGGGATCAGTAGATCGGGTTTTCTTTTTGTTTGACAGAATTTCAACTGATTGCTTTCCACTCTCTTCCCTTTTTTGAAGGATTTTGGAGTGTCTATCATGGTCAAGTGGCTAATATTTTTAGCTCTAACTCGAATGTCTCCAAGTGTGAATGATCTGAAATTATGAGATCCAATTCAGAGATTGGGTATCCCACATATGGAATTATGAGGTCCAATCCAAAGATCAAGTATCCCATGTTGACCCTATGATTGATTTTGATGATTATAAAATATTGAGTAAAAATATTACTAATCATATGTTTTAAGATTGAATATAGGATTTCTCAAATACTCATATTGAAGAAATTATCTTTGAAAGAAATATTCTCAAGATGTCAAGCCAAAATAATTAAAAAAAATTTTCAAAAATTTGGATAGCTCATTATGAAGAAAATTAATTTGGAAGAAGTAAATATTGTTTGGAAGTATTAGGGTAGAGAAATTCAAGTTTAAAAAATAAAAATATGAAAAAAAATAAAGTTAAAAGATTTTGAGGCAACTCTAGAAGGTTTTGAGTTAATTCCAGCATGTTTGTATCAAGTGGCACGTAGAGAGGATGACACATGAGTCGACCTCTGTTGCATAGATACAGAAAATAAAAAGCTAAATTTTTTGAGTGCAGTCTAAGTGTTAACCCTAGAGCAAAGGTGTCGATCAGATTTAGATTAAAATTGATCCTCCAGCCATCACCAAGAGTATTAAAGGCTAGAAAAATATTTAAAAAGTAAGATTAAGTGGATTAAAAGTAGAAATCATTCAAATTGTGAAGTTCATTGAATATCAAAAGAAAAAAAAAGCGAGGACTTTGTGCTTCAAATTTAGACTGCTTCCAAGTGTGATCATTCTCAATCATTCAAGCTTTTTCTCAGCCTTCAAAGAAGAAAATACAAAGCTTCAAGAGCCATTATTTAGCCTCTCCTTCAAATTTCAAAAAAAATTCTTTTTATTTATATTTTATGCTAAAATTTATTCTTTATATTTTTATTTTTTTACAAGTTTCTTTAGAAAAAAGAAACTTGGGATATAGGCATGTCCAAGTCGGTAATTAGACAGTGTAAAGATTGTAATTGGTGCTCCTATATTAAAACCAACTAGGTTGATAGTGAATCCAAAAAACTATTGATATAGAATTATAGTTGGTGAGCCTGATAAAATCAACTAAATTTATTTGTGATCTCGGATTAAAATAAATGTACTGTAATCTAAGGATTATACTAGAACTTTCAAAAAAAGCTTAGAGATTAGATGTAGGAGTGGGTTGCTTTGAATCACTATAAAATTTTTATGTGTTTGTATTGTTCATTCATATTTGATTCTATTGCATATACTATTCAATTTTATTAATTTAAATTAAGTTAAATAAGACACATACTTGTTTAAAGTTAAATTTGATCAAAAATTTTATAAACTCAATTCATCCCTCTCTGTTGGGTTGCTATCTTTGGGCAACAAGTAGTATCAAAGTAGGTATTCTGTTATTAATTATTGACTAGCTAATTATCAAGAGCCAAAGATCTTGGCAATCAAAAATGAAATCCTCTTTTGATGAAAGCCATTCATTAGACAGACCCCCACTTTTTAATAGCTTAAACTTTAACTATTAAAAAGCTAGGATGAAAATATTCATACAGACACATGACTATAATTTATGAAAAATTATTGTCAACAGCCCTCATATACAAAATACTTTATTTATTGATAAAAAAATAATCCAACTAAATGCTAAAGCCATGAACATGTTTTATTGCTCCTTAGATATAAATGAATTTAATTTAATTTCTTCATGCATTTTAGCGAAAGAAGTTTGGAAAAAATTAGAAGCAATCTATAAGGAAGTAAATAAAAAGAAAACATCAAGCTCTCATGAAGAGAAGAAAGCTCTCCCCAACCTATGCCTCATGGCTCATGAAGATAAAAAAGAAGAAGAAGAAGAAGAGGAAATTAAAAAAAATAAAGCATTAATTAAGAAAGACTAAAGCATAGAAATGAGAAATGAGAAAGAAAAAGAAAGTGCTATAAATCTTTACCTCTTGATCTGAGATAAATTCTGAAAACTCTTCTCAATTTATATTTGATGAATTATATGAAGCCTTTAATAATTTAATGAATGAATACAAAAATTTTAGGCTAAAAAATAAAGAACTTAAAAGATCAAATCTTCTTTTAGATGATGAAAAGAATAATCTTTTGAGTGAAAAAGAAAATCTTTTGAAAGAAATAAATTTTTTAGCTAAAGAAAAGAATGTACTTTTTAAATCTAAAAAAATTTTAGTTAAAAAAATATTAAGTTGAAAAAAATTTAAAAAATCAAAACTCTATATTGAAGAGAAAAAAAAATTGTTAGAAGAAAAGAAATCTCTTATGAAAGAAAATTAAAAATTAAAAAAAGAGATTGAAAACTTAAAGTCCATGCTTAAAAAATTTACCATTGGATCAAGCAATTTTAAATAATCAAAAGACTATTTTTAATAAAGCAAAAATTAGTTATAATTTATTAAAAAAATAAAAATTTATCAAAAATATATTTAGCAAAGCTTCATTTAAAAATCATTCAATTACATATTTCAAATGTAATCAAATTAGCCATAAAATTTTGAAATATAATTTTAAAAGAAATGGCCAAGTTTCTATTAAACAAAATTGGATTTCTAAAAGAAACATATATGCTAACCCAAATAGACCCAAAATGGCTTGGGTATCAAAAGTTAGTGAATAATTTTGCAAACACACCAGGGATCCAATGGAATAAAAAGAGAGAATTTTTTTTTTCAATTAGATTCCTTGAAAATAAAAATGGGTGAGTGATGATGTTGATAAAATCTAAACTTTTCTCACATCATACCATCAATAATTATTTATTGAATGTATTGACTTTAATAATTTATTAATATGTATGCATATGAAGATTTCTTTCATATTTTGATAAGTATAATTGATTTTGATGCTTGTAATAATTAAATATTTTAATTTTTAAATTAATATATTTTTCTCTATATATCATGCTATGGATGAAATGATTTTATCTTGAAATATATTTTAAGCCTTTTCATATTAATTTTATAATTGATAAATTTAATTTTAAACATGTTTAGTTGGGTTTGAATGTTTTAATTGCTAAATCTACAAGAGAAACTAATTTTTATCATTCTCTCCATAAGATGCTAAATTATCATTTTTTTTTTAAAATTTTACATGATCTAAGTACTTGAAGATAAAATATCTATGTATAAAACTCAAGTGCTTCATATTGCATTGCATCATAGTTTTATCTTAAGGATTCAAAACTTTTCTAGTTGAAACAAAAATATAGAGCATACATCTCGATTTTTTCCTCTTGATACTCTTGATTATCTTACTCTAATTGACTAAATTTTTATTCTAAAATTTGATTTGAATATTATCTTTGATTTTCAACTTGTTTGCATATCAATTTCTATCTAAATTGATTAAATTTTCTAGAATTGAAACTCCTTAAGCTGTTGATCTATTTTTTTTTAAAATTAAATATGAAAAATACTCCTCTTGAATCTTTTGAAGTGGTATCATGTATAATATTTTTAAAAAGCTATCATTTATTTTTAAAGCTAAATTTTTAAAGAGAACTTTAGTTTTATTCAATTGATATCAGACAACTTATAATTTATCTTATATTTTATTAATTTATTTTTTAATAAAAATAAAAAATATCTTTATCATAAATCTAAATTCTTGATGTTACATCATTTGAGATAAATCCAAGAAGTTCATAACTTTTCTAAATTTAACTATCTAGTATTTCATAAGAAAAGGGATGAAATGATCTTTCAAAGAATAATAGAAAATCTATACATAATTTAACTTGAATGATTTAGTGGTATCAATTTAGATTAATTTATTATTTTTAAATTTTTAAAATTATTTGATTTGAATCAATATAACTTTATCACTTCAAAAGTAAAATAATTGACATTAATTTTTTTTTGAAAAGTTACTTTTTCAAAATATCTAGTATCAAGCTGAATTTATAAATTATTACTTTTTTAATCTTTAAGTGACATCAAACTTTTTAAAAAAATATTAATTAATCTAAATTTTAGTTCTATTGATATCATGAAAACTTTCAAATAAATTATTCAATTTGATTTTTAAATAATTAATATCTAAAATTAATATAGAAAAAAATATTTTTATAATTATATCAAATAGAATATCAAAATTGGCTTTGATATGAAAAATCGATATCAAGTAGAACTTACTTTCAATAGATAAATTTGAAAGTTAATCTTCTTTAATTGTTTAGTGGTATTAATTTTTTTAAAAAAATATTATTTGATCTAAATTTTAATTTAATTGGTGTTAAGATAATTATTATTTAATTTAAAATTTAAAATTTTTGGTATCAAAATTTTCATAATTACTATCAATAGTACATCATTATCTTGCACTCTAATGCCTTACCTTTTTGCTAAAAGAGAAAAATATATTTATCTCAAATCTAAGTTTGCAAAGCCATAATTTTAATAAGATATTGTTTAAGATAAATTATAAATATTTGATATCTTTTCAACTCAATATATAATATTTTTTGAGAAAAAAATATTTTCTAAAAAATTAAATATATCTCTTTATGATTTGCTTAGAATGATGTATCTAAATTTTTAATTTTGAAAGAATCTATATTTCTCAAATTTGTAAAGTTCATAGAAACAAATAAAAACTTCTTTCAAATAATATAAATAAATAATTTCTCAAAAACTTATCATAATTGGTATCATAATTTATATCAAATAGTCTATTTTTGCCTTAAATTTTATTACATTATCTTTTGATAAAAAAAATCTCAAATTTAAATTTTTATGATCATATTCTTACTATTATATTATTTAAGATAAATTCTACTTTAGTACTAAAAGAAGAGAAGTATTTTAGAAACTATATTGTTCAAAATTTTTGAAGTTTAAAATTTTTTTAATTAAAATTGAGAAGTATGTATGCATCTATTTTTTTGAGAAAAAGAAAAACTCTTAATCTAAATTTGAAAATAAAATCGATATTATATTTTTATAAAAAGAAAAAAAATATTAAAGAAAATAAATCTTTTAATTAAAAATATAATTGAATTTGAAAATTTGAATTTGAAAGTTAAATAATCTAAATTTTTAAATTTGGTATTAATTAAGTTCATATTAAATGTGCTTAATTTAAAAGATAGGAAGAGAAAGTAAAATTTTTACTCTTAAAAGACTGCTTGATTAAAAATATCTTGACATAAAAAAAATCTTAATCAAAATAAATTAAATACTAAATTAGTATTAATTAAAATTTAATATGGTATCAAATTAAAGATACTTAACTTGAAAGAAAAAGAGAAACTAACAAAAATTATAAAGCTTAATCATGCAAATTTTTTTTAAAAAAAAGATAATAATAAAGAATGAATATATATATTTTAATTTGATAATCTAAATTTAAAGTATATTTATTTTAAAATAAAGAGGAGAGAAAGTTGAAAAGTAAATTAATCTAGCTATTAGTGTGAAAAATAGAGAGAGAGATATTTTTTGATTTAATTTAATTTAAATATTAATAAATTTTTGATCTAAAATTTTCAATCAATTATCTTATTTTAAGTCTTATTAATTTTAAACTTTCCATCAAATATCTTATAGTCTTCTCAATTTATGCTTTCATATGTTTATTTAGCTTGATTTACTTGATTTAAAGTGCTATTGATTTAAAATAGTTTCAGACAAATAAATTATTTTTTAATAATTAAAAATTATGTAAAATGATATCATTAACATATTAGTTTCATATTTTGATTTGCATGATTATTTTTGATTGAAGTTAAATTAAATTAAAAAAATATTCTTACTCTAAGAAATAAATTTTTAAACTTAATTTTAAAATTTATTTAAAAAATTTAAATTTAATATTTAATTTTTGATGTGCATTACATAATTCTTATGATTTATTTATATTGAAGTAATTTTTACTCAAAATAATAAATTTAAAAATATAGCTATCCTTTGCTTTCATACTATTTATTTTACTTTGCTTGATATATTTTTGATATATATATTTTTTGAACTTAATTGATTAAATTTTTTTAAGAAAAAAAAATAATGAATATTGATATGCATAATATGCTTGATTTCATGTTCAAATTTTTTGAAAAGCTCTATTGCTCTTATAGCTTATAGGTGCATATTTAAAATTCTGATCAAAAATTTATATTCATTCAAAAAAAAAGAAAAGCCATTATTATTTAAATTTAAACTAATTTTTAAAAGGAAAAAAAATATTTTAAGCATATCTTGAATCAAAAGATAAGTTTTCAAAAGGTAGAGGATTCATTTGAATTGATTTTTTTAAATTTGACACATCTCTTATTTTGATACATTCTTATATATTATTAATTTTGATGATTTTTATTTAACCTTTCCATGAGCTTTTTGATAATATCAAAAAGGAGAGAAATGTAGAGTATATGCTTAATGAATTAATTCTTAAGATGCTAATTAATTTGATGCTTGAAATCTTAATACTCATTAATTTAAATTAAGATATTATTTTGAAATGAGTATATAAAATATATGTAATGAACTAAATATGTTCAACGAGCTAAAGACTAATTGAGAATATTCATGAAGTGTGTATTCATGTATTTGATCTATACATATTGGTAAAATGTATAAAAATATATTATTTATTTTTATTGCACATATACTCAAAATTTTGTCATCATCAAAAAGAAAAGAATTATTGATCCTATGATTGATTTTGATGATCATAAAATATTGAGTAAAAATGTTACTAATCATGTGTTTCAAGATTGAATATAGGATTTCTCAAATACTCATATTGAAGAAATTATCTTTGGAAGAAATTCTCTCAAGATGTCAAGCTAAAATAATTAAAAGAAGAAGTTTTCACAAATTTGGATGGCTTATTATGAAGAAAATTAATTTGAAAGAAGTAAATATCATTTAGAAGTATTAGGATTGAGAAATTCAAGTTTAAAAATAAAAATATAAAAAAAATAAAATTAAAAGATTTTGAGGCAGCTCTGAGAGGTTTTGAGTTAATTTCAGCATATTTGTATCAAGTGGCATGTAGAGAGGACGACCCATGGGTCGACCTCTATTGCATAGATGTAGAAATTAGAAAGCTAAATTTTTTAAATGTAGTACAAGTGCTAACCCCAGAGCAAAGGTGTCAATCGGACCTAGATCAAAAAGTGTCGACATGTGCAAAAAAGGTATCGATCCCTGTAGAAAAAATATCAACCATAATGTCGGAACAGGTATAACGGCTAATTTTTTGCAACTTTTCAAATGGCTATTTCTTCAGTCCAATGGCTAGTTCAAGGCTTCCAATGACTAAAACCAATCCTCCAGCCATCACCATGAGTATTAAAGGCTAGAAAAATATTTAGAAAGTAAGATTAAGTGAATTGAAAGTAGAAATCATTCAAATTATGAGGTTCATTGAATATCAAAAGAAAAGAAGAGAAAAGAAAAGATTTTATATTTCAAATTCAAAGTACTTCCAAGTGTGATCATCTTCGATCATTTAAGCTTTTTCTTAGCCTTCAAAAGAAAAAATACAAAACTTCAAGAGCCATTATTTAGCCTGTCTTTCAAACTTTAAAAAGAGTTCTTTTTATTTTTATTTTGTGCTAAAATTTATTCTTTATATTTTTGTTTATTTACAAGTTTCTTTAAGAGAAAGAAACTTGGGATATAGGCAGGTCCAAGTCGGTAATTAGATGGTGTAAAGATTATGATTCGTGTTCCTAGATTAAAACCAACTAGGTTGATAGTAAACCTAAAATATTATCGATGTAGGGTTATGGTTGGTGAGCCCGACAAAATCAACTAGATTTATTTGTAATCCTAGGTCAAAATAAACGCACTATAATCTAGGGATTATAGTGAAACTCTCAAAAAAAGCTTGAGGAGTGGACGTAGGAGCGGATTGCTCTGAACTACTATAAAATCTTTAAGCATTTGTATTGTGTTTCTTTCTTCATTGCTTTATATATTTTACATGCTTTAAATTACTAATCACTTGCTGATTTAGTTTTACTCTTACTTAAATTCATTCATATTTGATTCTGTTGCATATACTATTCAATTTTATTAAATTAAATTAAGTTAACTAAGACACATACTTGTTTAGAGTTAAATTTAGCCAAAAAATTTATAAACCCAATTCACCCCCTCCTCCCTCTTGGGTTGCTATCTTTGAGCAACATCCCACGATTTGGAATTATGAGGTCCAATCAGGAGATTGGGTATCCCATGATTTGTGAGATCCAATCCAGAGATGGGGCATCTCACTATTTGAGTTGTAAGGTCTAATCCGAAGATCGGATGTCTCATGATTTGGTTTATTCTCTTTGGCTGGACAACATAGGCTCTTTTGGACAAACCTATTTTTACCTTATCCTCATTTGGCTGGACATCATACCTTTGTTTGGATAGATATTTGAATTTGTACCTTATCCTCGTTTGGCCAGACAGCATAACCTCGTTTGGATAGATTTTTGAATTTATAACTTATCCTCATTTGGTTGGACAGCATAGCTTCGTTTGAATAAGTTTTTGAATTTGCTCGATTTTCTTCCAAAGTGGCCGAGAGATGGCTTAATATTTTGGAATAGGGATCTGCCTTCATTAAGACAAAATTTTTAAGCTTTTATTTAGAATTTATTGATGGTCCATTCTGAGATTCTCAGTATTCCATGTTTTTGAAATATTTGAGCCATCTAAATTTTCAATCCTGTATACCTTCGGACGTACCACTTCAGTGACCCAATAAGATCCTTTCCAATTTAGGGTAAGTTTTTCTTACTCCAAGGATTTTGAGATTTCAGCTCGACGAAGAGCCAGATCTTCTTTATGAAAGATTTTTTGGCTTTACTCGGGCATTATAGTATCTAGCCATTTTTTATTTGTAGGTTGCCATGTGAATTTGAGCCCTTTCTCTGGTCTCTTCTAGTAAGTCAAGGTCAGTTCTCAGTTGATCTGAACTTCTTTCTTTATAAAAAAATTTTACTCTTGATGTTAGAAGATCGATTTCCATGGGTATCATAGCTTCTACCCGAAAGGTAAGTTTAAAGAATATTTAACCAGTTAGTCACATAGGAGTGATTTTATAGGCCAGAGTACATTGTACAACTTATCCATCTAGATACCTATGGGCTTCAGTGAGCTTGGCTTTCAAACCTTAAAGAATTATTCGATTTGTGATCTCGACTTCTCCATTTGACTGTGGGTATCCAACTGAAATAAACCTATGGTCAATATACAGTTTAGAACAGAATTTCTTAAATTTTGGATTGTCGAACTATCTTTCATTATTGGTGATAATAATTCAAGGTAGACCAAAATGGCAAATATTGAAAAAAATATCTCGAGATTCAGTCCACAATAAGCCCAAAATGAGGTCCAAGATGACGAACAAAATCCAACAAGTCAAAAAACAATCAAAACATAGTCTAGATGGAGGAGATACATGCAAGAGAGTGCCGAAAGTAGGTGGTACGGCCCACGGGTGGGCGCAGGCCGGCGATGGTGCTAGGCCAGCAGTGCGCTAAGCTAGCCCAAACTTGCATAAGCATGTAGGCCCAGCAGTGGGCAAGGCCCATGATCCATGTGGGAGCAATGGACTAGTGGGTTGTTTCCCATTAGTTTCTCACGGTGCATAGTGGACCGGCACTGGTTTCCCCAACATTTCTTATGGCTCATGCAGGATTTGATGGACCGAGTGCACGATCGAATGGCTCTAGAGTGAGCCAATCATGATCTGATGTCCAAGCATGATCCAAGCTTGATTTAGATGTGATTTGCACGATCAAATGGCTCTGGTATGAGTCGATCATGATCGGACGGTCCAAAATGGATCTCAAATTTGATTTGGATTGGGTTTCCTATTGAAACACTATTTTGAGGATTTTAGAGTCTATATAAGTCTGATTGATGAGCCATTTATTGCATCGAAGAGCTGATGACATTCTATAGGTGCTGAGAGGCTTCTTGAGATATTTCAGAGATCTTATATAAGAGTTTTATGACTTCTTGTTGAAAGACTCTTATACAGGAGTTGAGTGGTAAGTTTTTCTTATATTTATCTGATTTTATTTCTTTCATATTGAAGTTTTGCACGTCCCATGGGGGTAGGCTTGAGGCAAATCTACATATATTTTATTATATTTATTTGTTGATCTTTTTTCTTCCTTGTCATGTATGGTATCAACATCTGCTTCCGATCATTGTTGTGATCTCGGATGGGTGATCCATAATCTGCAATTGAGGGATCTATCCTAACAAGTACTATTAGAGCTTGGTTACCATGGACAAGTGGTATCTAATGGTCTAGATAGAGATGGTGTTGATCAAGATTAGAAGATGGAGAAGATAAGCACAATCAAGATAGAGATCAACCAGTTCAATGGGAAGAGTAATTTTTTCTTGTGGCAAGTGAAGATGAAGAATGTGCTCATCCAACATAGATTGATCAACATTCTCTTGAATAAAAAGAAGCTGGCCACCATAGAAGAGACGACTTGGGAGCCACTACTAGAAAAAGGTGATTTACCAAGAGATTTTATTGAGAAAAAAATTTCCTCACAATTTCAATGGATTTTTTGATAAAAAAATTTAATTATGAAAAATTTTTGATGAAAAGTTTTCCTCAAAAAATTCCTTGCAAAAGTAACTTTCGAGGGATTTTTCAAGAATTTTTTTTCCTCATAAATGAGTTCTTGATAAAAAAATTTTTGATGAGAAATATTCCCTTAGAAAATCGCTCGAAAATTACTTTTATGAGGAATTTTGCAAGGGATTTTTCTTTATAAATGAATTCTTAGTGAAAAATTTTTGATGAAAAATATTTTCTCAAAAAATCCCTCAAAAAATACTTTTGCAAGAATTTTTTTGAGGGATTTTTTTCTCATAAATGAGTTGTTAGTGAAAACTTTTTAATGAAAAACATTCCCTCAATAAATCCATGGAAAATTACTTTTGTGAGAGATTTTTTGAGAAATTTTTTCCATCATAAATAATTTCTTAGTGAAAAAAATTATGATGAAAAAACTCCCTCAAAAAATCCCTCAAAAATTAGTTATGCGAGGGATTTTTTTGAGGGATATTTTCCTCATAAATGAGTTGTTAGTGAAAACTTTTAATAAATAATATTTCCTCGATAAATCCCTCAGAAATTATTTTTGTGAGAGATTTTTTGAGAAATTTTTTCCATCATATATGATTTCTTAGTGAAAAAAATTGATAAAAATATTTTCTCAAAAAATCCCTCAAAAATTAGTTATACGAGGGATTTTTCGAGGAATTTTTCCATCATAAATGAATTTTTAGTGAAAAATTTTTGGTGAAAAATATTCTCTTGAAAAATTCCATGCAAAAATAATTTTGAGGGATGAAAAATATTCCCTCAAAAAATCCCTCACAATCCCTCACAAAAGTATTTTTGAGGGATTTTTCGAGGGGTTTTTTCATCAAATTTTTTTTACTAAGAAATCATTTATAAGGATAAAATTTTTGGAAAAAATCCTTAAAAGTTACTTTTGCAAGGGATTTGCCAAGAAAAGATTTTCCTAGATATTCTAAATAAATTATTTTTTATATTATTTTTTGAGGGATTTTTTGATGGATATCAAAAAATTATTTATTTATTTATATGGAGAATGCCACAGAGCCACTGCACAAGATTTCAAGCTTATTTTATGATTGCTATTCAGGAGGTTCAAAATGGAATGAATAGGATTGTAAATGAGTCAAACCACTCAATCATGAGCTATTTGAGTTTGACTCAGATCTAGGCTCAACTTGACTTGACTGATATCGAGCTCGAGTAGCTCGATTAGATTTTAGAGTCAAGCTAAGCCCAATTCGGCTAATTCCTGCCCCTACTCGACTAAGCTCTCGCTCACTTGAAGGGATCGCAAATTCATGACTTTAGAGTCCAAGTCGGTCCATCCACTCCTAAATCCCTTCCCGCTCCTCCTTGTCAGAAAATTTATCAAAAACAACTCCATCAAAAAATCCATCAATTTATTTAAATTATTATATTGATTTAATATATAACCCATCAAAAAATCTATTATATTTATTTAATATTTTAATTATAATATATATTAAGAGGTTTCATGAGGTTGTTTGAAAAAGTAATTTTCATAATATTGAGCAATATTAGCATGCATGTTTCTTGAGAAAGTTTGGCATGCATCTGGTGTCTAAGAATCTATATATGCCATGTCCCAACAAATGCACGTTGTAAAATTCAAATTTCATAAATGTAATTATTTTTTTTAAATTTTTAGGATGTAATTATAGAATTACATGTGATTTTTTTAGCTACTTCAATAAAATTGAGTGAACAGAATTAGCAATCAATTATTTACTTTTAAATTTTTTAAAGTTGAAATTAAGATCTATTTGGGCTATGTCACTTCAAAGTTATGGTACTTTGGATTGAACCTAATTTGTGTAATGCTTAAATCTCATGTTGAGTACTGCTAACTGAGCTCAAGACCCTTTAAATCACCTAGGCCAAAAGGGCCATTTCCATCCATCCCAAATTTCAGATCCTGCCTCACCGCCCACGTCCTCATTTGTGATAGGCCAATCCCACCGCCCATGTCCTCGTTCAACTGGCCAGTCCCACCGCCACCCCTTCGTTCCTCTTCCTCATTCGTGACACTCTAAATCCCCACCGTCCATGCCCTCGAGCGTTTCTTCTCTTGCAATCTCGCTGCTGCTAGCCCGCAATCTCGCCGCCGCCACCAGGCCACCCCACCATGCCGCCTCCCCATGCATGCAGCCCGTGCTGCCATGCGGCCCATTGCCCTTCCGCCCATCGCCGTGCCACTAGGCCAGCCCATCGTGCCACCTCCCCGTGCAGCCCATGCCCTTGCCGTGCCGCCTCCCCGCGCCATGCCCTCGCCGTGCCGCCTCCTCGTGCGGCCCATCGCTGTGCCGCTTGGCCACCCCGCTGTGCTGCCTTCTCGTGCGGCCCCTCGCCATGCCGCCAGGCCACCCCACCATGTTGCCTCCCCGTGCGGCCCATGCCCTTGCCTTGCGGCCCCTAATCGTGCCGCCTGGCCATGCCGTGCAGACTGATGCTGTGCTCGCCGTGCTGTCTCGCCGTGCGGCCCCTCCTCATGCCGTCGTGCAGACCGATGCCTCCATCTCCCCACAATCCCAAGGTACATTTTTCTCTCCCACTTCTTCTTCTTCAAATGGTTCCTATTATTTTTTCATCGCTACAGATTGCTCGTCTTGGGTCTATAGATAGCCTTAGCATGTATTGCTAGTCTTCAATCCCACAACCATCAAATTTCTCTTCTTCTTGTAGTTGTTAGTCTTAGTAAGTAAATTCTCAAACCACCATGGTACTTTACGCTCATAATCCTTCCACTATGAGTTAACAACAGTTCAAGGACTGGCTCAAACATGTCAACCTCAATGGAGATGATGGCATCAGTAGGGATGACCTGAAACAAGCACTCCATGTTCTTGGATTAAATTAGGTGACAGTGAGGAAGTGGCTGGTCATGTCTAGGAATGACAGTGAATTGGAGATTAAGAAGTTGCAAGAGTATGCAACCAAGCATTGGAGAATCATCGTCCGTGCATGATGGCATGACATGCATGTGCCATTAATTAATTAACTCTACCATCTCTCTATTTTTAGGTTCCCGATATTATGTCCTCCTATAACTGCATGTTATATATATGTACTGCTTTTCTTGTTGTTAGATGACCTCGTACGAATGCATCTCTTAATTTCTATTGTTCTAGTTTGGTGTTAAATAACCTAGTGGAAGGAGCTCCTAGTGAAGTATGCTTAAGGTTGTGATGTCAACATTCTTCTCCTTTTGTTTATATATATATATACATATATATATATATATATATATATGAACATGGGCTTTCCTAGCAAGTGAAAAAAAAAAAAGAATACAAAAGGAAAGGTCCAACCAAGATAAGTGAGGAGAATGTCAAATACTGTTGTTATGTTTTGCTATGGTATGTTGTGTTTGTGTCTCTTCTGCATCCACTCCCAAATGCATGTTACATATGTGAAATGAGAGGTTAATTTTTCAGCATATTCTTGGCTTAAAAGTTTTTGGTGAAGTCTAGCATGTTCTAACACTAATTTTTTGTCTCAGCTTGCAAAATATAGATGGTAAAATGAGACGTTTGAGACTACTTCTCATGTTGGACTGATACTAGATCACAAAGTCCATCTAATTTAATTAGTATGATATAGCACAATTGGTAGAATCTAAAGTCTTACGATATAGCACCCGCTATTACAAATCCAATATTCTGCTTTTGCAATCAGTTTCTATAGTATTAGTCTCTAAATATTTGTTGTCCTTAATTTTGCTCTATGACCATTAATATTCTCAACTCATTTCTTGTATTTACACAACAAAAAATTAAAAAATATATATTAAAAATAAACTTTCTAAAATATTTGTAAATTCATTGTCTTATTTTTATCATATTTTATATGTTTGTTGTTGATTATCTTATATGTTATATTTTTGGCAGACTATGGACATTCATGATTATTGTAGTTAGATGTATAATAGATTTTTACCATATCGAAAGGGTTATACATATGGGTTTTCTAATGGGGGTAGAATGGTTTATTCACTTTGCATGCTGACAATCTATATTTTTGAGTGAGAAAAAAATTAGGTGTCCTTGTTTCAAGTGTAAAAACATAAAGCATCTGACTGTAGAGAAAGTGAAGGTACATCTTTATAAAAAAGCTTTCAAACCTAACTATTGGTATTGGATAGAATATGGGGAATATGAACCAACTATGAATTATAGTGTTGATCAAACGCAGTTTGTTGGTTCAAATACTGCTCAATTTAGTGCTCCTAGTGGTGGTCAATTGAGCAATAATGAGCAAATTAGTAGATATGAAGCAATGATTTTTGGTGCTACTGGGCCAAATTTTGAAGATGTTTATAATAGCAATGTGGATGCTTATCAGAATAGAGATGCTCAAAATTATGTAGAGGAAACTCCAAATATAGAGGCTAAAAGATTTTATGAGATGTTGCATGCAGCACAATAACTGCTATGGCTAGGTTGTACTAATCACTCAGAGTTGTCAGTTGCGGTTAGAATGATGAGCATCAAGTCTGATAACAACATGTCTCAACATTATTTTAATTAATTTATGAGGCTTATGAAAGAGATAAGTCCTCCCAATAATCTAATACCTCCTGACTTCTATAAGACAAAGAAGCTAGTTTCGAAGCTTGGCTTATCTGCTAAAAAAATAGACTGTGCTTCAATGGATGTATGTTGTATTATAAGGATAATGAGTCTTTAACTGATTGTAAGTTTTGTGATCATTCTCAATACAAACCAGATAGAAAGAAAAGTGGGAATCATAGACACGTACCTTACAAGAGGATGCATTATTTGCCACTCATCCCTAGACTTAAGAGGCTTTATGCCTTGAACAAATCAGCTGGACACAAGAGATGGCATTATGAGAATAGATGGGAACATGATGTTTTGTGTCACCCATCAGATGGAGAAGCATGGAAATATTTTGATCGTATGTATCCTGATTTTGCATTAGAGCCAAGAAATGTAAGACTTGGCTTATGTGCTGATGGCTTTACTCCATACAATCTATCTGCATCACCTTACTCTTGTTGGCCAGTAATTGTTACACCTTACAATCTACCTTCTGATATGTGTATGATCACTCCATATATATTTTTAATTTTGCTCATTCCTGGACCACATAATCCGAAGATGATGATAGATGTATATTTGCAGTCATTGATAGATGAATTAAAAGTTCTATGGAATGAGAGTGTAGTTACTTATGACATTTCAAGAAAGCAAAATTTTTTCATGAGGGCTGCCTTAATGTGGACAATCAATGATTTTCTGGCGTATGGTATGTTGTTAGGATGGAGTACAACTAGAAAATTAGCATGTCCTTATTGTATGGAGAGAACAAAGGCTTTTTGCTTGGAGCATGGGGGTAAAAATACATGGTTTGATTGTCATCGTCAGTTCTTGCCTTTTGATCATTTGTTCAAAAGAAATAAGGATGCCTTTCAAAAAAATAAAGTTGATAGATCAAAGCCACCTCTCAGATTAACAGGAGACCAAGTATGGAAAAAAGTACATGGATATCCCACAATAACTGAAACCATTTCATGTAAATTTCATGGATATGGAGAAAGTCATATTTGAACAAAAAAGAGTATATTCTAAAAATTATCATATTAGAAGACGAATTTAATTTGACACAACTTAGATGTCATGCACATAGAAAATAATATATTTAACAATATTATTAATACCGTTATGGATGTAAAAAATAAAATAAAGAATAATGTTAAAGCAAGAATGGACTTGAAAGAGTATTATAGACGGCAAGATTTGGAGCTCTATGAGTTACCTAATGGAAAGATGGTGAAGTCAAAAGCTAATTTTAGCTTCACATTAAACCAAAAAAGAGTTATTTATAAATGGGTGAGAGGGTTGAAAATACTCGATGGATATGTTCAAATCTAGGTAGATGTGTGGACATGAACAAAGATAAGTTATTTAGAATGAAAAGTCATGATTGCCACATATTTATGGAATGCTTGTTGCCTATTATATTTAAAGTATTATCAGAACCAATATGGAAGCCTCTTGCCAAGTTGAGTATATTTTTTAGAGATTTATGCTCAACTGTGCTACGGGAGGAGGATTTAATATAAATAGAACACAATATCCCTATCATCTTATGTCAGTTGGAACATATATTTTCACCTAGTTTCTTTGACTCAATGGAACATTTACCTATTCACTTACCATATGAAGCACGAGTTGGTGGACTTGTTCAATATAGATGGATGTATCCATTTGAGAGGTAAAGAATAATAATTTTATATTTATTTCAAATCTTTATCTATATAATCTTTCATATCACATGGTGTAACATACAATGCTATGTTCATAGGTTCCTTAATAAATTGAAAAAAATGGTTAAGAACAAAGCTCGCATTGAAGGCTCTATATGTGAGACATACTTAGCACAGGAGACATCTTACTTCTGTTTGTATTATTTTGAGCCTCATGTACATATTATAGGCATTGGAGCTAATCGAAATGATGATGGAAAGAGTATGAAATAAGGCGCCAACCAACTCTTTCAATATTCAATAACTTTGGCCACCCATCTGGTCAGTGTAGAACTCAGTATTTGAATGATATAGAGCTTACTGTTGCAACATTACATATATTATTAAACTATGATGAAGTGAAGCTATATCTTGAGTGAGTGTCAAATTCTTCTTAACTCTATACATAACTTTATACTTAATTAATAAATCTACCAAAACTAATATAACATGGTATTTTAGCATGTTTGTGCAGTATTTACATGCTTTCACACATGGATATCTTAGTGATGCTCAGATAGATGTAAGGATTGAGGTCTCATTTGCATCCTAGTTTAAAGATTATGTAAGCTTTAACTCCTGCTTGTGCTAATAGAAATTTTTTGTTCATGTGAAATATAAATACTAATACATTATTTTTGCAATTTATGATTAGGTGCACAATCCATGTAGTATGATACGAAATCAATACTTGAATGACTTAGCCTGAGGTCCCATGAGAGTGGTAAAAACATGGCCCATGTATTTTATTAGTGGATTCAAATTTCACACACATGCATATAGTGAGGGCAAAAAAATAATCAATAGTGGAGTGTGTGTTAAGGGCAGAGGACATGGTGATAGTGAAAATAATTTCTATGGTATTCTTAAGAAGGTGGTGGAGTTATAATATCCAGGTCAAGGTGATAAAAGAGTGGTGATATTTTACTGTGAATGGTTTGAATCTATCATAAATCATGGGATGAAAGTGCATAAATAATACAATATCGTTGAGATTCGACATCATAGAAGATATCTAAAGTTTGATCCATTCATTCTTTTCCAACATGTGGTGCAAGTATATTATTTACCTTATCCTGAGAGGATAAGAGATTAGGTAGATTGGTGGATGGTCATTAAGACAAGACCAAGAGGTCGAGTAGATAATGACCATATTTTGGAGCCTACTTTTTAAGATGAGGAGATGTCTCGAGTCAATGCAATAGATGATAATGAGTCTATTGAAAATTTACGAGATAGTGAGGGATTATTTGAGGAGGTTGATGCATATCTTCAAAGCACCATTGATGATGAAGAAAAAGAAGATGAAGAGGAAGTTGAAGAAGAAGAGGAAGAAGAAGAAGAACAGGAAGAAAAGGAAGAAGAAGAATATTTCACTGATGAAGATGATTCAGAAAGCAACAAAAAATATGAAGATGATAATGAGGATGATGATGAGTAACTATGATATAATATTTATGCTTCTAGGTACGTAAGTTCTTTACTTTTTTTTATTAATAGATGATAACTTATTTGTATATGTGCTTATTTAATATTATTGATACTTATTTTACATATATGTTATTATAATCTTTACTTGATATTTATTTTATATTTAGATTATTGTAATCAATACTTGATATTTGATTTGTTTTATATTTATATTATTGTGCATATATAGATGTTACCTTCAGACCGAGTTGGAAAAGAAAGAAAAAGTCATCTACTATTTGACCAAAAAAGATTGGCGCAACCACTACAATCATGACAGACTTACCACTACCCTCAACCACCATGGCCCCTTAGAAGCTTCACTCGCTACCTTCTACCATTATCACATCATCTTCCTCTCCTATTACACCATCCTCTTCAATCATGCCGCCTCCTTTCCATCCTATGCCACCATATCTCCCTACTATGACCTCAGGAGCTTTTACTACTCAACCATCATGTTCTGGTTCCCTTCCATCTTTAATTTTCATTACTTTCACTACCCCACCCTCTTCCTCCACTATGCCACCATCATTTTCTACATATTTATCATTTTATTTTCAATACCCAAATACCATGCCACACACACCTAGCCCTACTTACAGTCCTTCCTCTTCTCATACTACGGTTCCACCTGAGTAGTCACCGCCTATCCAATCTATGCACACTTCTGCCACTATAATTTCTAGCCAAGAGGATTTGCACACACAAACATCAGAGAAGGCACTGTTAATTCCAAGTGGTTATGGATAAAATTATATAATATTTAGTTTATTATACTATTTTATTCAGTTGAAATAAATATACATGATTGTTTGACTTTTGTTTATTTGTATAGTTTCAATGATGACCATATGGTGATCCGTGCTTTGGTTGAAATCTTTAAGAGCAAGTATGATGGTCCTTACTCTACATGGAAGAAGATTCCAAAGAGGACACGAGACATATGGTTTCATGAGTTTGAGGTAAGAATATTTTTAAGTTTATTAGATGTCTTTATTTGCTTATATTTGATTTAAAATATCTATATATTTTGTTGATATTAAATCTTTTTTTTCTTTTTGTAGAAAAAAATTTAATAGAATCTAGAGGATGAGCAACATATTCGAAGAAATTGGGAGCGTCGTGGTTCAAATCGTCTTACTGATATATTTAACGAGGCTTGTGAAAATCGTGACTACAAGCCAGATTGGATTGAGAAGGGTATATAGCAGGAGTTGTGAAAATATTGGGATAGTGATGAATATTGAGATAGTGATGAGTTCAAAGCCAAAAATCAGAAGAATAAGAATCATGCATCTGATTGTGGTGGATTAGGCGTTCCAGTTCACACTGGTCGTTCTATCAACATTAACGACCATGCTACAAGATTGGTATTGATTTATTCTTTGTGATACTTTTTTTTATTTATTATTAATGCATCTTATTCTTTATCCACTTGTTAATAATATAACTTTTGTTTTTAAAGTTGCTAATGTTGTTTGTGTCATGAAATCAGACGTAGAAGTTGAACCGGGCACCTACATTGGATGAGCTCTTCAGACACACTCATAAAAAAAAAGGGGATGATAATTAGTGGGTGAATAAGAGGGTAGAGACAGCATATGTAAGTATTCAAAAAGCTATAATTCATATATTTATACTTTTTCTATGCTTAGTTCATTGTATTTAATATCTTTTGTAGACTAGCTTTATACAGAAGTGGCAAGAGGTGCAATCAAGTTAGAGTTCAACTGGAGAGGATGGTGCAGAATCATCACAGCAGCAGCCTCAGCCATCCATGATGCATGTATGGAAAGAAATAGTTAGAGTGAACAAGGGGTAGATTTATGGACTTAGACCATAGGCTAGCTTGTTGATAGGTTCCTCTTCTGGCCGCACATCCTTATGAGTTTCTGAGGAGTGGATTCAGAAGCAAGAGAAGATTTATAGTATATTTGAGACCATATCTGCTCGAAATGAGGAGTTAGCTACTTAGAACAATCAATTTGCAATCCAGAATAGTGAATTAGCCATCCAAAACAATGACTTAGCTACTCATTTTTCTCGTACAGAGGAGTTAATGCACCTTATGATGGAGAAGATGCAGGTATTTCTAACACAGCCTCCAGTTGCTACTTCTGCAAATGATGATGATTGTGATGACGACGATGATGATGATCTGGAGGAAGATCTACTACAAGAAAGCTAAGATATACCCACGTAAAAGATACATGGATAAAGGACTAAAAAATATGGGAATACGCCTACACTCACATTGGTACACACGTTTGGTTAAACATAGGTATATCCAATGTGGGTGTAGCTTATATCCACGTTATTTTTTTTCATATGTGTATTTCCTACTTTACCCACGTAACATCTAATGTAGGTTAAAGTATATATATGGATATAAACCTAATGTATACCCTCCTTTATTAAATGTGGGTAACTAAATACATATGTATCGAAATTCGTGAGAGTAACCAAAATATGGGTATAAATGGATCTCTACTATCAATAATAAAATATGGATATATAATCAACTTTTAGATATTACTATCCTATCCAATTTCAAAATATGAATCATCTATAATAATAAATAAAAATAGAAATGATGCATTGGTAACTTATTTAAGAATCCTGTACCATCAAATAATATATGAAGACTAGTAGCTTTAAAGAGATGAAATAATTGTAAATAAGATTATCTTCACCATTGTATTAAAGAGAATTGAACATACATAGTAGTAGTCTCAAAAAAATTATCCTAATTATCTTTTTAGTTTTATTAAAATCTAAAGAATAAAACCATACACTATTAGATTTCTGAATATAAAAGAAAATAAACACTAGAACTCAAAACATGGAATAAACAAGTTCTAGCTGATCTTGTTATACTTTATACATAAGTTCTGTTGACCCTAAGATTGATTTTGATGATTTTAAAATATTGAGTATATTATGTATCTAATCATGTGTTTCAAGATTGTATGTAGGATTTTTTAAGTATCCAAAATGAAGAATTTATCTCAAGAATAAATCCTCTTAAGATGCCATACCAAAATATCTAAAAGAATTTGGGGCTAAGAAACTCAAGTTTAGAAGGTCAAACATTGAAGAAACATAAGTCAAGATTTTTTGAGACATCTTGAATTTTTTCGAGAGCTCTCGAGTGGTTTGGCATAATGAAACAGTATTCTAGCACAGTCTCGAGAGGTCTCGAGTTGAACTCAAGACGTCTCGTTCTTAGAAGATAGAAATTTCATTTCTGTGCTCTGAGAGCGAGAGGTCTCATAGATTTTTCGAGAGGTCTTACGATTCTAGCGAGATGTCTCATAAAAAATTGAGAGGTCTCAAAATTTGATAAGAGATCTTGTGAAAAATCGAGAGGTCTCGATCTACGCGGACAACCTTCCATGGATAGTTTTTCAACGGCTATTTTTCGACCCCAACGGCTATTTCAGAGCTTCTAATGGCTAAGAACTCTCACTCCAACTTTCTCTAAAGATATTTAAAGATAGAGAATCAATTAAAAAAAAATTTAAAAAAAGATTAAGAGATTTCGAGAGAGAATCTTTTAGATTTTGTGAGGAACATTGAATATCCAAAGAAAAAGAAAAAGAAAGGAGTGTTGTGCATAGATTTCAGCGAGCCTTCAAAGCAATCTTCTCCAATATTTTTCACATCCTCTCAAGCACAATTTGAAGAAAAGCCAAGCTTCAATCGAGCACATTATCGACTTATTCTTTAGGATTTTAAAGAGCTTATACTCTATTTTTTATATTATGCTGAAACTTTACTTGTATTTTTTAATTTCTTTATAAGTTTCTTTGGAGAAAAGAAACTTAGGATTTAGGCCCGTCCAAGCCCAGAATTAGATATTGTAGGTTTTGATTGGTGATCCTGAAAAATCAACTGGATTGTTAGTAAATCCAAAAAACTAATGGTGTTAGATTTTGGTTGGTGCTCCTGTGAAAATCAACTAGATTTATTTATGAGCTTCGAAAAATAAATACACCGTAATCAAAGGTAGATTATAGTGAAATTTTCAAGAAAAGCTTGGAGAGTAGATGATAAGAGCACGATATTGTCATTAAGATACCATGTTTATCAGTTTAATCCGACTTCTTAAAATAATTAAAAATATGTAGATAACAGTGAGTCGAATCAAATCCATAGGGAAGGTAGTGTTTTAGATTTAAAATCTTTGATTTTACAAAAAAAAAAAGAAGAAAAGTGTTTTGAAATCAAAAGTGAAGTCGAAAAAAAAAGTGAAAATTAAAAAGTGCATAAATTTAAACTTGGTACTAATATCTACTAGTTAGCTCTTAGCAACTACTTGCAATAAAATAAAAAAGTAATAATTAAATATATAAAAATTAAATTATAATAAAAATAAAGAGCATGAAATTAAAGTACATAAAAATAAATATTATATTAATTAAAAGGTTCATAATTTAAATACATAAAATTTAAAAAGAAAAAAAAATTAAAATAGGCTGATCTCTGATCTTGGATCGACATCGGTAGAAAGATGGTGTAGAAGTCCAGCTTTTCTTCTCAACATTCGTTGCTTTGAAGCAGTCTCTAATCCAAAGCCTGGCTTTATCCTGTACCAAAGCTTCATCTTGATCGAAGACTATAAATTCTACAAGCCTGGGGTCTTATTTATAGATCTAGGAGGAATGAAGGATTTTCTTCTAAGCAATGTGGGATAAAGAGCCTTTTTTATCATCAAAATAAAAAAAAAAAATCTGAGTAAAATTTAGATTAAAATAGCTTTAAGACGAATCTGGTGAAGTCTAGTGAAATCTAGCCGTTCAATAGAAATCCAACGGACCAAAAATCATCAAAATTGGATGTGCATCGATCCAGACTAGATCGGATTAAATTCTGATCATTGATCGCACGTTGATGGAGAAAATCTGACTGCTGATCGTGCATTAGGAGTTCTGATCACCATCGGAAGCATTCTGGACCGTTAGATCTGAGTTAGATATGAGCGTTGCCATCCAATGGTGATCCGCATGAAGTCTGAATTTGAATCAAAGTAAAAAATTTCTTCCATCGTTCGATCTTGACCACAATCAATCGGATCTATCCGATCGCGCTTTTACTACTCCCATAGACCGCATGGACTAGTTGCACCGCACACCGCAATGAATCAGTGCCTCCTATCACCAAGTGAAAAGTCCAAAATGCCCTATGAGCCATAATAGATTTTTTGTAAACTATTTAAGGGTCTAAGTCCACCACGTATCACTCCGTGATTCATCAATTTTTGCTGAGCTGATGGTCCATGCCTGGATCGTGGATCGGCTGTTTGGCTAGCTAGGCTTGAGTCGACTTGGTCGGTTTGCCAGCTTGGCTGGTTGGCTAGGCACATTTGGATGCGTCGACTGATATGACGCAGCGACTTGAGCTGGCTGAGCCGTATGTTATTTTTTATTCAATTTTTATTTATTTTATTTTTTTAAAAATTCATATCTTCTCCATTTTAGCTCTATTTTATTTCAAACTTATTTCATTATGATCAAAAAAATGAGCTCTTTCCATTAATTATAAAATTTTATTTTTTAATTTTTATTATTTTTTAATTAATAAAAGTATTAATTTCTTAAAAATATATATAAATTGATCATTAATTCTTAAAAATTAATATAAATTAATTAATAAATTAATACTTCCATTGATAAATTTATGGTACTTATCACATCCTCCAACTTAAGCTTTGCTAATCTCGAATAAAAAATTTAGTTTTAAATATCTTTTAATTTTAGAGTTTCGAATTTTACCTAAGTAGTTTTCAAATGGCCATTGATATTCACTAAAGTTTAAGTGAGGTATATCATTGGGGTTTAATACTTATCAATAAAAAAATTAAGTAAAGAATATTAAATTTTTTTAATTTTTTTCTAAATTATCCCATCTTTATCTCTGATTTGTCTAAACTTTCATATAGGCAAGTATATTGTTACTTCCATCCTTCATTTATTAATTTTTATTTTTATATTGTTCATTTTTTTATGTAAATATCATTACTTACTTAGGCAATGGGATTCAACTACTCGATGAAAAATCAATATTTTTTTTAATATTGTACCACTATTGAGTGTCTTAACCTCTTAAGCTTTCTATTTGATCAATGTAGCAAGTTTTGGATCAATGACTTCCAAACCAGTTGGCTTTAGAGCACTAGGTATAGAATACCCCTCGAACTTACTAGCTCAAATCAAATAGGCTACGAATTAAGACTAGCTTTACAACGAGCTTCTTTGCTCTTTCCATCTTTTAATGCGAAACTCAATGCTTGCTTATGTAAAGAGGCCTAGTTAATCAATGAGAAGTACTTGAAAACTATTTTATTTTATTTTTTTATATAATGAAACGTATAGTTATCCTACACAAGCCCATAAAAAGTAGATTTTTCTTTGATGCTTTTAGAAAAAATTAGAAATGCTCAAAGAAAAAAAATTTTATATTCTAGACTTAACTCTTTATTGAATTATGTTAATACTTGATCCCTCAATATCTCATAAATTTTCTAATTCGTGCATCAATTTTATTTTAAAAATGCTTAGTTTAATTCGATTCTTAAGCATAATCAGGTGTCTAAATGCTAAATACTAACTTCTTTCGAGGACTTTTAAAAATTTTATTATTCTCCCTCCCAACTTAATCGATATTATTCTCAATGGAGAAAAAAAATAAAGCATATAATAAAAAATATGAAATAATATACCTAACTTAATGTATTTGATCCAGCATATGCTTTTGAAAATTTAAGCTCTTCCTCCAACTTATTCAAATTATCCTAAAAAAAATCAACTAAAAAAATAAATTAAACTAAAAAAAACTAAATATTGGGTTGCCTCCTAACAAATGCTAAATTTACCATCTTCAGTCAGACACAATGCAGCTTACTATCCTGTGTCAAATACTAGATTGATAAATTTCAATAGTTTTGAATTATCAATCTTAGAAAGTTGATTTATAATCTCATTATTGATATATTTATTGTTAATTAGGAGAACATAATTTGTGACTCATTCTCAGACCCATGTTTATTAAGAATTTCTCCTATTTATTCTTCTAAAATGCTCATAAATTGAGTTTTTGAATTAGGAGTTAAGTTTAATACACTGGGTACTAGAAGGGTGACTAAAGGCGATTTTAATTCTAGAGGTAAATTAATATGATCTTGTTTAAACAACTTCATTGACTTTTCATTACACGCCTCTCAATTTTTCTGAAAAGAACCGACTTCTAGGATTGAAGAAAATAGGACTTTTGGTTTATAGGTCTCAAGTAAACCATCTATTCTCTTTTTTCCTATATCTATCTCATTTAAACTGGAACTAGCATCAGTACTAATTTTCGGCTTGGATTCTTCTATGCAGTTAGCTTCAGTACTAACTTGTTCCTCTAAATTTTTATTTTGGCTAGCATCAATAGTAGCCTCTCTCACCTGGTCTTGGTATAGGTTCATAAGAATTCTATAGTTTTTAAGTTCAGAAATTACTTTGGTATTCTCAAATTGGGGATTCTTAGTTGAGACATTAAATTAATAATTTGGTCCAGAAGGTTGGTGGACATTAGGTGGGTTGTTTGAAATTGATAGGCTCGGTAGTTGATCTAGTTCTCTCCTCGTGTTAGACTTAACTAATTATCCTATTTGAGCTTCTAGCTTGGTGATAGATTTTTGTTGAGTCAAGATCGATTATTGTTGATTCAGAATTAATTATTAAAGTTGGTTAAATCTATCATAAGCTAGATTGGTCTATTGAAGAGGTCGGTATGATAGCTGATTGTTATATGATGACTGGATAAACTGACTAGGCTGACCATTATTATAGGCATAGTTTTGATATTGGGTTCTATTTTGATAGTTTTGGATAGATGAAATTTAGGTCTGAGCCTGAGTCTGTTGGGGTGTCCAAGAAAAATTAGAGTAGTTACTCCAATGTCGGTTATATGAATTTGAAAGAAGATTATTAACCGACTTGTAGTAGCCTTGAGTAGTTTGGACTTATTTTTGGATAAAAGATAAAAATTGTGCAGCCGTAGGATATTCATTCACATGATGGGTTGGGCTGGCATAGATTGAATAATTTTTTTAATAATTAAAAGGTGATGTAAATTGTACAGGAGATTGTTGACCTGGGTTTAGGAATTGATCTAGTTTTTGGGCAAAAAGATTGATTTTATCTAATTTTTGAGCTAATTGGTTCAAATTAGCCTTAGAACTAGAGTCTGGATCATAAATCCCTACCCGCTTTTGGTAGAAAGATAACGAATCATGGTTGATCGAGTTTTCACTCAGAGTTTCAAATAAGGCATAGGCTTCATCCTCACTTTTATTCATGAATGCACTTCCATAAGATGCATCTACCATCTGTTTATATTGGTCTCCTAAATCTTCATAGAAAGCTTGTACGATTTGCCACTTAAGTAGACCATGATGTGGATATTTTCTAAGAAATTTCTTAAGTCTCTCTCATGACTCATGAATTTGTTCTCCTAGAAGCTGAGCAAATACAGTGATAGCTCGGCTCATAGTATTGGTTTGGCCTATAAGAAAAAATTTCTTAAGAAATTCATTTTGTAATTCAGCCCAAGTTTTAATTGGTCTCCCTATTGTGCCAAGCTAGTACTTGACTTTGTCTTTTAATGATAAAAAAAATAAAATTAGTCTAAGGGCATCCTCAATAAATTTTGAATTTTCACCGTAGAGCAGATTTCTAAGAATTTATCCAGATCTTTGTAAGGGTCTTCATTGGTGTTCCTATAGAAAGATGGGAGCATTTGGATTATAGTCGGCTTGATCTCATAGTGGGTAGCATGAATATTAGATAACTGGATACAAGTCGATGGGCTATATGTAGAAGAAATAAAATATTTCTTTATCTGCTTAGGTGATTTTCTAAGATTTTCAGTCATTTGGTTATTGGATTTAATACGATTCATCCTTTCAATGTTATGGTTGGGTTCAACTAGATTAGAAAAAGAGATTTCCTACCGTGCATGTATTAGTGTAACCCTAATGTATGGTTCAAAATTTTTTAGATTTTTTTAGAATTATATATATATATATTTATTATTTTATTATATTATTATTTAAAAAATTATTTTTTTTAAATTATTATTTTTAATTTAATTTAATTTAATTTAATTATTATTTTAAATATTTTTTAGTTAGTTTAATTTAATTTTTAATTTAATTTTTATTTTATTTTATTTTATTTTATTTTTGAAGAGAAAAAAAGAAGAAAGAAATAAAAGTTCTAAAGAAGAGGTCCTAAGGAGTACTAAAGCTAAGAAGAGAGAGAAGAATCAGTTTTAATTAGTGATAATGTTAGTTAGCAATCAAGTTGGTCAATCAATTCTGATTAAGGGTTATCTTAGATCTAGACAGCTCCTAACTGCCAAGATCACCTTCAAATCCTCTAAGTATAAGATCAGCCAATTAACTGGCCAAATAAGTGTAAGATTGATGGGAGTCCTTCCGTTGCTTGCCTTAGCTACCAATTATACTTGGTCGGATAAGCTAACGAAATCAATTAGAAATCACCTTTCTTCAGGTCCAGTCGTCCCTGAACCACTTTTTTAGACACTAATCAAATTGACTAACCCTAACCTGATTCAACTCTTAGGATTTCTTATCCTATTGAGCTCGAGTTTCTAAAGTTGATGTCTAATTGATTTTAAAATTAAAGACTTACATCAATGCAGGATGCTGGTTGGTTGGTTGTGGGCCAAGGAAGGATGATCAAATCTCTGCCTTATCTTGTTTAATTGGGTATTGCCCTTAGATTGATTTAAAGATGCATATGCACAATTACTTTCAACAAGGGATTCTATGCAACTAAAATAGATGCATGAAATTGATTAAACTTAAGAACTTACCTTATCTCCAGTGATCACCAAAAAAATAAAATTAAAATTAAAATTAAAATTAAAATTAAAACTAATATGATGCATGCTTTAAGCAGTTAGGATTTCTAATCTTGTCATGAAGTTTTTAATTAGATTTAAGTAGATATTTTTTAACTTAATTTAAAAATAAAATAAATAATAAAAAAAAAGAGGACTAGGGTTAGGATTGATCTCACCAGGATTAGATGCTTTCTTCCTTTTTCCTTTTTTTTTTTCTTTTCTTTTTTTTTCTATAAAAAAATAAATAAAAAGTTAGTAAGCAATATTTAAAAAATATTTATAATTAATTTATAAAAAAATCAAAGAAATAAAAAAAGCATCTATTCCTTCCTCGATAATGGCATCAAAAACTTTGATAAGAGCGCGATGTTGTTGTTAAGACACCATATTTATTAGTTTAATCTAATTTCTTAAAATAATTAAAAATACGTAGATAGCAGTGAGTCGGGTCGAATTCATAGGAAAGGTAGTGTTTTAGATTTAAAATATTTGATTTTACAAAAGAAAAGAAAAGAAAAGAGTTTTGAAATCAAAAATGAAGTCGGAAAATAAAAAGCAAAAATTAAAAGATATAGAAATTTAAACTTGGAACTAACATCTACTAGTTAGATCTTAGCATCTACTTATAATAAAATAAAAAAGCAATAATTAAAGTACAAAAATTAAATTACAATAAAAATAAAGAGCATAAAATTAAAGTGCATAAAAATAAATATTATATTAATTAAAAGATTCATAATTTAAATACATGAAATTTAAAAAAAAAATAAAATAGGCTGATCTCTGATCTTGGATCGATATCGGCAGAAAGATGGTGTAGAAGCCCAGCTCTTCTTCTCGACATTCGTTGCTTTGAAACAGCTTCTAATCCAAAGCCTGGTTCTACCCTATACCAAAGCTTCACCTTGATCGAAGACTATGAATTCTAAAAACTTGGGGTCTTATTTATGGAGCTAGAAGTAGAGGATTTTCTTCTAGGCAATGTGGGACAAAGAGCCTTTTTCATCATCAAAATAGGAAGAAATTCGAGTAAAATTCAGATTAAAATAGCTTTAAGATAAATCTGGTGAAGTCTGATGAAATCTAGCCATTCAATAGAAATCCAATGGATCAAAAATCATCAAAATTGGATGTGTATCGATTCAGATTAGGTCAAATTAAATTCTAGCCATTGATCGTGCATTGATGGAGAAAATCTGACCACTGATCGCGTATTGGGAGTCCTGATCACCGTCGGGAGCATTCTGAACCATTGGATCTGAGTTAGATGTGAGCGCTGCCATCCGATGGTGATTTGCATGAAGTCTGAAGTTGAATCAAAGTAGAAAATTCTCTCCACCATCCGATCTTGACCGCAATCAATCGGATTCGTCCGATCGCACTTTTACTGTTCCCATACACTGCATGGACTGGCTGTACTGCACATCGTAATGAATCAGCACCTCCTATTGTCGAGTGAAAAGTCCAAAATGTCCTATAAATCGCGGTAGTTTTTTTGTAAACCCTTTAAGGATCTAGGTCCACCACGTGTCGTTCCGTGATTCATCGCTTTTTGCTGAGCTGGCGATCTATGCTTGGATCATAGACCGGTTGGCTGGCTAGCTAGGCTTGAGTCGACTTGGTCGGTGCACCAGCTTGGCTGGGTGGTTAGGCGTGTTTGGATGCGCCGACTAATATGACATGGCAGCTTGAGCCGACTGAGCCGTATATTATTTTTCATTTAATTTTTATTTATTTTATTTCTTTAAAAATTCATATATTTTCCGTTTTAGCTTCATTTTATTTCAAACTTATTTTATTATGATAAAAAAAATAAGTTCTTTCCATTGATTATAAATTTTTTTATTTTTTTTTTATTTTTAGTTAATTTTTTAATTAATAAAAATATTAATTTCTTAAAAATATATATAAATTGATCATTAATTCTTAAAAATTAATATAAATTAATTAATAAATTAATATTTTTATTGATAAATTTATGATACTTATCAGTCGACGTAGGAGCAGGTTGCTCTAAACTATTATAAATCTTTGTATGTTTGTGTTGTACGTTTTTTCTTCTATCTCTCTATATACTTTGTATGCTTATAATTCTTACTTTACTTCCATAGTTTGATTTTGTTATCTTAATTCTACTGCTCATATTATATACATCTCATCCTCACCATTTAGATTAAAATCAAAGCACATAATTACTTAGAGTTAAATTTGGCCAAAGCTTTTATAAGAACCCAATTCACCCTCCCTCTTGGGTTGCTATCTCTGGGCAATAATTGGTATCAGAGCAGGTGTTCTAATATTTATTTGTTAATCTAGCAGTCAAAAGATAAAGGATCTTGGCAACCCAAAATGGAAGCTCTATTTAATGAAGGCCATTCCATTGATCAACCCTCACTATTTGATGGCTCAAATTATACATTTTAGAAAGCTAGGATAAAAATATTCATACAAGAACATGACTATATATGAAATATTATTATTAATAGCCCACATACACATAATGCATTAATTATTGATAAAGAAATAATCTAATTAAATGTTAAAGTCATGAATATACTTTATTGCTCTTTGGATTTAAGTATATTTAATGTAATTTCTTCATATATTTCAATGAATCAAGTATGGGAGAAATTGAAAATGATTTATGGAAGAGCAAATCAAGAAAAAGAACCAAGCTCCCAAGAAGTTAAGAAAGCTCACCCCAATCTATGCCTTATGGCTCATGAGGATGGAAAGAAAAAGAAGAAGAAAAGACAAAGGAAAAAGAAAGTTTTGATTAAGGGGGAGCAAGGCATAGAAAAGAAAATGAGGAAGAGGAAGAAGGTATCGCCAATCATTGCCTCATGGCTAATGCAAATGAGGTAAATCCTGAAATTTTTTTTGACTTTATATTTGATTAATTATATGAAGCCTTTAATAAATTAATGGATGATTTTGAAAAATTAAGGCTAAAAAATAAAAAATTCAAAAAGTTAAATCTTCTTTTAGCTAATGAAAAGAGTAAATTATTAATTTAAAAAAAAATATTTTAAAAAAAATAATGCTTTAACTAAAGAAAAGGAAGAACTTCTCAAATCTGAAAAATCTTTAGTTAAAGAAAAGAATAAACTCTTAATTAAAAAAGAGGATTTCATAAAAAAAAAATTATTTGTTAAAGAAAAAAAATTTTTAAAATCTGAAAATCTATGATTGAAGAAAATCTTAAGTTGAAAGAAGAACTTAATAAACTAAGATTTTCTGCTAAAAAAAAGTAAATTTAAAAAATCTCTTTTAGAAGAAAATGTAAAACTAAAGAAAGAGATTAAAGCTTGAAGTTTATAATTAAAATGTTTACAAATGGGTCTCAAAAGCTTCAATCCATTTTAAATGATCAAAGAGCTATTTTTGACATGGAATTAGTTATGATTTAATAAGAAAATAAAAGTTTGACAAAAATATGCTCAACAAAGCTTCAATTGAAAATCATTCAATTAAGTTCTTTAAATATAATAAAGTTGGTCATAAAATTTCTGAATGCAACATTGAAAGAAATGGCCAAACTTATATCAAACAAATTTAGGTTCCAAAAAGAACCATCAGCTCTAACTCCTATGGACCTAAGATGACTTGGGTACCAAAAATCATTAAGTGATTTTGCAAGTGCACAAAGGATCCAAATGAAATGAAAGGAAGAAAATTTTTATGGATGCCTTAGAAATGAAAAAGGATGGGTATTGATGCATGGTATAATTTAAATATTTTCTCACATCATACCATCCATGATTGTTAAAGTTATTTTGATTGAATATATTGACTTTAATGATTTGTTAATATGTATGCAATAACTCCTTTCATGATTTGATAAGTATGATTGATTTTGATGCTTGTAATAATTTGAATGCTTTGATTTTAAAGATTAATATGCTCTTATGTATATATCATGCTATGGATGAAATGATTTATTTTAAAATTCAGCATAATATTTTAAGTTTTTTTATGTTAATTTTATAATTAATGAATTTAAATTAAAAGATGCTTATTGAATATGAATATTTAAATTGCTAAACCAATAAGAAAAACTAATTTTTGACATTTCTCCATAAAATGCTTAGATATTAATATTCTCCTAAAAAGTGCATGACTTAAGTACTTGAAAATAAGACATTTAATTTATACAAGATCAAGTACTAGAAGTATTAATTTAAATTGTATCTTAGGTTAACCCCTAAGGATTTTAAAACTTCCTAGTTGAATTGAACACATAAAGCCTTCATCCAGTTTTCTCTTGATTCGATCTTATTTAAATTGATTATTAAAACCCCCCAATTGATTATTTTTCTTGATCTTCTTGAATCTTTTGAAGACGATATCTAACAAGATGTTTTAAGAAACTTATCATTTATCTTCAAAGCTAAACTTTTAAAGAGAACTTTAGTTTTAAGTAATTAGTATCAAATAGCTCACTATTTGTCATATATTTGATTGATTTATTTTTTGACAAAAAGAGAAAATATCTTTGATTCAAATATGATTTTACATAGCTATATGTTTGATATGATATCATTTGAAATAAATTCAAAAATATATATTTTTTCTGAACCTAATTGCTTGATATTTTTTATGAAAAGGAAGAAATGATCTTTTTGAAGAATGACTGAAAATTTTTTTATGATTTATCTTAACTAATTTGCTGATATTAATTCAAATTAATTTATCATTCTAAATCCTTAAACTGTTTAATTTGAATCAATTCATCTTGATTTAATTCAAAACTAAAATCATTGGTATCAAGTTGAATTTGCAAATTAATCTTTAAATGATATTGAATCAAGAAAATCATGATTTGATCTAAAACTTAGTTTAATTGGTATCAAGAAAATCTTTCAAAAAAAATGACTCTGTTTATTAAAGTAAGAAAGAGAAAATATTAAAGAAGAAGTAATCATTTAATAAAAAAGGTCTTGAAATTAAAAATATATTTTAAATTTAAAAAACCTAAATTTAGTGGTTAAATTTGTATTGAATTTGCTTGATTTGAAATAAAGAAGGAAAGAAAGTTGAAAAGTAAATTAATCTTGCTATAAGTATGAAAAACAGGGGGAGAGATATTTTCTAACTTGATTTGATTAAAATTTTTTTGACTAATTTGAAAACATATTTTTACTCCAAGAAATAAATTTTGAAATCTATTTAAAAATTTAAAATTGATCCTAAATTTCTTATGTGCATTGCAAAATTCTTATGAATTATTTATTTTGAAATAATATTTTACTCAAAGCAATAAATTTAAAAATATGACTATCTTATGCTTTGATACTGTTTATTTTACTTTGCTCGATACATTCTCGATACATATCTTTTTCAAATCTAATTAACCAAAATTTCTTAAGAAAAGAAAAGTTAGAATATTAAAGTATATATTATGCTTGATTTCATATTCAAATATTTTGAAAAGCTCTATTCCTCTTAAAACTTAAAAGTGCATATTTGAAAATTTGAATAAAGATCATATTCATTCAAAAAGAAAAAAGTATATAATATTTAAATTCAAGATAATTTTTGAAATTAAAATAAATATTTAAAACTTATTTTGAGTCAAATGATAAATTTTTAAAAGGAAGATAATTTATTTAAATTGATTTCATGAATTTAATACATCTTTCAATTTAATGCTTTGATGTTGATTTTGATGACTCATATAAATTAATTTTCTAAACTTAATATAATTTTTACTTTGATACAATCATATTATTGATTTTGATGATTATTTCTTATTTCTTTTTCATGAGCTTTTTGATTATATTAAAAAGGGGGAGAGGAATGTTGAGTATATGCTTGAAGAAACTCATTCAAATTATATTGATGCTTGAAATGAAAACTTAATACTCACTGATATGAATTGAAATATTTTTTTATGAGTATATGAAATATGTGCAGTGAACCAAAAGAATAATTAAGAATATTTATGATGTGCTCATTCATATGTTTAATTTATACTTCATGATACTTTTTAGCAAAATGCATAGAAATACATTATTTGCTTTTATTGTGCATATACTCAAGATTTTGTCATTATCAAAAAAAAGAAAATTATTGACCCTGATATTGATTTTGATGATTCTAAAATATTGAGTATATTATGTATCTAATCATGTATTTTAAGAATGTGTATAGGATTTTTCAAGTATCCAAAATGAAAAATTTATCTCAAGAATAAATCCTCTCAAGATGCCATGCTAAAATACTTAAAAGAGTTTGGGATCAAGAAACTCAAGTTTGAAAGGTCAAATATTGAAGAAAAATGAAGTCAGAATTTTTCGAGATGTCTCAAATTTTTTTTGAGAGCTCTCGAGTGGTCTGGCATAATAAAACAATATTCTGGCATAGTCTCGAGAGGTCTCGAGTTGAACTCAAGACATCTCATTCTTAGGAGATAGAAACTTCATTTCTGTGCTTTGAGAGCGAATGGTCTCATAGATTTCTCGAGAGATCTCGCAGTTCTGACGAGACATCTCATAAAAAATTGAGAGATCTCAAAATCTGACGAGATGTCTCGATCTATGTGGACAGCCTTCAATAGATAGTTTTTCAACAGCTATTTTTCGACCCCAACGACTATTTTAGAGCTTTCAACGGCTAAGAACTCTCACTCCAACCTTCTCTAAAGGTATTTAAAGATGATGAATCAATTGAAAAGAACAGAAAAAAGAGATTAAGAAATTTAGAGAGAGAATCTTTCAGATTTTGTGAGGAACATTGAATATCCAAAAAAAAGAAAAAAGAGAGGAGTGTTGTGCACAGATTTCAGTGAGCCTTCAAAGTAATCTTCTCCAATATCTTCCACATCCTCTCAAATATAATTTGAAGAAAAATCAAGCTTCAAGCGAGCACATTATCGACTTGTTCTTTAGGATTTAAAAGAGCTTATACTCTATTTTTTATATTATGCTGAAACTTTACTTGTATTTTTTGATTTTTTTATAAGTTTCTTTGAAAAAAAGAAATTTAGGGTTTAAGCCTGTCCAAGCCTAAAATTAAATATTGTAGGTTTTAGTTGGTGATCCCAAAAGACCAACTGGGTTGTTGGTGAACCCGAAAAACTAACGGTGTTATATTTTGGTTGGTGCTCCTGTGAAAACCAACTAGGTTTGTTTGTGAGCCTGAGAAAACAAACACACTATAATCAAGGATAGATTATAGTGAAATTCTCAAAGGAAGCTTGAGGAGTGGACGTAGGAGCGGATTGCTACAAATCACTATAAATCTTTGTGTATTTGTGTTATACTTTTTTCTTCTATCTCTCTATATACTTTGCATGCTTATAATTCTTACTTTACTTTTATAGTTTGATTTTGTTATCTTAATTTCACTGCTCATATTATATACATCTCATTCTCACCACTTAGATTAAAATCAAAGCATATAATTGCTTAGAGTTAAATTTGGCTAAAACTTTTATAAGAACCCAATTCATCCCCCCTTTCTTGGGTTGCTACCTCTGGACAACAGGTTCTAAGCTCATTTTTGCTACACCAAAAAGAGAATAAAGTTGAATTGCTAACACCAAAAAATTAATTTTATAAAATCTGAGAGTTTATTAACCTATGAAGCCATCAGCAAGATAAGATAATGTCTATCTTTTCTTGACACCATCTATCATATCCCTAGCCTGAATCTATAAAAAAATAAATATATAAAAATATATATATTATTTTAGAGCTTAAGTGACTATTAAAAATATATGTATGTAGATACATACATAATTTTTCTACCAAACAATATGAGTGCCCATAGTTTATTTCATTAAAGCTCAATTTTTATCCTGTACAAGCAAAAGAGCATCGAGCTTAGTTGCATAAGAAATAGAAATCTCACAAAATACATCTTCCAAATACTTATCTATTAATATCTTGCCTTTATCATCAGAAATGAATGTTTCTTTGCCTATTTCTTTTTGTGAGACATTCAATAAAATAATTTCTTCACCCTGCAAATACTAATTTCATAAGATCTAATCAGTAAGTCCTGATGATTCACCACCATGACAACATTGAATCATTCTATTAAAATCTTCAAATTCATGAAACTAAAGTTCACTTGCCATTTTAGATGATTTAGGAATAGATGGTGTGTTCACTTGAGGAGAGATTTGTTCAGCTCTATCACCTTTCTAGAAATAATTAAGAGTTAGCCAACTTTATTAAAAAATATTAAATCACGAGTGTGGAATAAAGTAACTATATCATAAATATCTCTGAGCTATGTTTGGTATTAACTGATGATATTTTATCTATCCTTGACGAATAGTTATTAGCTTCTTTCATATAGGCAATACCCTATTAATAAATGAGTACAATCAATTAAAATAAAATTCAAATGGCAAGTAGAGCAAAGGGTTATTAGCTTCTTGCATGATACTTTCACAATTTCAAAAAAAATAGATGATAATTTTGAAAATAAAGATTAAGTTATCCAAAAGTGCCAATTTAACTGTGCGCCACCTACAACTCTAGCATGGCATTTTTAGATAGACAAGATAATGCACATATTATGCTGTAAATGCAACCATCTCTATATAATGCATATATAAACATTTATGGAGGCATATGAACCAACATGAACATGAAAAATGGTAACTCAAGAGCATGACATTTAGGACTATTGCATCTCATATAACTGGAATCCTTTAATTCACTATGAAGCACCCAACCCCCATAGTTAAACATGGATAGACACTAGGATAAGGATCCATTAGAGGAAACCCTTAACAAGGGACCAGATAGTAGGACATGCTGCCCCTCATGATACTCATGTCAAATTGGTATAATATAGGTTGCATGTACCTCACAATATGGCCTATACCTCTGCAAAGACAAAGTATTACATTCAACACATACATCTTGCTTGTCAATGAGTATTTGCTAGATGAGTACTGAATAAATCTAGTGAATGATGTGCATTTATAGAGGAAAACACCAAGAACAAGCAGAAGAGCAATCAGTAGAGCTTATATATTTACTTGGAGGATGGCATCTTTTCCTGCTGCAATAATATACATCAAAAGATATTTCAAACTAGCACAAGTGCATAACTTATTTATGCACACTTAACATCTTTATCTGCATTATTTTCTAATTGATTGGCATAAAGAAAATACAAACTTCTATTGGTTTTGACAATAAAGAAGTTCACAATTTGGGATTTTTCTCTTGATTAACAAAAAAAAGGCATCCTAATGCATAAGGCTCCCTCCACTGTAGAATCTAAAGAAGGTCAGACATATACAAGTTTACCCCCTAGCAAACAATAATTTTAATTTTGTATCAAGTCTAAGATAATTCCATTCTTATTTTACTATTCATGGGCATGCCCGCAAATAAATCAGTTTGTTTTATTATGATGGACAAGTAGGTAGAAATTTGCAAAGCAACGATTCTCCTATACCAGTATTGCTGAAATTACCAAGCTAAATATGTTTATAGACTTGCAAGCTTTTAGAAACTATACCTCCTGCAAGAGAGGGGAAAAAAATGAAAAGACATCCATTTTTGTACCATATTTTTCATTTGGAAGAGTTCTGAAGCCACATACCTGCCTGCTCAAAAAGTTTATAGTTTTATTACATATATATTGCTGAGTTTAGAAGCTTGGGCTTAAAAGAGCATGACCAAGCTAGTAGCACAAATAAAAAAAGAACATTGTAGAAATGGGATAAGACATGACAGCTTTTGGTTGGTATATTAGGTTATTCATAAGAGTAACCATATAAATGTTAGATGTATACCCTAGAAACTAGATTGGTTAACACTTGTAATACACTTTTAAGGATAATTTTATAATTTTAACTATAAATTAATAAAAAATTATTTTCTATCATAGTGTGTATTTAAAGTGTATATGATACATCCTTTGAATTAATGGTAATGAAAATTCATATTTTCAAAGAGTTAAAAATTGAAGATATGAATTTTTATAATTAATTCATAAACTACTTCCGATCGTAGAATCATCATGAAAATGGTGATTGATTCAAAAGATTGGTGTAAGATCACTTTCTTTGAGTAGATGAGTCTTGAGTCTACGGTGTGGAGACACCAGAGTGAGATTACAGATATTCGTTAGAGAACGAAGGCACCGAGCATGACCATCTCAAGGATTCATAAGAAAGTCTACCTTCTCATCGATGACTGGCTCGATGTTGTAGTAGTATGTCTAGTTCTTTGATCTGAGGTGCATCAGTAATTCACCTTGAGGGTGTTGTAGTTTGACTACACCATAACTCGATCTTCTAGCTATTCAAAATTTTGAGATGTATGTTGGCTATAATACGTTCATTATAGAAATTGGATTGCACCAATAAGAGACCTATCTACCTTGGTAGATAAGGAGTAGCTCTATGATGATCATGAGAATCGAGTCCATAAGCCCATGGCCATGACAGAGTGAAGATGATAGAAAGAGTTTCTATAAAAATTTTGTAAGCTCAGAAGTGGTACTCCCAAGTCTTGGAAACATAAGAAGATAGGTCATGAAAAGATAAAAGCGAGTCGAAAGAGAAATCAGCTCTCCTAGCAAAGTTCAAAAATTGGACCAACTCACCCTGAGACTGAGCCGGCTAAGTTGGAAACTGGGTCAGCTCAGTCCAAGACTGGATCGACTAGGTCTCAGAGAAAAATTCAGATAGAAAGTAGTATTTTTGGACTATTGGCATGATACACAACTAAGTCGGCTCAGTCTAGGACTAAGTCAATCTAGTCGCAGATTAGCCGGCTCAGTCTAAAATTGGGTCAGCTCAGTTTTTACGGGTTATTATTTTGTGTACATAGGTTGTTTGAGTTTGGATTATTTTTCTATGAGCTTGGATTTGACCCTTTGTAAAGTATATATACTGAAAATAGATCAAGGTTGTAATCAGACTGAAATATACTGAATAAAAACTCTTTTCTTCTGAAAATCTCTTCATCTCTTCTTCTCTATTTCTTGAATTATTTGATCGTACTTCCATAGAAATCTCTGAGAAGTACTTTTTTATTGCTTAGCTAATCACCGATGGCCATACCGATCCGTGTGGAAAGAGCATGCATTTCTGATAAATTGGTATCAGAGCGGTATTGCATAGAAGGAAGAAAGACACCTAGGGTTTACTACATCCAGGATCTGTTGCACTAGGTTTTATCCTAAAACTTCTAGTTTGCTTCGTGGTTGTCTCTAAATTGATGTAGAGATTGTTTACACGGAGGAACAGTGATACAGAAGTTTGGAAAGAGGATCTAGAACTAGTTAGATCTTCTTTGAAGGATAGTTTTGCTGGTGTGTGTGATCATGAAGGGTGTTAGGAATCTATTCTTGACTTATTTGAAGTCATGGGATCAAGTAGATTCAAGGTGGATTTTGAGAAGTTCGATGGCAAGAAAAACTTTACCCTATGACGGCAAAGAGTAAAGAACTTGTTGATTCAGCAAAGGATCTACAAGATCTTAATAAAAGAAAGGCAAAAAAAGATCAGTGCTGAGGATTGGAAAGAGTTAGAGAAAATTACTTTTAGCACAATCTGGATGTGCTTAGCTGATCAGGTTTTGCCCGAGGTTTGCACAGAAACTATGGCAAAGAGGCTCTAAAAGAGACCGGAGAATACATACATAGGGAAGAACATGACGAATAAGCTATGGTTGAAGAAACAGCTGTATAGTCTGAGGATGCCCAAAGGCAAAGATCTTGTTGCACATATCCAAAGGTTCAACAGATGTGTTCTGAGGTGATGAGTTTGGATGTGAAGATTGATGAGGAGGATCAGGCATTACTGTTGTTATGTTCTCTCTCAGGTTCGTATGATGGTCTCATAACAACTTTAGTTTATGAGAAAGAGACCCTAAACTATGAAAAGATTGTTGGTGTTCTCAAATCAAATAAGCAAAGAAAAAAGATTTGCAAGAGAGACTCAAAGTCTGAGATCTTGACTGTAAACGAAAGATAGGGAAGATAAAAAAAAAAGATAAGAGAAAAATCCAAGGGTAGGTCAAAGTCTTGCGATCAGAGGAAGATGACATTGAAATATTATAAATGTCATCAGTCTGAACACCTGAGGAGAGATTATCCCCTTTTGAGATTAAAAAAAGAAAAGACCAGTAAGAGAGATGATACAGCTTCTGTGAGTAGTGGAGAAGACCTGCTAGTTGTATCAAATAGATCCACAAAGTATGATACTATGTGGATATTGGATTCAGCATGCTTGCACTACTATATTTTTCATTAGAAGTGGTTTGCTATCTACCAGAAGGCCGATGGTGAAAGTGTCAGTCTTGGAGATGATCATCCATGCAAAGTAGCTGAAATTGGCTCTATTAGGATGAGAATGTATGACGGAATCATTCGTACATTATCAAATATTAGGCATGTACTGAAGTTGAAAAAGAATTTGATTTTTTTAGACTACTTGGAGGAGCAGAATTATGTTTTTAGTAGCCAGGCTGGGAGTAGATGTCTGAAAATTTTCAAGGAAGCTTTGGTGATGATGAGAGGTAGAAGACTGAGCAACAATCTTTATAGAAGAAGTAGATTTTATATCTGCTATAGCACCATCGGATGGATCATATGAGTGACTGTGGGCTCACTGAACTAAGCAAAAGAGGTATGATCCCAGCCTTGAAGAAGGAGAGCATAGAGTTTTATGAACCGTGCATCTTTGACAAACAGCATAGGATGAAGTTTGCCAGAAGTACCAAGCACAACGAAGAAGTGCTGAATTTAGTACACTCGGATGTATGGGGACCAGCTCCTGTATTAGCTAGAGGTGGGGCAAAATACTTTATCACTTTCATTGATGATTTCTCAAGGAAGGTGTGGGTTTATCTGATCAGAGAAAAATCAAAGGTGTTTGTCCAGTTCAGAGCCTGAAGAGCTGAAGTAGAGAAGGAGTCAAGAAGATAGGTGAAGTATCTGAGATCGGACAATGGAGGGGAGTATACTAGCCTGGAGTTCAGGAGGTACTATGAGAAAAATGGCATCAAACGCCATTACACGATGAAGTTGACTCCCCAATAGAATGTGTCGTGGAAAGAATAAACCGAACATTGATCGAGAAGGCATGGAGTTTGAGGCTGCAAACATCACTCCCAAAGTCTTTTTGGGGTGATGCTCTAATTTTTTCTTATTTTCTTATGCACAGGTCCCCTCATCATAAGCTGAATGGAGGCATTATAGAGGAGGTCTGGAGTGGAAAGAAGGTGAAGCTTGGCCATCTGAAAGTCTTCTATTGCACAGCCTATGCACATATGGAGGCAACCGAGAGGAGCAAATTGGATTCGAAATCTCAAAAGATGACATTCATAGGATATCCACAAGGAGTCAAGGGATACCTACTGTGAGACTCTTAGGTACAGAAGTCAGTGATCAGCAGGAACATTATCTTTGATGAGAAGAACATCCTGAGGAAATCTAGGATAGATGAAACTAGAAAAATAAAGATGAACAGTGATGATCAGTCAAAGAATGATGGCATGCAGGTTACATCCACTTACAAGAGTATTCCTATTGAGGTGGAACTAGGCAAAAAAGTATTATCTCAGATTGAAAATCAGCATGGAGGATCGACAGTTCAAATAGATGTGCAGGAGCAGCCATAGACATCAGATAGAGATGTGTCAGTGAAAGTGGCTTTGCACAAGCCCCAGCATACTATTAGGAGGTCGGTCAGATATGGCATTGATGAGATTATCTCCTATGCAATCATCATTGCTAATGGAGATCCAGAGAATTATGCAGAGGCCATGGAGAGTGGGGATCATGATTCATGGATGCAGACCATGATGGAGTAGATGGAATCACTTGAGAAGAATCAGACATGACAGCTGGTGGATCTTCCAGAGGGTGCTCGACCTATTAGCTCAAAGTGGGTGTTTACAAAGAAAGAAGCACCTTTAGAATAAGGTAGAGTCAGATTCAAAGTAAGGTTGGTAGCAAAGAGATACTCACAAAGAGAAGGGATTGACTAAATAAAAATTTTCTCTCCTATGATGCGTCATACGTCAATTCGAGTTTTGCTGTCACTGGTGGCATAGCATAACATGAAATTAGAATAGATAGATGTGAAAATGGCCTTCCTTCATAGAACTTTGGAGGAAAGAATCTACATGAAGCAATTAGATGGTTTCATGGAGATGGGATAGAAAGAAAAGGTGTGTTTACTCAGCTTGAAACAATCTCCTCATTAGTGGTATCGAAGGTTTGATAGCTTTGTCTTGAGCCTGAATTTCAGTAGATGTGAACATGATTGTTGTGTCTACGTCAAAGATGTAAATGAGGAGGATGCTCTGTACCTATTATTATATGTAGATGATATGCTCATAGTCAGTAGAAGAATGGATGCTGTGAAAAGGTTGAAAAATGACATTATCATCTGAGTTTGAGATGAAGGATTTAGGTCCAGCTGAGAAAATTCTTGCAATGAAGATTTACAGAGATAGGTGCAAAGGAGTACTCCATTTATCATAAGAAAAATATATTAAAAAGATTCTGAAGAGGTTTGAGATAAAGAAGGCCAAACCTACAAAAACGCCATTATCGAGCCATATATCTTTCTCCAAGTTACAGAGCCCCCAGTCTGAAAGGAGAGAGAGTACATGAAATGAGTCTCTTATGTAAATGCTATAGGTAGTGTGATGTACACTATGGTGTGCCGTAGATCAGATATGGCATATTAAGTGAGCATGGTTAGTAGATACATGGCTAACCCTAGGAAGAAATACTGAAAAGCATTGAAATCGATATTGAGATATCTGCATGGAATAAGGAATTATGATTTGATATTTGGTGGGTAGCTGGAAGGATTTAGAGAACAATATATGAAGATGTGTGAAAGTTCAGGTCCTCTGAAAGGGTTTGTTGATGCAAATTATGTTAGTGATCTTGATACAAAGAGGTCTACTATCGGATACCTCTTCTGCGTATATGGTGAACTGATGTCTTCGAGATCAATCCTTCAGCCAATCACGATCTTGTCTACTACAGAGGCCGAGTACATTGGGATAATAAAGGCTGCAAAAAAAGTTCTTTGGCTTAGGAGGCTGATTGATGAGTTAGGGGTGGAGCAGAGCAAGGTTACACTGTTTAGTTATAGTTAGAGTGCTCTGCTGTTGTAACAGAACCCAGTCTATCATGCACATACAAAGCATATAGATGTGAGGTACAATAGGATCAGAAAGCTGATGGAGAAAGATAAAGTGGAGCTGATGAAGATCCATACTAAAAAGAATCAGTCTGATGCACTCACGAAGATACTCTCCAGAGACAGCTTTCAAAGATGTGTGGCACAGATGAGTCTGTTGAGTAGAGATGAGTTTACAAGGATATGAAAGCACTAAGATGGAGAATGTAAGCTCAGAAGTGGCACTCTCAAGTCTTGAAAACATGAAAAGACAGGTCATGGGAAGATGGAAGTGAGCCGGAAGAGAAATCAGCTCTCCTAGCAAAGTTTAGAGACTGGGTCGGCTCACCCTAAGACTGAGTCGGCTAAGTTGGGAACTAGACCGGCTCAATCCAAGACTGGGTCGGCTAGGTCTCAGAGAAAAATTCAAATAGAAAGCAGCATTTTTGGACTATTGACATGGTACACAACTAAGTCGGCCCAGTCTGGGACTAAGTCGATCTAGTCGTAGGTTAGCCATCTCAGTCTGAAACTGGGCTGGCTCAGTTTTTGCGGATTATTATTTTGTGTATGTGGGTTGTTTGGGTTTGAAAAGTTTTTCTATAAGCTTGGGCTAGACCCTTTGTAAAGTATATATACTGAAAATAGGTCAAGATTGTAATGAGGCTGAAATATACTGAATAAAAGTTCTTTTCTCTCGAAAATCTCTTCTTCTCTTCTTCTCTTCTTCTCTTTTACTTGAATTATTTAATCATACTTCCGCAGAAATATCTGAGAAGTACTTTCTTATTGTTTGGCTAATCACCGATGATCACACTGATCCGTGTGGGAAGAGAGCGCATTTCTGATAGGTTTCACATAGGACTCGAATCGAATGATTTATTCATATGACGAATATTGGGTTTGACGAGTTCACTTTAACCCTAATCCTATCGGAGCTCAAGATAGAAGAACCCAATCTCACACAGGTAGTTGCATCGAGAGGTTTACATTTAGTTCTAATGGGTTGCCACCATATACTGCTAGGTATCACTGATGGATTTTGAGAGTAATTAGAATGATTTTGATGATCGATCATTCTAATTGTATGAATCAGAAAAGTTCTGATCCATCGAAAGGTATTTCGATGATGTCGATGATGGAGATCACAACATATCTCATTACCATACGAAACTGAATTTCACTAGATCACACAAATAAGGGTTTGGATCTGGATATCATTAATTGATCTAACCTAATTTGATTGATTTGGATTAGATCCAATCAGGTTCAAGGTAATCGTGCTAGCATACGATTGAGCATGACTTTCTCCTTCTGTAATCTTTCTAATTCATTGCAACCGAGTCAAATTTGATTTAACTTATTTTTATATCTTGATGAGTTTATTTTCATCTGATTGAAGCAAGTCCAAGTCAGATTAATTATAAAAATTAAATTCATTCCTAGTGTAATTGGACTAGGGTCAATAGTTGACCCAATTGAGAGAATTGAGGGTCACATGATCAGAAAATTTTAAATTTTTTTTTAGAAATTATTTTATTCTAGTTTTTAATTATATGATAGGGCATGAGTTGTACTTTGGGTGTGCAAAATTTTATGATTTTTGGAGGTGCCTTGACTAGGTTTTGATAGAGTTTGATTTGGATCAAACTCTTGAGGGAAAAGTCATAGACGCACATGGACTTTTTCTTATCCTTTCATGCCACCACCTTTCAGATAGATTTTTAGCATCAAAACTAGATAGGATCTGGGGGTTTTCATGGAGATCAGGTCCAAGAGTTCCAATGGTCAAATTAATAAGACTTTTCATCAAAAAAGGACTCTTTATGGTGCTATGTCTTATATAAAAACTCTTCTCATGAAATTGCCTCAACGTAATTTATTTTTTTTATACCCAAAAGAGCTTTCTCTCTGATATCCACACCACCTCTATCCTCTTTCTTCCTCTCTTCTATATATCTAAAATCTTAGATACAAATCTGAGTTGAAGGTCTAAGATTTTTGGCACAAGATTCAGCATCTATGCGACGGTGTTCGTGAGACGAATAGGCTACCCTCAAAAGTTGTTTTGAAGGCTTTTCAAATTAGATCCAAATCTAATTTTTGGAGAAGAGGTTCATGAAGAAAAAATATTCAGATCTTATCTAAGTGGATACCGATAAAGGTCAGGCACGTGCGTGGCTCCTTCCAGAACTTCAGAAATCAATAGGATCATCGTAGGATAATTAGATTACCAAATTAGGTACTTAAAATTAAATCTGATTTAATTTTATTTTTAACTTTTAATATCAGATCTCTATAATTAGATCTGAGAAGTTTCAGATCTAATTAGAATTTTAAAAAAAATTTTAAAATATTTTTTCAGATCCAATCAGATCTGAACGATCCTATGCCGGAAAAATAAATTTTTTCTTCAACTGGTATCAGAGCCAGATTGCAGTTTTTTGGATCTATTTTAGATCTAATTTTATTTTTATTTTTTATCTAATATTAAATAATTTTAAATATCACATCATATATAATTAGATTTGAAATCAAAAAATTAAAATTAAATTATTTAGATCTAATATGTATGAGATGTATGACTAGATTGGGAATAAAATAGTTCTGTGTAGTCTAGTATAATCATATTGTTAATTTGATTAAATATAATTTTAGATCTATTTAATTTTTATTTTTTTAATATTATAATTATTGTAATTAGATCTAAAAAATAGAAAATAAAATTTTTAATTTTTGATTTATTCATATGTGATATGAAAAAATGCATGTTTAGACTAGTTGTAGAATAGTTCTATAAATTATCTAAAATAATTTTATTTTGATATGATCAAATTTAAATCTATTTTTTAGATGTTATATATGATATTTTAAATTTAAAAAATATGTATATTTAATTTAGTGATGATACATAAGATGTATGTAAAGTATGTATTAGTTAGATCATTAATTATATATATATGATATATGATCTAGATCTAACTAGTTTTGTAGTTTTAATTATATTTTTGATTAAGGAGTTCTCCTTGGCCATCTGATCATAAGAATAAAGTAGGATTTAAAGGTCCTCTCCTTTCCATTCGATGAGGTGTTCTTGTAGGAGTGTAGGGGTTCTGTGCATGTTCGTCCATTAATCAAAAATCAGAACTTATTTTCTGCAGAAATCCCTAGATCCTGAAATCCTAGAAATTTTGATACATATTTTTTATTTATGAACCCAAACTTAATTAAGAATTAAGATTATGAAACTAATTAGATCTAAAATTAAAAATTTTTAGATCTAAGATATTTTCATAAAATTGGGTTCGAGCTTGGGTAGCTCAATTAGGTCTAGCAGGTTGATCAAACTGAATCTAAGAGTTAGTTAGGTGAGATCAAGAAGTGCTTAGAATTGACCAGCCTAATAGTTGTAATTCTAGATCAAGGTCGACTCACAGCCACATATGATCGAATCCAACTTAAGATCTAATTTGGCTCCATAGTTCGAGCTTGGATTGTAGGCTAATCCGATTAGTTCTGGTTCGATAATTTGGTATCTAAGATAAGTTTGATAGATACGATCGATTGATTTTTAATTAGGAGCTACTCAATCTGAATGCATTCTTATCGAGTTAATGACATATCCCTTCCACCGGTTTCACTTACCTGGCCATTTATGTCAATCTCGTTCTGATTTGAGGTGGCTAATAGTTCGAGCTAACCCATGCCACTAGGCTTGTCATAATCGTTATGACTTAGTCAAGTCTAAGAGATCTAAATTGAATCTTCCTAAGAAAAGATTAAGTCAATTGGTCTTCCACCATTGTAGATGTGCGGGCCCTTTCTAGGTTGATTGTTCTCGGCTGGTTATAGTGGCTCAGTTACATCAGAAAGATGCAACCGTATTTATTAGGCATTGGATGCTACTGGTTGGAGGATGGGTTGGACTCAATATTTTAGATACGGTGAGGGACCCAATCAGAAATCCAATTCGTGCAAATGGTGAGTCTGACTTAACTGACGAGTGGATCAATATTTTGGACATGGTGAGATTCATGAATTAGAGACCAAGATTAGGTGCACCATGATTAGAAAATCATTGGATAAGAGTTATCCACTTATCAGTTGATCCATCACCAATAACTATTAGGTGAGATGGTGAGCCAGTCGGTGGGACTGCACCATCCACTAGAATTAATTGATCGCAAAAATTTTTACATCTCTGCCCAGGAAGTATAGGGATCCGAGAAAATACTGAGAGCCTAATTTATTTAAAAATAAAATTTTTAAATAAATTAATTAAGTCTAATTACAAGATCTAACTAGAAACTGACTCTCTAAAGAAAAATATCTACATCCAACCCACTAGCCCATATCCTCGACACCCATAGACTGATCGAACCCAACTTCAAGGATTGGCTCTAAAATTTTAAAATTATTTTAGGTTCTGAGAAGTTGACTCATGTGTTGGAATAGGATCCTTCCATTTTACCAGCCCATCTATCCGCTGATCAGAGAGTGTCTCTAGAGAAGTGGACGAATGATGATAACAAAGCCAGGTATTACATATTGGGCTCGATGTTTGATGAGCTCCAGCACCAACATAAACACATTAAGACTAGCTGCCAAATGTTGGTTCACTTGCAAGAGTTGTTTGGTGAACAAAGTCGTGCAGCCAAATATTAAGTCACTAGAAGACTTTTAAGGCTCAAATGCATGATGGGCAGTCGGTCTAAGATTATTATCTGATGATGATCAAGGACTTAGAAGAGCTTGAGAAGCTCGGTGTCAAGTTGGACAAGGATCTACAGATTGATATAATTCTGCAATCCTTGACTGATGCATATGGGCAGTTTATCATGAACTACCATATGCATAAACTACAGAATACTCTAGCAGAACTTATGAATATGCTGGTTACTGTTGAGCTTTCTATGAAAGGTTCTAAAGGCTCAATAGTTGCTATGGAGCAGACTTCTTCCAAGAGAAAGTCTTTTAGATAGAAGAAGAAGTCCGTGAAGAAGAAGGTGGATGGTGGAAAGAAGGTAAAGCCGAAGAAGAAGACTGCTAACAAAAAAAAATATTTTCATTGCAACATAGACGGTCATTGGAAGCAGAACTGCATCTTGCACCTGGCCAGCCTGAAGAATAAGGAGGTAGGTCCTTCTGGAGGTATGCTCATTATAGAATCTAACCTTACAGTTTCTTCTGCATCCAGTTGGGTGCTTAACTTTGGTTCTAATGCTCACTTATGCACTTCTATGTAGGATTTTGTGTTTGCACACCAACTAGCATCATCTTGCTCTGATACCAATTATTAGATCCTGGTATCACTCTAATATCAATTATTATTCCTATGGCTGCTCGGAGCCACAGCCATAGATTCGATCTTTTACATGAACCTGGATGTTAATCCAGCAAACTAAAGAAGATCTAAGAAAGATGAAAGAAGCTAGGGATTTTAGTGTTGGAATCAGAGAGAAGAGAGAAGAGAGAGTTAGAAAGAAAAGCTCAATTATATTCCAACCTTATTGTAAAAGTTACAATATCCTGATTTATATACCCTAGAGTTTTCACATAAATCCTAATAAACTCTAGCTCAAAAACTCCCCTAGGCTAACCCAACTCATACATGAATTAGCCCCCTTAAGACCTCTTGAACTAGGCCTTAAGACCCCTAGGATCAACATAGACCCTAGCCCAAAATAGAACCTCGCGTAACTCCGCCCGCGCACTGAGCCGGCTCAGTTCTGAGCTCAGTCTCAAAACTAAGCCGGCTAAGTTCCACTAGGTCGGCTTAGTCTGAAACTGAGTCGATCCAGTTCTATACCGTGCCAGCAGTCCCGAATGCGCAACTCTCTATTTTGCCTGTGCTCTGAGACTTAATCGATCCAGTTTTGGACTGAGTCAGCTAACCTGCAGAAAATCCTTTTTCTGTAGTCTTCAAGCTCTGGCTTTGGTTCTTTGCTCCACCTTGTGTCTCAGGTCTCCGAAGCACCAACCAAGTCCCTTGAGGCCCTCAATACTTGAACCTCAAGCCCGTGAAGAGCTACATGCTGCCTCTACTCTAGGACAACTTTTGTTCCAGCCCTAGGACCACACCTGTCCTAGCCTCCTCGGAGCCCTCACCCTGGCTCCGCCCATAGCCTCCCAAGGCTTAGGAGCACCACACCACCTACAATCTCCACCTTAGTGCACCCAAGCCTTGGCACACCTAGCAACATCCTCCTGCACAATCTCATTATCCCTGCATGTCCTGATAGCCCCTCGTGCTCACCTTGCCACTGCCATTCTTCTTCAGCTGCTGAACTCCCTTTGAGGCCTTTAGGATGACCGCTTCCACCGTTGAAGTCCTTAGATTGTTTCTTTGCATCATCTTTGGAATTGTAAATATCCTTCTGCTTGGCAGCTGCATCACTTATCCTGAACTTTTCTGAAAATCATGCAACGTTCCTTTACCAGCACTCGTCGCATATCCTGATGCTCTAACTGACACTGTCCCTTCAGAGCCACGCCTGTCTCCCTGCACAATCCTCTCCACCTGGATCTGTATAGCCCCGGCATTGGTGCTGGGATATAGGTCCTCCCTCTGCACCCCTTTACTCTGAACCCGTGTCACAGCTTCCTCCATCCGTAAAGCCATCTCTACTCGGTGCTCCACCTGAAACTAAAGTCCCCCTCATGTCGCAGAAGCCGACTCTATCTTTGAGTCTTCCAAGGCAAACCACCCAATGCTGCACTACTGGGCCTGCCATTGTACCTCGAACACCATCTCTATCCCTTCAGACCCTCTGTACTTTATAGACCTATCCAAAATCCTCTCAGATACACCACACCCTACGGACTCCTTCGAGACCACCAAGAGCTCATCTGACTCTTCACTATCAGTGACTAAATTAATAAAATCCGAGCTTTTTCCTCCCTTGTACTTCTTCCCAAAATGGATACTCCCACTTAAAGTGTCCTGCTGCTCCACACTTGAAGCATCTTTTGGACCCCTTGCTGCCTCTCTATTTGCCCTTCTTCTTCCCTTTCCTATGCTTCTCTGAAACCACAAGACTCTCCTGGAAGACCTCCCTCTTCGTCATCCATTCCTGCTGCTCGTTGGATCTGAGCACTGATATGATCTCCTCGTACACCAGTGTCTCCTTACCATACAACAAAGTTGTCACCAATGGATCGAAGCTCCCGAATAGCGAACACAGCAATAATAGACTTTTATCCTTCTCTTCTAAATTCATCCCTATATTGAGTAAGTCCATGCTCATCTAATCGAACCACTGAATATGCTCTGCAACATCCTCGCCCTCCTGCATCCAAAGGCTGTACAATTGCTTTTTCAACATCAACTTATTGCACATGTTCTTCCCCATGTACAACTGTTGTAATCTTGACCATAATCTCTTGGGTGTTCTCTCTTCCAACACACCATACAAAATCTCATCCGCCAAATAAGTCCTAATCATGGCACATGCCCTTTTCTCTAAGGACACTCACTCCTTGTCTGTCATCTCTCTCAATCTATCCTTCAAGATCGAATCCAGCCTCATCTGAACCAGTAGATCCTCCATCCTTACCATCCACATCATGAAACTTCTCTTTCCATCAAACTTCTCTAATCCTACCTTCAATCCACTGTTCTCCATGATCAATATAAATCAAATAACAGCAAACAGGTAGATCTGAGAAATACCTTGACTAGATATGGTGGACAGCAGCCCTATGATCTCTTCTTTCCTTACAAAGCCTAGAGAAAGCCTTTAGATCTGAATCTCGCTGCTGATCTTTACTGAAAACCAATCTTCTTCCTCCTTCATGCTCAACCGTGCTCTGATATCAGTTGTTAGCACACTAACTAGCATCACCTTGCTCTGATACCAATTGTTAGATTCTGATATCGCTCTGATACCAATTATTGTTCCTACGACTGCTCGGAGTCACAATCATAGATCCGATCTTTTGTGTGAACTTGGGCGTTAATCCAGCAAACTGAAGAGGATCTAAGAAAGATGAAAGAAGCTAGGATTTTTGGCATTGGAACCAGAAAGAAGAGAGAAGAGAGAGTTAGGGAGAAAAGCTTAATTGTATTCCAATCTTATTATGAAAGTTACAATATCCTAGTTTATATACCCTAGAGTTTCCACATGAATCCTAATAAATCTCAGCTCAAAAACTCGCCCATGCTAACCCAATCCATATATAAATTAGCCCCCTTAAGACCTCTTAAACCAGGCCTTAAGACCCCTAAGATCAACCCAGATCCTAGTCTAAAATAGACCCTCGCATAACTCTGCCCATGCATTGAGCCAGCTTAGTCTCAGAACTGAGCCAACTAAGTTCCACTGGGTTGGCTTAGTCTAAAACTGAGCCGACCAAGTTCTGTGCCGTGCCAGCAGTCCCGAATGTACAGCTCTCTATTTTGTCTATGCTCTGAGACTTAGCCAATCCAATTTTGGACTGAGTCAACTAATCTATAGAAAACTCTTTTTCTGCAGTCTTCAAGCTCCGACTTTGGTTCCTTGCTCCACCTTGTATTTCAAGTCTTCGAAGCACCAACCAAGCTCCTTGAGGCCCTCAATACCTGAACCTCAAGTTCGTGAAGAGCTACATGCCACCTCCATCCTAGGACAACTCCTATCCTAGACCTAGAACAACACCTATCCTAGCCTCTCTAGAGCTCTCACCCTGGCTCCACTCGTGGCCTTCCAAGGCTTGGGAGCACCACACCACCTACATCTTGAGGATAGCAGGAGGCTGAGGGATGGTGAGATGATTCTACATGTCGAAAATGGAGCAAGAGTTGCTGCAGTGATCGTGAAAATCTATCCTCTATGATTACCATTAGGATTAGATTTAGTTCTTAGAGATTATTTTTATATGCCTGCAGCAAGCAGAAATTTAATTTCTGTTTCATGTTTAGCATAAGAAGGCTATGTAATTAATTTTCTTAAGAACCATTATAATATTCTTTATGAAAAAAATAAAATTATAAGTAATTTTTTTATAAATAGTCTCTATCAGTTACATATTGATGTTTCTATTTTTAATATTGAGTAAAATATAAATGCCATAGGATCAAAATAACCTAGAGATAGTCTAAATGATAGATATTTGTGGCATCTTAGGCTAAGTCATATAGCAAAAAATAGGATTAACAAATTAGAAAAATTTGGTCTATTGAGTCCATTGACTTTCGAGTCATATCCGATTTATGAATCATACCTTCATGGCAAAATGACCAAGCTTTCTTTTATAGGACATGGAGAAAGGGCCACAGAACTACTTACCCTAGTACATACTGATGTGTGCGGCCTATTTGATGTACTGGCTAGAGGCAACTATATCTACTTCATCATCTTTATTGATGATCTATCTCGGTATGGGTATGTATATTTGATGTGAGATAAATCTGAAGCTTTTGAAAAGTTCAAAAAATTTATACATGAAGTAGAAAAACAAACCAAAAAATTTATTAAGATTCTTCAATTAGATCGAGGAGGTGAATACCTTAGTCGAAAATTTCTAAACTATCTTAAGCAAAATGGCATAGTCTCTCAATGGACTTCACCTGAAATACCTCAACTCAACGAGATTTTAGAACGAAAAAATTGGACCTCATTAGATATGGTCCGATCTATGATGAGCTTCATGGACCTCTCTGAGTTTCTTTGAAAAAATAGTCTAATGACTGCTATATATTTATTGAATAAGGTTTTCTCTAAAATCGTTCCTACCACACCGCATGAGATATGGCATGGTAAACACCAAGTCTGAGTTACCTCAGAATTTGAAGTTATCTGGCTCATGTCAAGAGACAACAGGCGAACAAGTTAGAGTATAGGTCTTTTAGAGCTTGGTTCATAGGATATCCTAAAGAGTCATTAGGATAGTATTTCTACATTCCAGAAGACCATAATGTAATTGTGAGTCGACATGCCATCTTTTTTGAAAAATAATTTATTCAAGATGGTGGCATCGGAAGGTAGATTAGGCTCGAGAAGAAAGTCTCCCAAGAGCAACGAGCTAAGGATCCTATGAAACCCAATTAGATTGAGCCAGTCCAATCACTATCTCCTCCACCTCGTAGATCAGAAAGAATTTTTCGTCCTCCTGAAAGATACTTAGGTATTATTTCAGAGGACGTAGAGAAAATATTTCTCACAAAAAATGGGATTCATGGTGATGATCCCAAAACCTATGATGAGGCGATATTAGATATCAACTCTGAGAAATGGTTAGAGGCAATGAAGTCAGAGATTGACTTAATGCGCTTGAACCAAGTCTGGACCTTGGTAGATCCATTTGAAGGTTTAGTACCTATTGGATGTAAATGAATCTATAAAAAAAAGATAGGTACAGATAAAAATATAGAGACATTCAAGGCTAGGTTGGTGATGAAAGGATATAGTCAGCACGAAGGCATTGACTATCAGGATACCTTATTGTCAGTAGCCACACTAAAATTCATCCACATATTGCTTGCTGTTACAGCCTATTTCAATTATGAAATATGGTAGATGGACATGAAAATGGCCTTCTTAAATAGATATCTTGAGGAAGATATCTAAATGGAACAGCCGCTAGGTTTCACATCCACTGATGCTGATCACAAGGTCTGTAAGCTGCAAAGGTCCATCTATAAACTTAAATAAGCATCTTGGAGCTGGAATGCTCATTTTAATGATGTGATCAAATCATTTGGATTCATCAAGAACGAGGTGAAACTGTGTGTATTCAAAAAGATCAATGGGAGCACTGTTATCTTCCTCGTACTGTACGTGGATCACATCCTTCTTATTGAAAATGATATTCCCATGATGACCATAGTTAAAATATGATTATCAAAAGAATTCTCTATGAAAGATCTAGGAGAGGCATCCTTTATTCTAAGAATTAAGATCTATAGGGATAGACCGAATAGGATGCTGGGTCTCTCATAGAAGATGTACATAGAGGAGATACTAAAGAGGTTTAGCATGAAAAACTCCAAAAGAGGATTGATGCCCTTCAGACATGGCATTCATCTCTCCAAAAAGATATATCTCAACACAGCTGAGGAGATTAAATGCATGAGCAAGATTTCTTATGCTTCGATAATAAGGAGCCTCATGTATGCCATGCTATGTACACGACCTGATATCACCCATGCTGTGAATATCATGAGTAGATATCAATCAAATCCATGTGAAGAGCACTAGATTTCTGTAAAATGTATCCTTAAGTACTTGAGAAGGACTAATGATATATTCTTGATTTTTGGTAATGGAGAACTCCAAGTTCAGGATTATACAGACTCAGATTTTGTCTGATATAGATGATCGAAAGTCGACATCTGATAGTTTGTTTATGTGTAATAGTGGTGCTGTCAGCTAGAAGAGTTCTAAGCAGACTATGATAGCAGATTTCACCATGAAAGTAGAGTATATCACTGCATCGAAAACTATAAAAAAGGCATTCTGATACAAGAAGTTTGCCGCAGAACTCAAAGTGATGCCATCAGATATCATTCCTCTATACTACGACAATAATGGCGCCATAGTCCTAGCTAAGGAGCCCAGGTCTCATCAAAAATTCAAGCACATTGAGCAGTGATTCCACCTCATCCGCGATTATCTCGAGAAGGATTACATCGAGGTCAAGAGAGTCAACTCCACGAATAATGCGATAGATCCATTGATGAAGCTTTTAGGCCAGTAGAAGATCGAAGCCCACCTTAAGAAGATGGAACTTAGATTTGTAATCAATTGACTTTAGGTCAAATGAAAGTTTGTTAGATGTGTATCCTAGAAGCCAGATTGGCTAACATTTGTAATACACTTCTAAGGATAATTTTATAATTTTGACTATAAATAATAAAATGATTATTTTCTATCACTGTGTGTATTTAAAGTATATGTGATACATTATATGAGTTAATGGTAATGACAATTCATATTTTCAAAGAGTTGAAAATTTAAGACATGAATTTTCATAATTAACTTATAAACTGCTTCTGACCGTAGGATCATCACGAGGATGGTGATTGATCCGGAAGATTGGTGTACGATTGCTTTCTTTGAATAGATGAATCTTGAGTTTATGGTGTGGAGATATCAGAGTGAGAGTACAGATACTCGTTAGAGAATGAGGGCACTGAGCGTGACCACCTCGAGCAATCATAAGAAAGTCTACCTTCTCATCGATGACTGATTTGATGTTGCAGTAGTGTATTTGGTTCTTTGACCTGAGGTGCATCGGTAATTTACTTTGAGAGTATTGTAGTTTGACTACACCATAACTCGATCTCCTAGCCATTCGAAATTCTGAGGTGTATGTTGGCTATAGTACGTTCATTGTAGAAATTGGATTGCACCAATAAGAGATCTATCTACCTCGATAGATGAGGAGTAGCCCTATGATGATCATGAGAATCGAGTCCATAAGCTCATAGCCATGGCAGAGTGAAGATGATAGAAAGAGTTTATATAAGGGTTTCACATAGGACTCGAATTGAATGATTAATTCATATGATGGATATTGGGTTTGATGAGTTCACCTTAACTCTAATCCTATCAGGGATTAAGATAGAAGAAACCAATCACACAGGTAGTTGCACCGAGAGGTTCACTTTAGTTCTGATGGATTGCCACCATATACTGCTAGGTATCACTGGCGGATTTTGGGAGCAATTAGAATGATTTTGATGATCGATCATTCTAATTGTATGAATCAAAAAAGTTCTGGTCCATCGAAAGTGTTTCGATAATGTTGATGATGGAGATCACGACATGTCTCATTATCATATGGAACTAAATCTAATTAGATCACACAAATAAGAGTTTGGATCTGGATGTCATCAATTGAGCTAACCTAATTCAATTGATTTAAATTAGATCCAATCAGATTCAAGGTAATCGTGCTAGCACATGATTGAGCCTGACTTTCTTCTTCTGTAATCTTTCTGATTCATCACAACTGAGTCAAATTGATTTGACTTATTTTTATATCTTGAATGAGTTTATTTTTATCTAACTAAAACAAGTCTAGGTTAGATTAATTATGAAAATTAAATTCATTCATAGTACAATTGGACTAGGGTCAATAGTTGACCCAATTGAGAGAATTATGGGTCACATGATCAGAGAATTTTAAAAATTTTTATAGAAATTATTTTACTCTAATTTTTTGATATGTGATAGGACACGAGTTATACTTTGGGTGTGTAAAATTTTATAATTTTTGGAGGTGCCTTGGCTAGGTTTTGATAGAGTTTGATTTGGATCAAACTCTTGAGGAAAGAGTCCTAGATGCACATGGACTCTTCCTTATCCTTTCATGCCGTCACCTTTCAGATGGATTTTTGACGTCAAAACCACATGAGATCCGGGGGTTTTCATGGAGATCAGGTCTAAGAGTCCCAATGGTTGAATTAATAAGGTTTTTGATCAAAAAGAGACTCTTTATGGCGCTATATCTTGGATAAGAACTCTTCTCACGAACTTGCCTCAATGTAATTTATTTTTTTCACTCCCAAAGGAGCCTTCCCTCTAATATCCACACCCCCTCTATCCTCTCTCTCCCTCTCTTCTACATGTCTAGTAAAGTTAGGCACAAATCTTGTAAGCGCACCAACTGGCATCACCTCTTCCTGATACCAATTGATGTTCCATGATATCGTTCGAACGTCAATCATCCTTGGCATCACAAGCTCAGATACCATATTGCGAAAGCCCCTGATCTTTAGCATGGATCTGAAGAAACTAGTGATGTTCTCTATGGGCAGCAAACCATCGATCCTCCATCTGGATCTGTGATGGGGCACCTCTCCCTTGGGCTTGAGGAAGACGCCCCTTTCTCTAGGGCTTCTTCAAGAACCCTAGGATGGCAACTCTAGAGAGAAGAGAAGAAGAGAGTTGAGGAAGAAAAGGTCTGTATTGATTCCAACCCCTTTTAAAATTCTAATACAACCTATGTATTTATACATAGCTATTAGGTCCAACCAAAAACCCCCTAGCTAACCCAATACATGAAAGCACTCACCGAGCCCATATACACCCATATCTCCCATGCTCTCATCCTCTGGATTTAGATCCGATTTATACATGAATTAGCCACTTTAAGACCTCTCAAACCAGGCCTTAAGATCCCTAGGATCAACCCAGATCCTAATCCAAAATAGACCCTTGCGTAACTCTATCCGTGCACTAAGCCGGCTCAGTCTCAACACTGAGCCGGCTAAGTTCCACTGGGTTGGCTCAGTCTGAAACTAAGCCAGCTCAGTCCTATGACGTGCCAGCAGTTTCGAACGTGCAGCTCTCTATTTTGCCTGTGCACTGAGACTTAGCTGATCCAGTTTTGGACTGAGCCGACTAAGCTGCAGAAAATCTTCTTTCTACAGTCTTGATTCTCTGACTTTGGTTTCTTGCTTCATCTTGTATCCCAGATCTCCGAAGCACCAACCAAGCCCCTAGAATCTCCAAAGCCAACACCCTGACTCCTTCCGTGGCCTCCCAAGACTTGAGAGTACCATAAATCCTCACAATCTCCACCTTGGTGCTCCCAAACCTTGGCAAACCTCTCGGTAATGCCCTCTTACACGATCCTACTATCCCTGCACACTCGACAGCACCTATGCAAATATCACCTCTGTCAATCTTCTTCAGTTGTTGTGCACCCTTGAGTCCTTTGGGATGACCACCTCCACCACTGAAGACCTGTGCTTGCTTCTTGGCACCACCTTAGAATTGTAGGATCCCTTCTGCTTAATAGTTGCATCACTTTCTCTAAACTTTTCTGAAAAATCTACAACATTTCTATACCAGTACATGCTGTACCATCTGACACGATCTCCTCAGAGCTACGTCTGTCCACCTGCCACGTCGCTCCACTTGAAACTATGCATCACCGATGCTCTGAACTCATGTCAAATTTCTCTCCAATTGTGAAGCCACCTCTCCAGAGCTCCACCTATATTCGAAGTCCATCTGATACCGCAGAAGTCGACTCTGTCATCGAGTCCCCCGAGGCCAAGCACCAATGCTGCACTACTAGGCCTGCCGTTGTACCTCGAACACCGTCGCTGCCCCTTCAAACCCTCCGCACTCTGTGGCCCTCTTCAAAGCCATCTTGGATACCTCCGTAATCCACTGGCACCTTCAAAACCTAGGAGCTCATCCAACTCTTCTAAATCCAATGACTGAATCCTAGGAAATTCCATTCTAGTCCTCTTCTACCCCTACATTAGCCATCGCTTCAGTTGCGCTCGAAGAACCATCCTCCACCTAAACCATGACTCTCCCTGGTGCTTCTACAGAAGAAACCTGATCCATGATACTTTCGACTGCTAGATGCCTCTAGCGCTCCTTGAGACCTCCAGCTCTCCCTAAGACCTGCACCCGATCTCCCTGAGATACCACTGACACTCTCTACTAAGATACACTCCTCGACTGCTGCACCGTCGAGCCTCTCTCAGCCCCGTACCTATAGGAAAGAGCTTCTGCAGCACTCCAGCACTTTCTAGCCTTGTCTCTATGCCAATCTACAGCCGTTCAACTCTAACCTGTTGGACCTCCATGGATCATCCATCTCCATCATCCTGAAGGCTTCACAAATTCATGCTCTGATCGAACCGTTGATTATATCTCCGACTACCTTCCCACCTTCTAGACATCGAAGGACGTATAGTCGCTTCTTCAATCTTCCTTCGATCATTATCCCTTGAAAAATCTTTCTTCAATAGCCCTACACTACCCATCTTCCTAGAGAACTCTGATGCTCTTTACTGAGATACCTTCCTCGGCTATTGCATCGTCGAGCCTCTCTCAGCCCTGCATCTTTAGGGAAGCACTACTACAACACTCCAGCACTTTCTGCCTGTCACATAACTATCATACACCCCGATCTTTCCACCAAGATCGATCAGCAAATCATGCACCAAATCCTTCCATCCCAAAAAAATCTCTTTCCATTAATCCTCTCAAACCTCCACCTTCAACTCGTTGCTTCCGATTGGCCAAACCACAGCAACAACAAGGTAGATTTAAGATATACCATGGAATCCTTGTGCAGATTTTTGATTTCATCTTGTATGACTTCTTCTTTCCTTCCATGCACCATCAGGCTTTGAAATCTGGCTCCTTCCATGCACCATTAGGCTCTGAAACCTGACTCTGATACCAGATGTAAGCACACCAACTGGCATCACCTCTCTCTGATACCAATTGATATTTCATGATATCGCTCAAATGCCAATCATCCTTGGCATCACAAGCTCCAATACCATATTGCGGGAGCCTCTGATCTTTAGCACGGACCTGAAGAAACTAGTGACATTCTCTATGGACAGCAAACCACCGATCCTCCACATAGATTTATGATAGGGCACCTCCCTCCTTGGACTTGAGAGAGACGTCCTTCTTCTCTAGGGCTTCTTCAAGAATCTTAGGGTGGCAACTCTAGAGAGAAAAGAAGAGAGAGTTGAGAGAGAAAAGGTATGTATTGATTCCAACCCTTTTTAAAACTCTAATACAACCTATGTATTTATACATAGCCATTAGGCCCGACCAAAAACTCTTTTGGCTAACCCAATACATGAAAGCACTTACCGAGCCCATGTACACTCATATCTTCCATGCTCTCATCCTTTGGATCTAGATCCAATCCATACATAAATTAGCCATCTTAAGATCTCTCAAACTAGGCCTTTAGACCCCTAGGATCAACCCAAATCCTAGCCCAAAATAGACCCTTGCATAACTCTACCCGTATACTAAGCCAACTAAGTTCCACTGGATCGGCTTAGTCTGAAACTAAGCCGGTCCATTCCTGTGCCATGCCAGCAGTTTCGAATGCACAGCTCTCTATTTTGCCTGTGCACTAAGACTTAGCCGATTCAGTTTTGGACTAAGTCGGTTAACCTACGGAAAATCTTCTTTCTGCGGTCTTGATTTTTTGGGTTTGGTTTCTTGCTTCACCTTGTATCCCAGATCTCCGAAGCATCAACCAAGCCCCTGAAATCCTCGGAGCCAACACTCTGACTCCTTCCGTGGCCTCCCAAGGCTTGGGAGCACCATAAATCCTCACAAATCTGAGCCGAAGGTCTAAGATTTTTGGCACAAGATTTAGCATCTACGTGATGGTATTCGTGAGATGAATAGGCTGCCCTCAGAAGTCATTTTGAAGGCTTTTCAAATCAGATCCAGATTTGATTTTTGGATGAGAGATTCACGAGAAGATGTTCAGATCCTACCCAAGTGGATACCGATAAAGGCCAGGTGCGTGTGTGGCTCCTTTCATAACCTCAGAAATTAATAGGATCATTGCAGGATAATTAGATTACCAAATCAGGTACTTAAAATTAAATCTAATTTAATTTTATTTTTAACTTTTAATATCAAATCTCTATGATCAGATTCGAGAAGTCTCAGATCTGATTAGAATTTTAGAAATTTTTTTTGAAATATTTCTTCAGATCCAATCAGATCTGAACAATTTTGTGCCAGAAAAATAGATTTTTTTCTTCAATAAATTCATATAACAAAGTATTTGGAAAATACTAATCAATTAACTGCACAATTGACCATATAGAGTTTCACGCCATCAATCTTAAGTCAGCGTTGGATATCTTGTCAAACAGTCCTGTTAAGGGTCTCTCTATGGTAACGGACTTAATATCCCTTCTCATCAATTCTATCCAGGTGTTCTTAGCACCTATTCTTCTTTGCAAACCTAGAGCTGCAAGAAACATTGAGTGCCTCCCTAAGGGGTCTAACATCTTGGTTGTACATGAGCATACAATCTTGATCGGATTCTTATCTTATCCATCCTAATCTTTAACTATTCCTTCATAACTCTAAAATACATCAATCTAAACATGTTCATGACCCTTGTGCTCATCAAATGTGCATGCACCCTATGCAAACACAAAGTCTCTTAAACCACAGCATCATATCTCGGTTGTAGAGTCTCTCCACCCATCCCTTCCTTTTTAAGTGAACATGTATGCGGCCATCACATAGCTTCCAAAAGATGCATCTCAATATCATCCACCAAATACTCAAATCTTGTGTCCACCTCATTAGCCAATATTAAAAAAAGAAAAAAGGGGAAAAAAGAAAGAAAAGACTTTTGAGCATCTTAACCTGGACTGAAGCCCCACTTTCATGTACTATCATCAAGTCTTATTCAACACAACATAATCCACACTAACTTAACTAACTTGTGTCTGTGTTTTTGTTCTTCTTTCCTTCTTTCTCTTTCTTTTCTTTTTTGGGCCAGCAGGGAAGAGTTGCAGTTGCTGTTAAATAAAATTAATATATTCAAGAATAGCCCTGCTCTGACACCCTACAAAATACATTAAGCTAGAATTAGGTATTGATTCCTTCCAATAATCATCTGATTCAAAAATTCTGCTAATGTTTTACCAACCAATCCACACTTCTGTTATGACCCTATCCACATCACAAATCTCTGCATCTACAGATTCACAGAAGCAGTAGATCAGCCAACTTGTAGAATTCAATTGTGGGGCCTTCCCATGCTTGCTAATCTCAACGCCCACTAGACATATGCAAGAATCACTATGGTATCTAATATCTGTGGGTGAGTTTCTGACAGTTAGCTCCACCTTTATACTCTCGGCACATGGTTCATAAATTTTGGTCCAACATGGCTCATAAATTCCTGCAATATGGACTGCTTCTTTTGTTCTTAACAATGATCCAGCCACCCCTCAAAATTGCTCCTGAAAAGGAATAATCCATCCTTTACCAAAAAAAGGAATGATCCATCATGAACTATAAAATGTTGCATTCATTATCGCACAAAGGGAAAAACACAAAAGAAAATCCATACAACACTATCCTCCATTTCCTTGTAATTCTAGAATATTTTTGATGGTGTCACCAACAAAAAAGATAGATGTCTCCCCTTTATCCAGATGCAAGTTTCTCACTTATATGATATGCTGTTATTATAGATAATCTGCATGCAATTACCAAAACCAATTAAAAAGAATTTAAGTATCTGCTATCCTTTAAGACAATTTTTTAACCTTAAGACCTTAGCAACTAGATTTTTTCAAACTCTGATACTTAAAAATGTCTTTCATGTGATGCTTTGCTTCCTATAGTGAATCAATCAAAGCACATGTTCACTTATTTGTTTCACATCATATGGCTTTCAGAAGTTATAAAGGTGGGACAAGCAAAAGCTAAGTGATTCTTGTAAAAAAATGGTCTATCCTCATGGATAGTTTCACTACCTTCAGCAGCTTATTGACATCAAAATCTGCGACTTAGAAATTCCCCTTAACTTCTAACAATACGATTCTGTAATCTCACTCATCATAAGCAAAGCAAGCACATCCAAATAGCTTCAAGCTATTCAAAGAGTAATAGGTAGTGAAATTGAATCCACACATGAGATATAAAGAAATAAGAGCACAGATGTAATCATTTATAGTTTACACATGCAAATAATTCATTCCACCGGCAAATTTTGACCCATAGCTTAATACTTGCATTTGCAGTGCTAGAAAATTAAAGATGATTGGAAAGCAAAATTCCATAAGCATTGAACAATTGAGTAATATTGACCAAGTTTTAGGAAGTGTCAGAAACTAATATTTAACTTGAATCTCAATAATGATTACTCATTAGTAGGTTTATTTGAGAAAATGGTAGGCAAAAACGAGAGTCAAAACTTGAATCTCAATAAATATAGACCAGGCTGCCATTCTATTTGGTATGATTTGTTTGACACCACTCTGAAATCTGAACTAGTACAAGAGTCAAAACTTGAGATTCAGACCAAAGAGGACCGGTCCATTTCTTTGATTTAATCAGCTCTTATTTAATCAAATCACATAGCTAACATGTCATATTATGTAGACTAAAACCCAAAGAAGTAATAATGACATATGTTTATTGAAAATTTTAGATAGACAAATGGTACAGTGAATTGATCTTAGAAGATTGATCTCTTTATTGAGCTTTTTTCTCTTGAACCATCGTGGCCTATCTTTGACAAGGATGTATAACAATACAAGTAAATAAAACATGTTTACGAAATTCCAATGGGAGCTTAACACTCAACTTTTGTTTGACTGTCATTTTATGTTTAGCCGTTAGATAGTTGGCACTTTTACATTCTGCTTCTACATCAGGCTGTATTTTTTAGTTACAGTTGTTTCTATACAGAATAATTTCTACTTTATACACATTTATGAATAAGTGTGTATGGGACCAGGGATTAAACATAAAATAGCCATCAATATCAAGGGCACAAAAAAAAATTTCAGTCAACAATGACTAAATGTCAGATGGGAGTCGATCCAAGGGGGCAGATGCCAATTACCTTAATTTCAAAAGCAAACTTGAGGTTGACCCAGTGGTGTTGTAGTGTAACATTCTAAAATCTTGTACCACTAAAAACTTTAATGTTAGGGGTTTGTATTTTCAATTTTATTAGTCTGGTTTCCTTTTAGTGCCTTAATCCCAGAAAAATAAATACAATTGGATACCCAACCATCTTGATGCCGAAGTAATTAGAGTTTAAACTTTAAAGTTTTATAAAAGATGATATATATGCATGACTACTACATGTTCCAGTTTATTAATCCTAACTGCATTAAAATCGCAATTCATATAATAATGGACAATTGGGAAGACCACTTTATAACTATTTACATCTTACATTGTTCAGGAAAAACAATATTTCTTGCATTACTGGGCTGATATTGACCCATGACAAGGCTAAACCTGGTTAAATTGGCTAGTATCTTGATTGGAGAAAGGAAAAGAATATGTAAGATCAGACGAACAACAAATGCCAAAAATACCTAGATATAGATTTCACAAAGCTCAAAAAAAATTAGGAGCTCCGAATCGACAAACCAACCTTCGGCAAATATTCCATGACTGTCATCATTCAATTACTTTGAGTTCATAGCACCCAAAAATTGGACAATATTTAGATGTGGTATTTGCTCAAGCAATGAAAGCTCGTATCTAAGTTCCCTTCTGCAAAAATCAAAGATAAACCAGAATGACTAAGAAGTTGACCAGGTAGAAAAGAGGTGCAACATTACAGAATCAATTAGAAATAAAATAATAAGAAACAAACATCAAAATTATATACATCTAGACATAGAGAACAACCCATGTTGTATTCTCATCAGTAATAACGTCTTCATTAAGTTTTTTAACAGCAATCTTTATTCCTAGCCATGTTGTGAAATGCTCCCTGAAATGGTCTTCAGCAAGTGAAAAACAGAACAGGGACCGCCCTATTTGAATAAACTGATGGCCTGCCGCTGGCTCCTCACCATGCATCGGTGATGAGAAGAAGCCTAGGGAAACAAAGAAAAGGGAGGGGAGAAAGCCTTCTCCATAGAAGAGTTTATTCACCATCTTCTTCCTTTCTCACATACAGCCATAGAAGATGGGCCCAGCCATCCATGGCGGCTCCCGATAGCGGGGAAGCCATGGCCCCCGGCACTTGCTCCAACGGCCCTAGCGGCACTTGGCAGAATAACATAAATAAAATAGGGCGTTCCCTGTTTGAATAAATAGGTGGCTTACCGGCTCCTCACCGTGCATGAGAAGAAGGCCGGGGAAAGGAAGAGAAGGGAGGGGAGAAAGTTACTTAGGTCTAGCGAGTCCAATCGGGACTATTCTCCTACCAATGGAGAAAGTTAGCATGTTCGTGGTCCTTCCGATGGAAAACCAAGGAAAATCAGATTTTCTCTAGAAGATCTCGATGGAACTCAATGAAAGGGTGAATGCCTTCTTATAGAGGGGATTCTAGGGTTCTTGAAAGATTTTTGATTCGGATTGAGAGAACACGGGAGAGGAAGACGCACAGGGTACTCCCCCAGCTTTCTTTGATTTATTTATTTTTTTAACTTTTAGATTTATGCAAAAAAAAAAAAAAATCCTTACAATATCAAAATTAAATAATATGAAGGTATTTTAATAGGATTCCATTTTTAACCGATTCAAATATATTAAATCTAAATTAATTTATTTTAATAAGATAATTTGATTAAATCTAATTATAATATATCAAATGGGATGGATTTTATCTTATTCGATTGAAATTCGGGATGGATATGGGTCCAAAAAAAATATCCAAAATGGGTTTGGATCGCGTATGAATAATAGTATATCCTAATCTGAACCTGACCTGAGATAATTTGACACAGCTTATAGCATAGTGATCATTGGAAAAGAGAGATGGAAGATGCACGAAACAAAAAAAATAGTAGAAAAAGGAAGAAAAATCTCTTCTCTTGAAGTTTAATTCAATAGACTCGAAACTAATTGATTACAATGATGGCTAAGAGCCTTATTTATAGTATAAAAGCCTTAATTCAAAAGTAAAAAAAATCTTAAATAAAAATAAAAAAATAAAATAAAATTAAGTAAAAAATTAGACTCTCAATCAAACTAGAAATTTTAGTAGTCTTGCGCGCTTCCATAGGCCTGTTAGACAATGTAATTAAATTTTAAAATTTGCAATGGCAGTGAAGTAGCTAAGTCTGTAGGGCTTGAAAAGAGGTTTCTAGTGTGGGATAATAATAAAGATTCTAATATCGAATGACAAAGTTATGGCCATTCTAGCTCGATAATGTCAGAATCCTGCAAGAATCTGTGCGATCAGGTTGATTTTGCATCCTTTCAGTTTGCTGTGGCGTCTGCATCATAACCTTAATTATTCAAAATTATGATGACTTTATATTATTCGATTCGATTTGATCTGATCCGACCAATCTTTATAATATATCCAATCTGATCAGACCCACATCTCTATTTGATCCAATCCAACCCGACCTGACCCAAGATGGGTACGGAATGAATATGGGTATGAAATTTTTACTTATGGAGTGGGTATGGATATGGACCAACTCGACCCATATCCGACCCGTTGCCAGTCCTACTTGACATTAGGAAAGCAATTTAACTCATCTTAAGGATGACAATGGATCTTTATGATCTGAATATCTGATTCAGATTTTAATCAAATTTTTGGATTAATATTTTACTTATTTTGGATTTAAGTTAAACTTAAAATCAAAATATATGATCCGAATGAAATTCGCATTTGGATTCGAGTCCAAAAATTCAAAATCCGATCAAAAATATTTTTTATTGATAATTTTTAAAAAATAAATATAGAATTTTATTTAGAAGTCCAAAATTCAATCTGAATCCAATCAGATTTTTTGGATTCGGCTAGGTTTCTTCGAGTCAATGGGTAAGAATTTTGACTTGATTTATATGTAAGGGTTTAAATAGTATAAATATCCTATCAATCATAATATATGAAAGATTTGATTAAACCTTAATAGATAAGATAGTAGATATGCTATTTAAGGATTTTAAGTTTAAATCTTTCCATCTACCTATTATAAATTTATTTTATAAAAAATTAAAAAATTATATCTTAGATTTTATTTTTCAAACTTATGATCTCAATTTTTGATGGATTATCCATCATAGATTTTAACTTTATTTTCAAACTTGTTAAAATCACTGACAGAATTATCTTAATAATTTAAAATTTTTTGAAATTATGCTTCTGATACAATTCTTCATCAAAAAAATCATTGATAAATAATTTGTCACTAAATTGATCATAAATATTTTTAATATATATTTTTTAAAAATTTTGAAGGATTTTTTTATGGAGTTATTTTTAAATCAGTCACTAAATCGACCAAAAATTCATCAAAATTTTGAGATATATCAATTATATTTTATTATATTTTTTGATAAAAATCTATCAATGATCCATCAAAAATTTTTGACGGATCACGTTCATCAGTGAAGTCCTTATTTCTAATATTATGCTTCCATATAATCTGATTTAGGAGATGGCGTGTCGAGGTTCCTATTGGCGGGGCATCGGGGTTCTCTTTTTTTTATTTTTTTTTATTTTGGCACTTTTCTCTTAGCGCTTGTCACTTTTCTTCAATACTTGATATATTTTTTAGCAAATTTATATTATCCATGTTTATCCTTTAGCAGATTTGATTTACTTATGTTTAATCATTGAAATGTAAGTTAAAAATTAATTATAGTATTTTCATATTTGACAAACGTGAGTATATACAATCTTTTTTTCAGAATTTGATCTTTTATCCATATATGTACTTTATGTTACTAAAAAGTATAGGTGTATGTGATTTTTCTTGTAGCGGTCACTTATAATTTTCTTTTTTTACTATGATTAGAATGATGATATTTGTGATACTTATTTTTTTTGTTATGAACTTGAATTTGATGAGGATGATAATACTTTTGAAATTTCTATTGTGGTTTTAATACTTATGGTACTTTTAGATATGATGGCTATTTTTTTTTTTATGATAATTATGATTTTTTATTAGAATTAATATACTATATTTATGTTTACGAATTTGTTGTTATATATAGATTATTTATATATCACCAGGTGTATTAAAAAAAAGGATATTTCAGGTTTTCTATTGATCAGATTTAAATAATGCTAGGGATATTTTTCTTAGAAAGATATTTTGCAAGAAATTTTTTTCCTTAGAAAGTTATTTTGCAAAGAATTATTTCCTCAAAAAATTATTTAGTGAGGAATAATTTCCTCAAAAAAATATATAAATTATTTAAAAATTTTAAAAAATCCCTCAATAAATCTTTTGAAAACTTTTTCTAGAAAAATTTCTCAAAAAATTACTCGACAATATTCCCTCAAAAAATCCCTCGATAATTTTTTCTTAAAAAAACCCTTGATAAATCTCTCAAAAAATCCCTCAAAAAGTCCCTCGATAAATTTCTCTCAAAAAATCCCTTAGAAAGATTTTCTTGGAAACTCCCTTGAAAAGATTTCCTCAAAAAATCTCTCGATAAATTTTTCTTGAAAAATCTGTCAGAAGTTTCCAAGGAAAAAATTTCATCAAAAAATAAAATCCCTTGGAATTATTTGCGAGGGTTTTTTTGATGGAATTTGACGACCTTTTTTCCATCGAAAATATAAATTTTCAATGGATTTTTCTTTTTTCTTGTAGTGAGTGGCTATAAATGCAAACCGTGAGTACTATCTGCATGTATCTAATGGATGAGATAGTGATCCATATACTTGGCGAGACTTTACCGATGGTGCTATGGTCGAAAATCGAGGAGTTATACATGACGAAGTTCTTTCTTACCAATACTCTCTTTTGTTGAAGGTAGTTCTATCGACTATAGATGAACGAGGGACAAAGCGTACAGGAACATCTCAGCTATTTTTAAAAGATCCTCACCGATCTTCTCAGTATAAGTGAAAAGGTTGAGAAGAGACCAAGGCATTGGTCTTACTAGCATCACTTTTTTCTTCATATGAGTCATTAGTAACTGCTCTTCTAGTGAAGAAAAGCACCACCAAGATGAACAAGATCAATATAGCGATTCTTAAGAACAAGATTCTCAAAAAAGAGAATCTGGCTTCGACTTAAGATGGTGGTAGCTCAACTTTGATGGTTTTTAGAGAAGCAAGTAGTAGTAGATGGAGTGATAGAGGATTATAGGAAGGATAATCCAGATCTAAGATATGGGACCTTAGCAAGATCAAGTACTATCGATGTGATGAGTTGAAGCATCGTGTCAGAGATTGCACTGAACTCAGAAATCGGATGAGGGCTACTACAGCGATAGCTAGTAGCGAGTCAGAGGATGATGTCCTAGTAATATATGATAAGGTATTTACTTCTTTTCAGTAGTAGATTTTAAATTCTGCATATACTTATCATGTTTGTTGTAGAGAGGACCTGTTTGAGTCCCTAGAGAGTAGTGGAGGTGCAATTTAACTATCGGATGGAGCGAACTGTGTGATTAGAGGCATTAAGATGGTTAGTTGGAGGATACATGATGGTGTAGTGAGGAGATTGAGGAAGGTTTGATACATACCCAATTTTAGGTGAAATCTTATTTCACTGAGCAGACTACATTCAAATGGCTATAGATGGTAGCTGGTGATAGAATCTTGAAGGTTGTGCATGGTGATAAGATTATTCTGAAGAAAAAAAAGGATAAGAGGATATTACAATCTGATAGGGAGCCTAGTGTGAGTTGGAGCTTCAAGAGCTAGAGGGAGCCAAGTGTGAGGTGGAGCTGCAGATGGAGATAGATTGAGCATGAGATAAGAGACTTGAGAGAATGAGAGATAACATCCTAGAGTGAAGTTTCTATTATCGTAGGAGATTTTTTTGAGTAGATTTTTTATCAGAGTGGATACAGCCCATGACGGAGATGAGATCGAGCATCCTAGCTCGACTATCATGTTTGCCTATCTATGAAACAGTTGGTGAGCCCCAAAACAATGGGGGTGAGATAGATCACAGACTTTCAAAGACAAGTGAAGGCCGAATATAGAGTCAAGATGAAGATTGTTGAAAAAAATATCTCGAGATTCGATCTATAATAAGCTTAAACTGAGGTTCAATCTAATGAGCAGAATCCAACGAGCCTAAGAATAGCCCAAATGAAGTCCAGATGGAGGAGATACACACGAGAAAGCGCCAAAAGTAGGTGGTATGGTCCATAGGCCATTAAAAGGGGCCCACAAGCCACCGTAGGCTAGTGATGGTGCAGATAAGACTGACAGCATGTAGTGCTAGGCTGGCAGCGCATGGTGCTGGGCTAGTAGCATGTAAGTGCACGAGCGGGCGCCGACCATATAGGTGTGCATGTGCCCAACAGTGAGTGAGGCCTATAGTCCATGCAAGAGTAGTGGACCGGTGGGCCATTTTCCATCGATTTTGTGCGGTCCATGGTGGACCGACGCTGGTTTTCCAAGCATTTCTCGCAGCTCATGCAAGATTTGGTGGATCGAGTGCACGATCGAATGGCTTTGGAGTAAGCCAATTGCGATCTGACAGTCCAAGCATGATCCGAACTTGATCTAGATATAATTTGCATGATCGAATGGCTCTAGTTTGAGTCGGTCATGATCAGATGGTCCAGAATGATTTTCAGATTTGATTTAGATTGGATTTCCTACTGAAATACTATTTTAAGAACTCTAGAGTCTATATAACTTCGATTGATGAGTCGTTTATTATATTGGAGAGCTGGTGATGTTCTGAAGATGTTAAGAAACTTCTTGAGAGATTTTAGAAAGGTTATGTAAGAGTTTTGAAGCTTCTTATTGAGAGATCCTTGTACAAGAATTAAGTGATAAGTTTTTCTTGTATTTATCTGATTTTATTTCTCTCATAATGAAGTTTTGCACACCCCATGAAGACAGGCTTGAAACCAATTCATGTATATTTTATTATGTTAGTTTGTTGGTCTTTTTTCTTTCTTTTCTTATGTGGTATCAACATCCACTTTTCATCATTATTGTGATTTTGGATGGATGATCCATATTCCACAATTGAGGAATTTACCCCTGTTGCCCAGCTATGCAATCCAAGAGGGGGGGTGAATTAGATTTTTAAAATTTTAAAGCTAATTTAAAGATATTAAAATTGAATGATGATATGCAATATGTGTGTATGAAGCAATTTTGGTTAGAAAAAAATATAAAAGGTCAGATAGCAAGAATTTAACAAACTAAGAAAAGAAAGATAACAAGCACACCATAAACAAGCAAGATTTATAGTGGTTTAGTGCTTTTCTTGTACCTACATCCACTCTCCAAGCTCCTACTTGGGAATTAAAATTCACTAACCGTATTCAAACTGAATACATCGTTGGAAACCTCCAACCCTAGCTATTCCAAGCTAGAATACTTATTTCTCGAGTACAAGCCAACCCAATACAATCCTATTCAAGGTTAGGATCAACCTTCCTAAGTTTTGGAACTCTCCTAAAACTTGAATCAAAATAGTAAAGCAGAGTAAAAGATTTAATGACAATCAAATACAAGTTTAGCTCCTTTTGTGAGCAAATAAAATCTTAAGAACGCTTTTCACAATAATGGAGGAAGCTTCTCTGATTTTTCTTAAGGTTGTTGAAGATTTGAAAGAGCTCTTGAGAGATAGGTAAACTTGAAACGAAGACTTTTTTGCTTGAAGATGATTTTTGCTTAGGACTAAAATTGAATCACACCAATCTCTTATGTTTTTCTCAATTTAAAGCCTTTTAAATCTTCAATAGGTAGAGGAGAGAATCTTGGGCAAGATTTGTAGCCGTTGGAGATATTAAAGAAACCATTAAAATCTATCAAAAAAAAAAAAATTAGTCATTGCAGAAAAATTTTTGTTGCAGGGGTCGACTCATGGGTTGACTCATGGCACAAGGGTGGATCTCGAGGTCAATATCTAAGACAAAATCTAAAAAAATAGCCATTCTATATTTTTAAACTTTGGAACAGCAGAGGTCGATCCTGGGGTCGATCCTTGGCATAGAGATAGCATGCCAAACAATCCTTTTCAGCAGGGGACGACCTGGGGGTCAATCTTTTTGCTTCAAACTTGATTTTCTCCCAAAATAAGCATCCAAAAATCATGGGACTACCTCTAAAGGATTAAAAATCTTCTATACTTGCTCTTGAGGCTCTCAGATCAAAATTTGATAAAATTATGATTTTGCTTTTAAAATACAAAAAGTCTTTTTCCAAGCCAAATTTATTAGTAATCTCGTTAAATGCTTTGTAATCATTAAAATCAATTCTTAGAGCAACAATCTCTCCCTTTTTTATGATGACAAAATATTTGAGCATAAGCAAAAATAAAGTATGTAGAAGCATTGATTGAGGATTTTAAAAATTTTAAAGGAACATGCTACATCACATACAAGGATATTATATTCAATTATTTGACCAATATGGCATCAAGAGTAGTTTGATGATTACTTATAGTCAGGCATTTAAATGATTTACAAAAGTATTTGACTGACTTATTTTTTTTGTCAATTTTACTTCTACTTTATTTTTTTTGTCAATTTTACTTATAGCCTAATTTTGTTTACTCTACTTTCTCTTTTTGACATCATCAAGTAAGATCTTAAAGAAAAATAAAAAAGCCTCCCTCTTAAGTTATTCCATATATTTTTCTATTAGAATAAGAGTTTATAATAAAATTTTTAATTTTCAACATAATGGTCATAATGAAATTTAGCCAATTCATAAAGGTTTCATTTCACATCATTTAAATGACATTATCACATATTTACATCTAAATGATTATCATAACATCAAGTCATCAAAATATATAAGTGCTAAACATACAAAATATAAAGGTATCAAAAGTATTCATAAGAATTAGGCCATCAAAATATACAAAATTCATGGATACAACTATCTATGATCCAAATAGCCAATAGTACCAATGCCATAAGTTTGATCCAAAAAAAATATAACCAACTATGACTCGATCGATAACTCATAGAAACAACTAAGAGATACTAGATCATAACCTAATATAAAGATGACTAAACTAAATCTAGTAGAGATCATGACTGAAAGTATCTAAATCAGATGAGGAATCAGAGATGTGATGAGGTGTGTCAAATGATAGATGTATCAAATTCAGAAAATTGAATCAAATCAAATGAATCAGCTCCCCTTTAAAAGCTCATCATTTGAAATTTCTTTCTTTATAAAAAATTAGTTTAAACTCAAATATCAAAAGCTCTCCCCCTTTTTGAATGAATATGATTCTTTGAACAAATTTTCAAGTATGTACTTTTAAGCTTTCAGAGAATTAGAGCTTTTCAAAGATTTGAATAGTGGAATCAAGTACAACATTTAATTCATTATTCATTCTTTTCTTTTCTTCAATAAATTTCAGTCAATTAAGCTAGAAAAAGATATATATCAGAAATATATCGAGCAAAACAAAGATAGTATTAGAGCAAAAATGATTTTATAAAGATTTTTAAAGATATATTAAAAATTTTATATTATATTCATATTTTTAAATAAATTTTAAAATTAGAAGTATGTATCAAAATTAATTTTTTTTAGAATGAGAATATATTTTAAATTAATTTTAACTCTAATTAATTATCAAAAATAATTTGATAATCAAATCAATTAAATTTAAACTGAATAATCACATGAAGATTTAAGTTAAAAGAATCATAAAATAATCAAAGTTCATTATCCTTAACTTAAATTAACTAGAATGTTCAGTCAAGACTAACTAGATAATATTTAATAAACAAACATCCTTCTTATTTTTTAAGAGTAAATACTAGAAAATTCATCACATAATATTTTCTCTTTCTCTTTTTCATAATTATTGTTGGATAAATTTATATTTTAGCTTTTCTTTCCCATTTTGAAAGAACACAATAAATTTAGAATGAATACCTTTTTTCTTTTTTCTTTTTTTTAAAATTCTATTTATGAATAACATGAATTAAAAACAACACATCTCTCCCTTTTTTGAATAATATAAATGCATTAAATAAAATTATTTTAAATTTCAAAGATTTAAGAGAGATTGAAAAATTTTAAAAAATATAAGATTTTAAGGATTGAAATTTCATTCATGAGAATGATCAAGAAATATAGAAAATTTGAGATATAGGCTCAAGATAAAGATTAATATTATTTTTGATATATTTAAGCTTGAAATTATAAAGATGTTTAGGCTAAGAGATCAAGAATTTTTAATTCTCTTCTAATCTCACAGAATTTATCTTCACTTAAGACCTTAGTAAAAATATCAGCCAGTTGATTTTCAGTACAAACATAATCAAGAAATATGTCATTATTTTGAACATGCTCTCTTATGAAATGATATCTTATTTCAATGTGTTTTGATCTAGAGTATTGGATTGGATTCTTAGTTAGATTTATGGCACTAGTATTATCACATCTTATGAAAGTTTTATTTAGTTTAATACCAAAGTTCTCAAGTTGTTGTTTAATTCATAAGATTTATGCATAGCAACTTTCGACTGTAATGTATTCGACCTCGGTCGTAGATAATGCTACCAAATTTTGCTTCTTGCTAAACCAAGAGATTAAGTTAACTCCTAGAAATTGGCAAGTTCTACTAGTACTTTTTCTATCTAATTTACATCCAGCAAAGTCTGCATCTGAATATCCAATTAAATCGATTGATGAGTTCTTAGAGTACCATAAACCTATGGATTGAGTTCCTTTTAGATATTTAAGTATTCTTTTTACAGCATTTAAATATGATTCTTTTAGATTAGATTGAAATCATGTACATAAATAAATACTAAACATGATATCTGATCTACTAGCAGTTAAATATAATAAAAAATCAATCATACCTCTATAAAATTTTTGATCAATACTTTTACCTTCTTCATCCTTATTAAGCTTACATGATGGACTCATGGAGGTACCAATTGCTTTGGAGCTCTCCATCCTAAATCTCTTAAGTAGTTCTTTTGTATACTTGCTTTGAGTGATGGAGATCCCTTCTTTTGTTTGTTTGATTTGAAGTTCAAGAAAGAATATTAGTTCACCCATCATGCTCATCTTGAACTCTCCTTGCATGAGCTTAGCAAAATCTTGACATAAAGTTTTATTAGTAGATCTAAATATAATATCATCAATATATATTTAAATTACTAAGATATCATCATGATCTCTTTTAATGAAAAGGATTATATCTATATTTCATCTTGAAAATCCATTATTAAGCAAGAATTTACTTAGTCTTTCATACCAAGCCCTAGGTGCTTGTTTTAAACCATGCTTTGTTTAATCTAAAAACATAATTTAGAAAAGCATGATTTTCAAAATCAGGAGGTTGTTCTACATAAACTTCTTCGACAATATGTTCATTTAGAAAAGCACTTTTAACATCTATTTGAAATAGCTTGAAATTCATAAAGTATGCATAAGCGAGTAAAAGTCTAATTGCTTCTAGTCTAGCAACAGGTGCAAAGATTTCATTAAAATCAATTTTCTCTTCTTGATTATAACCCTTTGCAACTAATCTTACTTTATTTCTAATTATATTTTTATTTTCATCCAATTTATTTCTATATATCCATTTTATATCAATTATTGGATAATTTTTAGATCATGATACTAAGGTCCATATATTATTTCTTTCGAATTGATTAAGTTCCTCTTGCATTGCATTTATCCAATTATAATTTTTTTCATCTTCATCAATGGTTTTGGATTCAAAATGAGAAACAAATGCAAAATGATTGTATGCATCTCTAAGTGAAAAATGAGTTCTTACCCCATATGTAGGATCACCAATAATTAGTTTTTTGGGGTGATTATGAACATACCTCCATTCTTTTGAAAGATCATTTATACCTTGAGGTTGTTCTTGTTGTCCTTCATCCTCAATTTCTTGCTTGTCTTCATGATTCTTTTCATTTTAAATTGTTGAATCCTTTAGGATGATCTCCTTCAATCCTTCTATAACAAGATTTGCATCATCAATACCCTTACTCTTTCTTGATGGAAGATCATTAGTCTCATCAAAAATAACATGTATTAACTCCTCTACTACTAAGGTTCTTTTGTTAAAAACTCTAAAAGCTTTACTAGAAGAGGAGTAACCAAGAAAAATAGCTTCATTGGATTTTGCATTAAATTTACCTATTTTTTTATCATTGTTCAAAATAAAACATCGGCAACCAAAAACATGAAAATATGTAATGTTAGGTTTTCTTCCTTTCCAAAGCTTATAAAATATTTTCTTTAAAATTAGTTTGATTAGGGCACGGTTTAAGATGTAACATGCTATGTTAATTGCTTCCGTCCAAAAGTATCTTGGAAGATTGCTTTTACATAGTATAGTATGGGCCATTTCTTTTAGAGTTCTATTTTTTCTTTCTATTACTCTATTTTGTTAGGGTGTCCTAGGTGCTAAAAAATTATGGCTAATTTTTTTTTCATCATAAAATTTTTTAAAATTTTGATTTTTAAATTCGGTTCCATGATCACTTCGAATACTTTGAATTAAAAATTCTTTTTCATTTATAACTTTTTGATAAAATTTTATGAAAACATGAAAAGTTTTATCTTTGTGTACCAAAAAGAAAATTTATGTAAAACATGAGTAGTCATCGATAATTACAAAATCATAACATTTTTCACCTAAGCTTGCTATTCTTGTAGGACCAAACAAATCCATATGCAAAAGTTTCAATGGCCTAGAAGTTGAAACAATGTTCTTAGATTTGAATGAACACTTATTTGTTTATCTAGTTAGCATGCATCATAAATTTTATCTTTTTTAAAGTTTAATTTTGGTAAACCGATAATTAATTTTTTTTTGATAAGCTTTGAAAGTGAATGCATACTAATGTGTGCAACCTTATGATGCCAAAGCCAACTAATCTCATTAATTTTGGCATTCATAGCTACTAAACATTGCATGTTTATCATAGAAAGCTCATTCAAATCTACCATATAAACATTACCATGTTTATGATCAACAAACTTAATGCCATCATCATTGGAACTAGTTACGATATACAATGACGATTCAAAAACAACTTTATAACCCTTGTCACAAAGTTGACTAATACTTAAGAGATTGTGTTTTAAACCATCTACTAATAAAATATTTTCAATATACTTGGAGAAAGTGATACCAATATTACCTATACCAATGATCTTTTCTTTGCCATTGTCTTCAAATGTAACAATCCCTCCATTTTTAGCATCAAGCATGATGAATTGGGACCCATCATCGATCATGTATCTTGAGCATCCACTATCAAGATACCATCTTCGATTTTCTCTTTTGGATGCAAGACACACCTACCTGCAAAATCAAGTCTTTACTCTAGATACCCAAGTTTTCTTAGGTCCTTTAAGGTTAGTCACAATGGTTCCTTTTGGAATCCATATTTTCTTTATATTTGAATTGTTAGAGTAGCATGTATAAGATTTGTGTCCTAGTTTACCATATTTAAAGCAAGTAATATTTAAAAATTTATTACTTTATAAATTTATAAAATTATTTTTTAAAAATTTTTATTTTCTTAGGGGGTTATAGCCTAGACCAGTCTTATCATAAATGGTCTTTTGATTTTCAAGAATCATACGAAGTTTATTTAAACTCAAAGTAAATTTTTCAACTATCGATTTTAAATTACCAATTTTATTTTTTATTTAGATTCTCTTGAGTTAAAGACTAGTTTTCACTTAGGATAGTTTCATTTTCTTTTAGCAAGATTTGATTTTTTAATTTTAGTTCTTTATTTTTAGTTCCTAACTTTTTTAAATCATCTACTAAATCATAGAAGGCTTCTTGAAGTTCTTCGAATGTAAATTCATTTGAGATTTCAGCACTTACCTCATTCTCATATGCCATAAGGCATAAGTTGGCTTGTTCATGAGCTTCTTCCTCTTCAGAGCTTGAGTTGTCACTATCACTCCATGTTGCCACCATAGTTTTTTTCTTGTATTTCTTGAAAACCTTTTTAAGTTGAGGACATTCAGACCTAAAGTGCCCTATCTTCTTACATTCATAGCAAATAAGGAGCTGCTTCTTATCCTTTTCCTTGTTGTGCTCTCCTTTGGTAGGTAGCTTCTTCCTCATTCCTTATTTTCTTTTGAACTTTCTTATAATGAGGGCTATTTCTTTATCTTGTTCTTTATTTTTTATTTCATTGAATTTCTTATCTTATTTAGTGATAGATTTAAGAGCTATTATCTTTTTTTCCTTGACATCTTCTTCTTGATGTTGTTTCATACTTAGCTCGTGCGTCATTGGTGATCCAAGAATCTCCTCCAAGGATAAAATATTTCGATCTTTGGCTTCTTGGATTGCAGTCGCTTTGGCCTCCCATGTCCTTGGCAAAGATCTAAGAATCTTCCTCATAAGATCACTATTAGAATAAAACTTGCTAAGACTTTTAAGACTATTTATAATATCCATAAATCTAGTAAACATTATAATTATTGACTCATCATACTCCATTTTGAAAAGTTCATATTTGTGCACAAGCATGTTAAATTTTGACTCCTTAACTTGATTTATACCTTCATGAGTTACTTCTAACCTATCCCATATTTTCTTAGCCGACATGCATGTTGAAATACGATTAAATTCATTAGCATCTAGAGCACAATATAAAACATTTATGGCACTTGCATTGAGTTGAACCATTTTTTTATCAATCTCATCCCATTTTTTTATTGATTCCTCACCATCAATTATTTTAGTGGGTGTGTGTGGTTAATTAACTATGATATTCCACATATCATAGTCAAGTGCTTGTATGAAAATTCTCATTCGAGCTTTCCAATAGGTATAGTTTGATCTATTGAAAAGTGGAGATCGATTTGTGGACTGCCCCTCGGCTAGAGAAATACTAATAAGGATTGTTATAGATCTTTGGCTCTTTGATGGTTAAATCAAAGTAGAGCTAGAGCACCGAACTCTGATACTACTTATTATCCAACTATGCAATCCAAGAGGAGGTGTGAATTAGATTTTTAAAATTTTAAAGCTAATTTAAAGATATCAAGATTGAATGATAGTATGCAAGATGTGTGTAAAGTGATTTTGGTTAGAGAAAAATATAAAAGATTAGAGAGCAAGAATTTAACAAACTAAGAAAAGAAAGATAGCAAGCACACCATAAACAAGCAAGATTTATAGTGGTTCAGTGCTTTTCTTATACCTACATCCACTGTCCAAGCTCCTACTTGAGAATTAAAATTCACTAACCATATTTAAACTGAATACACCATTGAAAACCTCTAACCCTAGCTATCTCAAGCTAGAATACTTATTTCTCGGATACAAGCCAATCCAATATAATCCTATTCAAGGTTAGGATCAACCTTCCCAAGTTTTGGAATCCTTCCAAAACTTGAACCAAAATAGTAAAGCAAAGTAAAAGATTTAATGATAATCAAATACAAGTTTAGCTTTCTTTGTGAGCAAATAAAATTTTAAGAACACTTTTCACAATAATTGAGGAAGCTTCTCTGATTTTTCTCAAGATTATTGAAGATTTGAAAGAGCTCTTGAGAGGTAGGTGAACTTGAAACGAAGACTTCTTTGCTTGAAGATGACTTTTGCTTAGGGCTGAAATTGAATCACACCAATCTCTTATGTTTTTTTCTATTTAAAGCCTTTTAAATTTTTAATAGGTGGAGAAGAGAATCCTGGATAAGATTTGTAGTCATTGGAGATATTAAAGAAACCAATAAAATTTGTCAAAATAAGAAAAAAATAGCTATTGTAGAAAAATTTGCATTGCAGGCACTACTATAAAAAAGGGCTATAGCAGCAGTTCGTAACCGCTGCCGTAGTCCAAAGAAAAATCACTGTCGTAGTCCAAAAAATCACTGCCATAAGCTATGGTAGTGATTTTCTAACTGCTGCTACTGCGACCGTCGTCGTAGCTCTATGCAGTGATTGTTGCAGCAGTTGCTTAAACTGCTGCCATAGATATCCTATTACAGTGATTTATAAACCGCTACAATAAATCGATAAATAGCAGTGGTTATGTAATCACTGCTATAGGTTATCTATAGCAGTGGTTATATAACCACTGCCTTAGGTAATCTATAGCAGTAATTTATTAATCACTACCATAGGTCTAATGCAGCTGTTGGCACCATTTGTACTAGGAACCTATGATAGTAGTTGGCACGGATATAGCAGCGGTTATAAAATCACTGACGTAGATATTGAATAATTAAAAAAATTAAAATTTTTATTTTTTTTTATATTTTATCTGATAAATATAGATATATAACATAAAAAATATAATAAATATAAAAATTATTCTAAAATACTAAAATTTTATTATTGAATAAAATTTATTATAATATTTTTTAAAATAATAAAATACATCAAAAGTCTCCTAAATCTACATCGTCGTCGTCGTCATCGAAAGTTGGAGCTGGAGCTGGAGCTGGAGCTAGAGCTGGTGCTGGAGCCAGAGTCGGAACTAAAGCTGGAGCTGAAATGTAGGTCAACATATCCTCGAAGCCCATGACTCCAAAATACATGCTGAGCGTCGACATCATGTCTCTCATGATATCCTCTAGATGAGATGCATGCTCCTCAGTCCGATCTGTCCGTATCGCAGCATGATCTACCCATGCCAATGCCTTCTCAAGCTCCTTCCGACTGACGACACCGAAAGTCTATGAGAAGATGCTCACCTCGGATCAGTAGCTCATCGGCATGTGTCCGAGCCTGCATCGGATCCTCTTAGAGTGCTCAAACCCCAAGGCCTGAGATAGATGGTCATGGGGCCCAGAGGTATCCGGACCCTCGCTCGCGAGCGCATCTAACTGATCCTATAATTATAAATTAAAATAAAATTTTATAATAAATACTATAATACTATAATACTAATTAAATATACTAATATATTTAATACTTATAAAAGTATGCCTGATCGTGACGTTCATCGGCCTGCCCATCTTGTCTGTGCGGTTGAATCGAAAGATTTCGCTACGGTTGGACATCACTCCATCTCTCATCAGCTATAACAAAGAATAAATTTATCAGAAAGATGATAAAAAATATGAATTTAATTTATCTAGTAAGATTTAGAATTAATTACCTCTCTATGCACAGACTGGCCATAGACTCACGGCCTAGAGTGTGCGTATACTCCTAGGCTGCATGGTTCTCCCGATTCTAACGGAAGATAGTCAAACAAGTATTCAAATAAATAATAAATATTTAAAAAATATTTAAATAAAATTTTAAGCATATTAAAAAATTTAAAAGTTAGAAATTTTATCTCAAACTTCTTGCTCCTCCAGTGTCAACCATCCTCTCCCACTGACTCAAAGGACAGTCCTGTATCCAAGAAATAAGTTCTTTTGGAGTGTCTCATCGATGCTCGAGCCATCCTCTGTGGAGGTTGATCTTGTAACTTCGGTATAGCTTTTCGATCTTCCTCAGTCAAGCATCTCGAGCCCTCTCATGATCGAGGAAGTCGTACCTCCTCTGCACAAAGTTATCAAAAATTAGTTACAAAATTATTCTAATCAAACATATATAGTGTAAATATATAAAATGCATAAATATAGCTAAGATGCACATACTTACCCATATCACCTTCCTTACCCGGTCCCTGATGGCAGCATCCATCAAACACCAGTCTTTAGGCTCTACGAGAATGATGTCCGACCATCTCACAAGCACTCAAAAAAAGGAATGCATCTCCCAAGCGATCTCCCCTACCGACCTTCCCTCCTCGTCATAATAGATCATCACTTGATGCTGGTGGTTCCACACGTGTGCCATACGTATGGGATCGCAAAATATTCGGCTGGATGATGCATCTGTAATACAAATACGTTATGCAAATATATAAGTGTACAAATACTATATAAAAAATAAAGTATTAATATAATAAAAACGTACACTCAGATGCCTGCGTCGTAGCATGTATCTCAGATATGGGCAACGATAGAGGCTAAGCTGCCGGTGGAGTAGATACTGCTGGTAGAGGTCCCTGAGTAGTCGATGCCGAGGTGGACGGAGTATGCTCTGACTGCTCCTCGGATGTTGAGCTACGCATAATCCACCGAGGAGCAGAGATGAAAGCTAGATAGCATTTCGATGCCATCGTGACCTGAAACTAATATCATTTTCAGATATGCAATAAATGTACCCTATCACCAACTAATAAGTAAAGATAGGTCCTATCCCAATAAAGCAATAAGATATAAACATTCAGAAAATATTATGCAATAAATTTTACAACATGAATTATATTCATAAATAATTAAGGATGGGCAACAGTCATAGATCCAATCTCTTGCGCGAATCTTGGTGTTAATCTAGAAATCTAAAAGACGAACAAAGTAGATGATGGTGGCACCTTAGGGCTTAAAGTTGGAACCTTAGAGAGACATATCAAATTTTATTTGCTTAGAAGCAGGCAAGGCCGGACCCCATCCCTCTCAGTGATGCTGGCAAGGTCGGACCCCCTCCCTCTCTCTCGCTCTCTCGATCTCCCACTCTCCCTCTCTCGATCTCCCTCACTGATGAGGCTGGACCCCCTCCATCCCAATGATGGCGGTGAGGCCAGACCTCCTCCCTCCCAATGATGGTGGCGAGGTCGGATCTCTCCCTCTCTCCCTCTCTTGATCTCCCTCGTCGGCGACGGCGGCGAGGCCGGACCCCCTCCCTCCCACTCTCAGTCTCCCTTGTCGGCGGTCGGCAAGCGACCGGCCCTCTCTCTATCAATCTATCAGTCTTTCTGTCAGTCTCTTCGTTTCTTAGTTTTGGGTACCAGAATCGGATCCGACCTTTCGGGATCTATTAGAGTCTGGGTCTGGTACTTCAAGTACAGACCCATCGAGTATTCAGATTTGGATTCGGTATCAGTAATTAAAATTAGGTATGAAACTGAATATTCAGATTCTGATCCGAACCTAATCCATTAATAGATGTAGTCCACAGCCATCGACATGGCACAGCCTAAGGCTATCACCATGACATGACCCAAAAACTATGGCATGAAGATAATTATAATATTTATAATAAATATATATAATATTTATTATAAATATTTTATAAATTATTATAAATATTTATGATTAATAAATAATACTATAAAATTAAAAAAAAAATTATACCTATGGCTATAGAGAGTGGGTCGCACCGAAAGTTTCGAGGATCACTGACGACGATGCTAGAGGAGGACGATGGCACTAGAGGTAACCTGCAAAACAAAAGCAAGATAGTGAAATAGAGAAGAAGGAGAAAAAAAAAGGAAGAGAAAGCAGGAGTGGCCGGGGATGGGGGGCCAGGGAGAGGGGGCACATTGACGAGGAGGCCCGGGAGGCACAATGATGAAAGGATCGGCGATCAAGAGGGGGAGTCGTGGGGGTGGGGGGCCGGTGGGTGGCGAGGAGGGACAGTCGGGAATGGGGGGGCTGGGGGGTGGCAGGGTGGCGGGGAGGGGAGGCCGGGGATGGGGGGAAGGAGTGGTCGTCGGGGGAGGGTGGGTGTGGGGTGGTGGGGAGGAGCGATCGGAGATGAGGGAGAAGGAGGGACGGCCAGGGGGAGGGGTGGGGGTGTCGGGTGGAGGGTGGCGAGGAGTGACGGCTGGTGATGGGGGGGCTGGAGGGTGGCAGGTGGCGGGGAGGGGCAGTCGGGGATGAGGGAAAGGAGGGGCAGTCGGGGGAGGGTGGGGGGTGGGGAGCTGGGTGGGAGGTGGCGGATGGTAGGGAGGAGCAGTCGGGGATGGGGAGGAAGGAGGGGTGGTCGGAGGGAGGGTGGGGTGGGGGGCATGGTGGGGGGGCGGGTGGTGGGGAGGAGCGGTCGGGGATGGGGAAGGAGGGGCGGCGGAGGAGATTGGGGTGGTGGGCCCGGGGGGGTGGCGGGTGTGGGAGGGGCTACCGAGGATGGAGGTTGGAGGGGAAGGGGGAAGGAGGGGTGGTGCCGGCCTAGGGGGAAGGAGTCTCACCGACGACGAAGAGAAGGGGGAGAGATGGAGAGAGAGATCGAGCGCGCACGAGAGAAAAAGAAAAATTTGAGAATTTTTAATCTAACCTACGGTAGTGATTATCGAACCGCTAACCTAGATCTACGATAGCGGTTATCCAAAATCGCTGCCATAGATCTACGGCAGCGGTTCTATAATCGCTGCTGTAAATCTATAGCAGCAATTTTTGATAACCACTACCGTAGGTTAGAATAATTTTTTTTATTTTTTTCTAAATATTATATAATTTTAAAATTTAATGTCCTTCTTCATCGTTCATTATCTAAATAATTATCATTAGAGTGTCATCGCAAAAGATCGCCTCGATCCGATGGCCCTAGCTTTATCAATTAGAAAAATTCGATTTTGACGATCACGAACGATGATGCAATGATTTGATAGATGGAGATCTCCAATGGATCCAAAAATCTACAATGATGATCTCGATGATATTTGTAGCATACTATCCAAGTTTTTCTTCAATCGGATATCATTATCATGCATCAATTTAGTACGGAATGATTTCGACCGTTAAATTAAAAATAAATGATCAAAGGGTTAAAGGACGTCCGATTATGAGATAATTTTTTAGTTAAATGATCTTTATTATAATTTTAAATATTTTATATGATGATGATAGTAAAATTTAAATTATTTTCATATAAACTATTCATGGTAAGAAGATATTGCAAAAGCACGAGCATAACAACTAGTGAAGTTTCAAAATGGTTATCAGGAGATGTATAGTTTTAGATCGTTCTTCATCTCACGAGTTGAATTTTATAATCACTACCATAAAAAATAATTAAAGTAGTAGCCAAGATCATTTGTAAAAAATTTTATCTCATAATCAGACACTATTTGATCCTTTAATCACTCGTTTATCATTTAATGGTCGAAACTAACATATACTAAATTGACCAAGATAACGATATCCAATTAAAGTGAAACTTTGATTGTACGCTACAAACATCACCAAGATCATCATTACAGATTTTTGGGTTCATTGATGGTCTCCATCTATCAGATCATCGCATCGTCATTCGTGATTGTCAAAATTAAATTTTTCTGATCAACGAAGCTAGGGCCATCGGATGAAATGATCATTAGAGATGACACTCTAATGATAATTATTTAGATAATGAATGATGAAGATAGATATTAAATTTTAAAATTATATAATATTTAAATATATATATATGATAGTGGTTACAATTAACCACTGCCATAAATAAACTTATAGCAGCGGTTCCTACTAACCGCTGCTGTAGGTCCGACCTATAGCAGCGGTTTCTTGTAACCGATGTCATAAGTCCGACCTATGGCAGCGATTTTTGAAACCGCTGCTATAGGTCCGATCTATGACCGTGGTTAACAAAAACTGCTGCTGTAGGTTCTATGACAGTGGTTTCGAAAATCGCTATCATAGTATGCGCTGTCATAGGCCTTTTTTATAGTAGTGAGGGATTGACTCATGGCACAGGGGTCGACCTCGAGGTCGATCTTTGAGATAAAATTCTAAAAAATAATCGTTCTATATTTTTAACCTTCAAAACAACAGAGGTTGACCTTGAGGTTGATTCTTAGCATAGAGACAGCATGCCAAACAGTCTTTTTTAGCATGGGACGACTTAGGGGTCGATCCTTTCACTTCAAACTTGATTTTCTCTCAAAATAAGCATCCAAAAATCATGAAACTACCTCTAAAGGATTAAAAATCTTGTATACTTGCTTTTAAGTCTCTCAGATCAAAACTTGATAAAATTACGATTTTACCTCTGAAATACAAAAAGTCTTTTTTCAAGCTAAATTCATTAGTAATCCCCTCAAATGCTTTGTAATTATCAAAATCAATTCTTAGAGCAACAATCCTAATAGCAAATAATTGACTTCTAGATGAAGTCTTGTATCTTCTTTTCTATGATTTATATCAGCAGTTCAACCTCTATCCATTTGATGAAGTAATTAATAGCCACCACCAAAAAAAATTTTTATCTTATCGCAATGGAAAAAAGTTCGAGGATATCCATTCCCTAAATGATGAAAAACTAAAGAGCTATAATCGATATAAGGTCGACAATAAGCTGATCCTTAATATTTGTGTATCTTTGATATTGATCACATTTATTGACGAGGTCGGCAGCATCTTTTTGAATGGTTGGTCAGTAATAACCCTATCAGATCACTTTGTATGCCAACGACATGCCCTCTAAGTGGTTGCCATAGATTTCTTCATGGACCTTCCGAAGAGCATAATCAGCTTCTGAGGGTTGCAGGCATCAGAGTAATGAAAAAGAGTATGATCTCTTGTATAATCTTCCATCCAGAGTGATGTACCATAGGGCTTGCCTTTTAATTCTTCTCGCTTCAATTAGATCATTTGGTAGAACTCTCCTATCCATATAATCCATCAGAGGATCTATCCAGCTTAGTTCATGATCTACTTAAGCAATCATTAAAACTTTGATGTTGGATTTTTTAAGAACTTCAATAAATACCTTTTGGTTGAGATCGAAAAAATCCGACATGGCATGATGTGATAGTGCATCAGCTTGGATATTTTTTGATCTTGATAATTGTGGGACTCGAGGTCATCAAAACTTTTCAATAATTCTTTTATGTTATGTAAATATTGATATATAATAGCATCCTTGGCTTCGAATTGACCTCGTACCTATCTAACAACAAGCTGTGAATATATGAAGACCTTAAGTCTCTTAATATTAAGCTCTTTTGCCATTCTGAGTCCTATGATAAGGGCTTTATATTCGGCACCATTGTTGAAAGTCTTGAAGTTGAATCTTAGGGCATGCTCAGTGATAGCTCCTTCTGGGCTAGCCAAGATTAAACCAGCTCCACTTTCTTGAGCATTCAAAGCTCTGTTGACGTGCAAAAGCCAATAAGAATCTCGATGGTTTCTCCTAGGAATTTTAGAGCTAATTCTTCTTCAAGTATGGAGCATTCTGCCATGAAGTCAGCCAATACTTGAGTTTTCATAGAAGGCTTGGGCCAGTAGTGAATGTCGAACTCACTGAGCTCGATGATCCATTTGGCTAATCGAACAAATGCATCAGGTCACTAGAGGACTGATCTCAATGGTTGGTATGTTAAGACTATAATAGAGTGAGCTTGGAAATATAGTTGGAGCTGTTTGGTCGATATAACCAGATCTTAGAATATCAAGTCTTAGCATCTTGCAATAATTTGTTGGTATAATAAATTGATCTCTATGTCCCTACATCATCTCGAACTAAAATTAAGCTAATAGTGTTAGCTGAAATGAATAAATATATTAATAAATTCTCACCTTCAACTAACTTTGAGAGTAATGGGACTAAACCAAGATACATCTTGAGGTTGTCAAAGATAGACTGACACTCCTCTGACCATTTGAAGTCTTTGGTCTGTTTCAAAGCTTTAAAAAAATAAAGGCATTTTTCAACTGACTTGGATATGAATCTACTAAGTGACGCCACCTGTCCAATGAGCTACTGCATTTCTTTTATATTACTTGGGGCCTTCATTTCAAGTAATGCTCTAATCTTTTTTGGATTGGCCTCTATTTCTCTCTGGGTCACCAAGAAACCAAGAAACCTTCCGACCGTCACTCCTAAAGCATACTTGTTGGGATTGAGCTTCATCCGACATTTATGGAGTTCTTCAAAAATTTCTCCAAATCAGTGATACACCAATCTTCATATGTGCTTTTTACCAGCATATCATCGATGTAGACTTCTATATTACGGTCAATTTGGTGCTTAAATACTGTGTTGACTAAGCGCTGGTAAGTGGCACCTATATTTTTCAAACCAAAAGGCATCATTTTATAGCAATATAAATCTTTGTCAATGACAAAAGTAGTATTCTTCTCATCTTCGGAGGCCATTCTGATTTGGTTGTACCTAAAGAATACATCCATAAAGCTTAGCAACTTGTGTCCCGAGGTGGCATCGACCAACTAATCAATTTTTGGTAGAGAAAAACTATCCTTGGGGTAGGCTTTATTAAGATCGATATAGTCAATATAAATCCTCCATTTGTCGCTTACCTTTTTTACCATCACAACGTTGGCTATCCATTTCAGGTACTGAGCCTCTCTGATTAATTTTGCTTTCAAAAGCTTATCGACTTCTTCATCTATTGCCTTTTGTCTCTCTAGAGCAAAGCTTCTTTTCTTTTGCTTCACTGGTCAGTATTTAGGATTAATATTTAATTTATGCACAATGACATCAATAGAAATTTTAGGCATGTTTGAAGCTGATCATGCAAACATATCAGCATTTTCATGAAGAAAAGATATGAACTTGTCCCTGGGATTTAACCGAGCCCCTATTTGAACTATCTTTTCTAGGCTTCATCCAATGGAATGGTGATGAGCGGTTCAGCTGACTCACCTTGACTTTTTTGTTCTTAGTTTTGTCCTCTTGATCAGGCACTTCAATTGGTAGAGCTTCAATAAGCTTCTTCATCTTTGAAGTTATCAAAAAATATTATCTAGCCATCATTTGGTCTCCATGCATTTCTCTAATTCCATCTTTGATTGGAAACTGAGCTAGTAGATGGCAAGTGGAAACCACTGCTTTAAGAGAATTAAGCCCAGACTGGCCAAGAATATCATTGTATGTTGATGATATCTTGATAACTAGAAATGTGAGTTGTACGGTCGATCGATATGGATCTTTTTCTGTAGTGATTAGTAATATGACTTCTCCTTTAACAGCCATCGAGTCTCCTGAGAATCCAATTAGTAGAGTGCCGACCTGCTTTAATTTATTCAGAATATTCATCTTTCAAAAAGCATCATAAAATAATACATCTACAGAGCTTCTATTATTTACTAAATTTTTTTTATATCATAATTTGTTATTGTCATAGAAATGACAATAGCATGATTATGAGTGGTTTGAACCTCTTGGACATCAACATCAGAAAAGGAGATAACATTATCAGTGCATTATCTCTTTGGGGAAGGACTTTTAGATGCCCCTCAAGATCCACCGGCCTCAGAGATCATGTTGATAACTCCAACATTAGGTCAGTTATGTTCAGTGGCATTGTCAGTATTTTGGTATTGCTCCAGTGCTTGATTTGCTCAATCTCTAATGTATTTGCTGAGGTAGCCTCGACGAATCAGTGCCTCAATTTCATCCTTGAGCTAGCGACACTCCTCAATATCTTGGCCATGGTCTCGATGGAAATGGTAAAATTTGCTTTTATCCCTTTTTGCAAGCAGGGCTTTCATGGGATTTGGACGATGAAGATATCCTTGGTTTTCGATCTCCATCAAGATCTGGGTTCAAGGGGCGGACAGGAAAGAGTAGCTATTGAATTTTTAAGGTGGACTCCAGGATCTCGGATTTTGTTGAGGTTGCTCATTGATGCTCCCTTGATTTCCATGTTTTTACTCATGGGGCTGCTTCTTTTCTTTTTTGTTTTTCTTCTCTTTCTTGTTCAGCTTTTCTTCTTCCTTTGCTTAGGCATACTTTTGGACCTGGGTCAGCATTCTCTTTAGGTTTTCAAAAAAATTTTATTGAGGAAGAAAGTCAGATAGTAACTTCTAAGTTCCCACTTCAAGGCAGACATGACGACGAACTCATTGAAATCTTTTACTTCCAAAATAGCCGTGTTGAAGTGAGCCATATGTAGGAAAATATGATCCTCTTTCGGACTGACGTAGCCACTAGTGATTAACCAACAACAAGGAATGAACTCCTAGAATCAATATAAAAATAAAAATAATGAATTAAGAGAGAAAAGAGAGAAAGAGAGTATAAAAGTTTTTTAGAAGAAAAGAGCTTTTATTTTAATATATTCAGCATCTTATAATTCTTTATTTATTTTCAGTATAAATACTTTACAAAAGGATCAAGCCCCAAGCTCATAGAAAAACTTTCAAAATTCAAACAACCCTCGTACACAAAACTGATCCCGTAACACTGAGATGGCCTAATTTTAGATCGAGCCGGCTAACCTATGACTAGATCGGCTCAGTCTGAGATGGAGCTAATCCAGTTGTGTATCATGCTAGTAGTCCCCTGAGACTAGCTGATCCAGTCCTCGATTGAGTCGATCTAGCTTCCAACTTAGTCGACCCAATCTCAGGATGAGCCGATTAAGTTTATGCAAGTTTCTTACCCAGGCTGATTTCTTTAATGGCTTGCTCTCATCTTTCCATGGTCTTTCTTCTCATGTTCCTAAGACTTAAGAGCACCATATCTGAGCTCACATTCTCCACCTTAGTACTTTCAAGTTTTTGTGAACTCATCTCTTCCTTGCAGATCCATCCATGCCACACACATCTGAAAGCTATCTCTGAAAAGTATCTTCATGAGTGCATCAGATTCTCCTTGGTATGGACCTTCATCAGTTTCACTTTACCTTTCTCCATCAACTCGCTGATCCTATGGTACCTCACATCTATATGCTTTATGCGTACATGATAGACTAGCTTCTATGCAAGTAGTAGAGCACTCTAATGGTCACTATGCAGTGTAATCTTGCTCAGCTTCACCCCATCTCAACAATCAGCCTCCTAAGCTAAAGAGCTTTCTTTACAGCCTCAATCATTCCAATGTACTCAACCTCTATAGTAGACAAGACTATGATTGGTTGAAGGATTGATCACCAAGACAGCAGTCCACCAAACATACAAAAAAGGTATCCAATAGTAGATCTTCTTGTAGCAAGATCACCTGCATAATTCACTACAATAAAAAATCGCTGCCATAGCCCAAAAAATCGCTGCCATAAGCTATGACAGCGATTTTCTAATCGCTGCTACTGCGGTCGTCACCGTAGCTCTATGACAGTGGTTGTTGCAGCGGTTGCTTGAATCGCTGTCATAGATATCCTATTGCAGCGGTTTATAAGTCACTGCAATAGATCGATCTATAGCAGCAGTTATATAACCGCTATCATAGATTATCTATAGCAGCAGTTACATAACAGCAGCTATAGATAATCTATAATAGTGGTTTATTAACCGCTGCCATAGGTCTAATACAGCAGTTGACACCTTTTGCACTAAGAACCTATGACAGCGGTTGGCATAGATATGGCAGCGGTTATAAAATCAGTACCGTAGATATTGAATAATTAAAAAAATAAAAATATTTATTTTTTTTATATATTTTATCTAATAAATATAGATATATAACACAAAAAAATATAATAAACATAAAAATTATTCTAAAATGCTAAAATTTTATTATCGAATAAAATTTATTATAATATTTTTTAAAAAAGATAAAATGCATCAAAAGTCTCATAAATCTACATCATCATCATTGTCATCGGGAGTCGGAGTCGAAGCTGGAGTTGGTGCTGGAGCTGGAGCTGAAGCTGAAAAGCGGGCCAATATATCCTCGAAGCTCATGACTTCAAAATGCGCGCTGAGCGTCAATATCATATGTCTCACGCTATCCACCAAATGAGATGTGCGCTCCTCAGCCCAATTTATCTGCATCGCAGCATGATCTGCCCATGCCAACGCCTCCTCAAGCTCCTTCCGACTAACGATACCGAAAGTCTGTGAGGAGACGCTCGCCTCGGACCAGTAACTCGTCGATGTGTGTTCGGGCCTACATCAAATTCTCCAAGAGTGCTCAAGCCACAAGACCCAAGATAGATGGTCATGGGGCTCAGAGGTATCCGAACCCTCACTCACGAGCGCATCTAATTGATCCTATAATTATAAATTAAAATAAAATTTTATAAAAAATGCTATAATACTAATTATATATACTGATATATTTAATACTTATAAAAATATGCCCAATCGCAGCGTTCATTGGCCTGTCCGTCTTATCCGTGCGGTTGGATCGAAAGATCTCACTATGGCTGGGCATCACTCCATCTCTCATCAACTATAATAAAGAATAAATTTATCAAAAAGATGATAAAAAATATAAATTTAATTTATCTAGTGAGATTTAAAATTAATTACCTCTCTATGCACATGACTGACCATAGACTCACGGTCTAGAGTGTGCGTATACTCCTGGGCTGCATGGTTCTCCCGGTTCTGACGGAAGGTAGCCTAACAAATATTCAAATAAATAATAAATATTTAAAAAATATTTAAATAAAATTTTAAGCATATTGAAAAATTCAAAAGTTAAAAATTTTATCTCCAACTCTTTGCTCCTTCAATGTCTAACCATCCTCTCCCACTGACTCGGAGGATAGTCCTGTATTCAGGAAACAAGCTCCTCTGGAGTGTCTCATCGGTGCTCAAGCCATCCTCTATAAAGCTTGACCTTGTAACCCTGGTACAATTTTTTGATCTTACTCAGTCGGGCATCTCGAGCCCTCTCATTATCGGAAAGTCATACCTCCTCTACATAAAGTTATCAAAAATCAGTTATAAAATTATTCTAATCAAACATATATAGTGTAAACATATAAAATGCATAAATATAACTAAGATGTGCGTACTTACTCATATCTTCTTCCATACTCGATCTCTGACGGCAGCATCCATCAAACATCAGTCTCTGGGCTTTATGAAAATGATGTCCAACCACCTCACAAGCACTCCAAAAAAGAAATGCATCTCCCACACTGTCTCCCCTACCGACCTTCCCTCTGCATCGTAATAGACCATCACCTGATGCTGGTAGTTTCACACATGTGCCATACGTGTGGGGCCATGAAATATCCAGCTGGATGATGCCCCCTACAATGCAAATATATTATGGAAATATATAAGTATACAAATACTTATATATAATAAAAACATACACTCAGATGCCTGCATAGTAGCATGTATCTCAGATATGGATGATGATAGAGGCTCAGCCGTTGGTGAAGTAGATGTCGTCGGTGGAGTAGATGCCACCAGTAGAGGTCCCTGAGCAGTCGATGCCGAGGTGGACGGAGTATGCTCCGACTGCTCCTCGAATGCTGAACTACACATAACCCACCAAGAGACAGGGGTGAAAGCTAGATGGCGTTTCGATGCCATTGTGACCTGCAACTAATATCATTTTCAGATATGCAATAAATGCACCCTATTACCAACTAATAGGTAAAGATAGATCCTATCCCAATAAAGCAACAAGATATAAACATCCAGAAAATGTTATGCAATAAATTCTATGACATGAATTACATTCATAACTAATTAAGGATGAGCAACAGTCATAGATCCGATCTCTTGCATGAACCTTGGTGTTAATCCAGAAATCTAAAAGAAGAACAAAATAGATGATGGTGGTACCTTAGGGCTTAAAGTTGGAACTTTAGAGAGACATATCAAATTCTATTTGCTCAGAAGCTGGCAAGACTGGACCCCATCCCTCCCAGTGATGCTAGTGAGATCAGACCCCCTCCCTCTCTCTCTCTCGCTCTCTTGATCTCCCACTCTCCCTCTCTCGATCTCCCATGCTAGTGAGGTCAGACCCCCTTCCTCCCAATGATGGTGGCGAGGTCGGATCCCTCCCTTCCTCTCTCCCTCTCTCCCTCTCTCGATCTTCCTTACCGACGATGGCGGTGAGGCCGGACCCCCTCCCTTGCTCCCTCCCTCCCATTCTCGATCTCCCTTACCGACGGTCAGCGAGCGACCAGCCCTCCCTCTCTCAATCTATCGGTCTCCCTCTCAGTCTCTTCGTTTCTTAGTTTCGGATCCTGGAATTGGGTCCGACCTTTTGGGATCCATTAGGATTCGGATCTGGTACTTCAAGTACTGACCCATCGGGTATTCGTGTTCGAATTCGGTATTAGTAATTAAAATTGAGTCCAGATCTGAATATTCAGGTTCCAATTCGAATCCAATCCATTGACAGATCTAGTCCACAATCGCCGACATGGTACAGTCCAAGGCTACCACCACGGTATGGCCCAAAAACTATAGCATGTAGATAATTATAATATTTATAATAAATATTTATAATATTTATTATAAATATTTTATAAATTATTATACATATACATAATTAATAAATAATACTATAAAATTTAAAAAATTTATACCTACGGCTATAGAGAGCGGGTCACACCAAAAGCTCCGAGGGTCGTCGGTGACGATGCTAGAGGAGGACGACGGCACTAGAGATAACCTACGAAATAAAAGCAAGATAGTGAGATAGAGAAGAGAGAGAAAGAGGAAAGAGAGAGTAGGGGTGGCCGAGGATGGAAGGCCAGGGGGAGGGGGCAAAGTGACGAGGAGGCCTAGGAGGCATAGTGACGGGAGGGTCAGCGATCGGGAGGGGTAGTATGGGGGGTGGGGGGTGGCGGAGAGGGGCAGCCGGGGATGGGGGGCTGGGGGTGGGGGGTGGTAGGGTGGCAGGAAGGGGCGGCCTAGGATGGGGGGAAGGAGAGGCCGTCGGGGGGAGGGTAGGGGGTGGGGGGGGTCGGGTGGGGGGTGGGTAGGGGGGGAGGGGATGGGGAGGGGAAGCGGTGGGGATGGGGAAAGGAGGGCGACCGAGGGATGGTGGGGGGGCTAGGTGGGCGGTGGCAGGGAGGGGCGGCCGGGGATGGGGTCTGGGGGTGGGGGTGGCAGGGTGGCGGGGATAGTCGGGGATGGAGGGAAGGAGGGGCGGTTGGAGGGAGGGTGGGGGGGGGGTCGGGTGGCGGTGGCGGATGGCGGGTGGCGAAGAGGAGCTGCCGGGGATGGGGGAAGGAAGGGTGGCCGGGGGGAGGGTGGTGGGGGGTAGCAGGTGGCGGGGAGGGGTAGTCGAGGATGGAGGGCCGGAGGGGAAGGGAGAAGGAGGGGTGGCGTCGGTCGAGGGGGAAGGACTCTCACCGACGACAGAGAGGAGGGGAAGAGAGAGAGAGATCGAGCGCACACGAAAGAAAAAAAAAATTTAAAAATTTTTAATCTAATCTACAACAGCGGTTATCGAACCGTTGTCCTAGATCTACAGTAGCGGTTATCCAAAATCGCTATCATAAATCTACGGCAGTGGTTCTATAATCGCTACCGCAGATTTATGGCAGCAATTTTTGATAACCGCTGCCATAGGTTGGAAATAATTTTTTTTATTTTTTTTTAAATATTATATAATTTTAAAATTTAATATCCATCTTTATCATTCATTGTCTAAATAATTATCATTAAAGTGTCGTCGTAAAAGATCACCTCGATACGATGGCCCTAACTTCATCGATAAAAAAAATTTGATTTCGACTATCACAAATGATGATGCAAAGATCTAATAGATAGAGACCTCCGATGGATTCAAAAATCTGTAATAATGATCTCGATGATGTTTATAGCATACTATCAAAGTTTCACTTCAATCGGATATCGTTATCATGCATCAATTTAGTATGGAATGATTTCGATTGTTAAATTAGAAACAAGCGATCAAAAGGTTAAACGGCATTCGATTATGAGATAATTTTTTAGTTAAATAATCTTTATTATAATTTTAAATATTTTATATGATGATGATAATAAAATTTAAATCAATTTCGTATAAACTGTTCATATTAAGTAGATATTGCAAAAGCATGAGCAAAACAACTAGTAAAGTTTCAGAATGGTTATCAAGAGACGTATAGTTTTAGATCGTTCTTCATCTCACGAGTTGAATTTTATAATCACTATTATAAAAAATGATTAAAGTAGTAGCTAAAATCATTTATAAAAAAAATATCTCATAATCGGACATCGTTTGTTCCTTTGATCACTCGTTTATCATTTAACGACCAAAACTAACCTATACTAAATTAACCAAAATGACGATATTCGATTGAAGTAAAACTTTGATAGTATGCTATAAACATCACCGAATCATCATTGCAAATTTTGGATCCATCGAAGGTCTCCATCTATCAGATCATCGCATCGTCGTTCGTAGTCGTCGAAATCAAATTTTTCTAATCGACGAAGCTAGGGCCAATGGATCGAAGTGATCTTTTGCGACAACATACTAATGATAATTATTTAGATAATGAATGATGAAGATGGATATTAAATTTTAAAATTATATAATATTTAAATATATATATATGGCAGCGGTTACAATTAACCGCTATCATAAATAAATTTATACCAGCAGTTCCTACTAACCACTGCTATAGATCAAATTTATGGTAGCAGTTTTACTAACCACTGCTATAGGTCTGACCTATGGCAGCGATTTTCGAAATCGCTACTATAGGTCCGACCTATGGCAGCAATTAATGAAAATTGCTGTCGTAGGTTCCGTGGCAGCAGTTTTCATTAACCGCTACCGTAGGTTCTATGACAGTGATTTTGAAAACCGCTGCCATAGGCCTTTTTTGTAGTAGTGATTTGTATCTATAAATTCTTTCAGAGGATTTGAATCTTCACACATTTTAATAGATTATTCTTCAAATTCTCCCAGCTGCCCACTAAACATCAAACCATAGTTTCTTATTTTCTATAGATATCTCAGTATCCACTTCAATGTTTTTCAGTATTTCTTCCTAAGGTTAGTCATATATCTACTAACCAAACTTACTACGCATGCTATATCTGATCTACAGCACACCATAATATACATCATACAGTCTATAGCATTCGCATAAGAGACTCTATCCATATATTCTCTCTCCTCTTCTGATTGGGTGCTTTAATACTTGGAGAGAGATATGTAGCTCAGTAATAGTATCTCTATAGGTTTGGCCTTCTCCATCTCAAATTTCTTCAGAACTTTTTGGACATATCCTCCTTGTGATAAATAGAGCACTTCTTTGCATCTATCTTTGCAAATATTCATTCCGAGTATTTTCAGTGCTAGACCTAGATTCTTCATCTCAAATTCTATTGATAATATTTTTTTCAGTCCTTTCATAGCCTCCATGCTTTTATCGGCTATGAGCATATCATTTACATATAGTAGCAGGTACAATATATCCTCCTCATCTACATCCTTGACATAGATGCAGCAATCATGTTCATATCTAATAAATCTCAGACTCAAAACAAAACTATTAAATCTATGATACCACTAATGAGGGAACTGTTTCAGGCCATACAGTGATCTCCTGAGTAAACACACCTTCTCCTCTTGTCTAATCTCCATGAAACCATCTAGCTGCTTCATATAGATTTTTTTCTTTAAAGTTTCATGAAAGAAGGCCGTCTTCACATCCATCTGTTTCAATTCCATATTATTTTGTGCTACCAGTGACAGCAAAATCCAAATAGATGTATGACGCACCATAGGAGAGAAAACTTCTATGTAATTAGTCACTTTTCTTTATGAGTATTCTTTTGCTTCCAGCCTTATCTTGAATCTGACTTCACCTTGTTTTGAAGGTGCCTCCTTCTTAGTGAACACCCACTTTAAGCTAATAGACTGAGCACCTTCTAAAAAATCCTCCAGCTACCATGTCTGATTTTTCTTCAGTGATTCCATCTCCTCCATCATGGCCTGCATCTATGACTCATGGTCTTCACTCTCCATAGCCTCTACATAGTTTTCTGGATCTCCATTAACGATGATGAGTGCATAGGAGATAGTCTCATCAATGTCATATCTGATAGGTCTTCTGATAGTACGTTGGAGCTTATGCAAAGCCACTCCCACTAGCATATTGCTCCTATTGAAGTCTGTGGCTGCTTCTTTACATCTAACTAAAAGTTGGCTCTCCACGCTGGTCTTCCATCTAACTACTATCCTCCTACCTAGCTCCACCTCAATAGGAACACTCCTATAAGTGAATGTAGACTGCATGTCATCTATCTCTGACTGGCTACTGTTATTCACCTTCATTATTTCAGTTCCACATATACTCCCAGACCTCTCCAAGATGCTTCTCTCATCAAAAATAACATCCATGATGATCACTGACTTCTGTGCTTTAGAATTTCACAGTAGGTATCCCTTGACTCCTTGCGGATAGCCAATAAATGTCATCTTTTGAGATTTTGGGTCCAACTTGCTCCTTTTGGTTGCCTCCACATGTGCATAGGTCGAGCAGTTAAAGACCTTCAAATGGCCAAGCTCCATCTTCTTTCCACTCCAGATCTTCTCTGGAATGCTTCCATTTAGCTTGCGATGAGGGGACTTGTTGATAAAAAAATAAGAAAAAAATTAAAGCATCATCCCAAAAAGATCCAAAGTGATGTCTGCAGCCTCAAACTCCATGCCTTCTTGGTCAATATTTGGTTCATTCTCACCGCGACATCATTCTGCTGGAGAGTCATCTTTACTATATAATTATGTTTAATGCTATTTTCCTCATAGTACCTTCTAAACTTCAGGCTTGTATACTCTCCTTCATTATCCAACCTCAGTCTCCTTGACTCCTCAACTTTAGCTTTCCAAGCTCTGAACCGAGCAAATACTTCTGATATTTCTCTAATCAGATAAATTCACACATTCCTTCAGTAATCATCAATGAAAGTGATAAAATATCTTGCCCCATCTCTAGTTGATACAGGAGCCAATTCTCACATATCCGAGTGCACTAAGTGTAGCACTCCTTCGCTGCACTCGGTACTATTGGCAAACTTCATCCTATGCTATTTGCCATAGATGTATGGCTCACATAAATCCTTGCCCTTCTTTTTCAAGGCTGGGATCATCTCTTTTCTGCTGAGTTTTGTAAGTGTTCTATCACTCATGTGACCCATTCGATAGTGCCATAGCCGATATAAGAGCTGCTCCTCCTATGCCGCTACTAGCACCTCTGCACCGTCATGCACAACTAAGCCTTCTATTCTATAAAGATTGTTGCTCAGTCTTCTATCTCTTATCACCACTATGACTTTCTTGATAATCTTCAAGCATCCACTTTCAATTTGGCTACTAAAAGCATAATCCTGCTCTTCCAAGTAGTCCAAAGAAATCAGATTCTTTTTCAACTCTGGTACATGCCTGACATTTGATAATGTACGAATAATCCTATCGTATATCCTCATCCTAATAGAGCCAACTCCAGCAACTTTGCATGGGTGATTATCTCTAAGGCTAACACTTCTACCATCGATCTTCTAGTAGGTAGCAAACTACTTTCGATAAGAAGTATAGTGATGTAAGCATGCTGAATCCAATATCCATGTAGTATCACACTCTGTGGATCCATCTGATATAACTAGCAGGTCTTCTCCACTGCTCACCAAATCTATATCATCACTCTTACTAGCCTTTCCTTTTTTCTGACTTCATAAGAGGATAATTTTTTCTCAAATGTTCAGGTTGATGATATTTGTAGCATTTCAATATCTTCTTTTGATTTCGAGATTTTGATCTATCCTTGGATTTCTTTTTTGTCTTCTTCATTGATTTTTTCTGTCTTTTAATCACAGTCAAGATCTCAGATTTATGATCTTTCTTGCAAATCTTCTTCCTCTACTCATTCGATCTGAGCACACTAACAACCTTTTCGTAGTTTCAAATCTTCTTTCCATAAACTAAAATTGTTATAAGAACATCATAAGAATCTGGGAGAGAATATAGTAGCAACAATGCTCGATCTTCCTCATCAATCTTCATATATAAACTCATCACCTCAAAACACATCTGATTGAACTTCTAGATATGTGCAACAAGATCTCCGCCTTCGGACATCCTTAGACTATAAAGCTATTTCTTCAACCATAGCTTATTGGTCATATTCTTTCCAATATAAGTATTCTCTAGTCTCATCGAGAGCTCCTTTGCCTTGATCTTTGTACAAATCTCAGGCAACACCATATCGACCAAGCACATTCTGATTATGCTAAAGATAATTTTTTCCAACTCTTTTCAATCCTCAGCACTAATCTTTTCTGATTTTTCTCTTACCAAGATCTTGTAGATCCTCTATTGAACCAACAAGTTCTTTACCCTTTGCTGCAATAAGGTAAAGTTTTTCTTGCTGTCAAACTTCTCGAAATCCATCTTGAATCCACTTGATCCCATGACTACAATCAAGTCAAGAGCAAAATCTTAACAACCTTCTTCAATCACACACCAGCAAAACTATCCTTCAATGAAGATCTATGGGCCTTAGATTATCCTTCCAACCTTCTATATCACCTCGCCTTTGTGTACCAACTCTCCACCTTAATCTAGAGATAACCATGAAGAAAATAAAAAGATTTTAGGATAAAACCTAGTGCAGCAGATCTTGAATGTAGAAATCCTAGGTGTCTTCCTTTCTTCCATGTAACACTGCTCTGATACTAATTATAGAGAAATACGACCCTCTCTTAGATTGACGTGGCCACTGATGATTAGCCAACAATAAGAAACGAACTCCTAGAATCAATACGAAAGCAAAAATAATGAATTCAAGAGAGAAAAGAGAGAGAGGGTATAAGAGTTTTTCAGAAGAATAGAGTTTTTATTTCAATGTATTCAGCATCTTACAATCCTTGACTTATTTTCAGTATAAATATTTTATAAAAGGGTCAAGCCCCAAGCTCATAGAAAAATTCTCTAAATCCAAACAATCTACGTACACAAAACTGATCCTGCGATACTGAACCAGCCTAGTTTCAGACTGAGCCGACTAACCTACGATTGGATTGGCTCAGTCTGAGATCGAGCTGATTCAGTTGTGTACCATGTCAGTAGTTCCAAAAATATTGCTTTCTATCTGATTTTTCTCTAAGACTTAGCCAACCTAGTCCTGAACTGAGCCGACCTAGCTCCCAACTTAGCCAACCCAGTCTCAGGGTGAGCTGGCTAAGTTTCTGTAAGTTGCTTATCCAGGCTGATTTTTCTGCTAGCTTGCTTTCATCTTTCCATAATCTTTCTTCTCATATTTTCAAGACTTGAGAGTGCCACACCTGAGCTCACATCATATACTCGTAGAGGGACTCACCTTTCTACTGGTCTATAGAGAAAAAGCTATTGTGCTTCTGATGAAGGTAGTTACTTTCGAAATAGGCCATAAAGAGCCTATACAGCTGATCAAAAAAAGAGATGGACCCTGGGTGGAGTCCAAAGAACCACACTCTCACAAACTTTTTCAGAGTGATGAGAAAGGCTATGCAAATAAGAGTGTCAGACGCTTCTTGAAGCCACATAACATCTCTATATTCCTTAAGGTAGTCTTGAGGGTCCGTGAAGCCATCAAATGGCTCTAGTGCAGGCATCTTAAATCGTGAAAGGACCAGTTCATTTAGTATTTCAATAGAAAAAGAAGATGTAAGATGAAAATCCTTCTTACTCTGAGAAGGACCTCCAAGCTATCCTTTTTTCGGTCTTCTCTCAAGATCTTGAAGCTTTTGTTCAAGACCTTCCTCCCATTACAACTTCTTATTGTAGGAAGTTGATTATGCTTCACAGGAGTGTTCTTCTTGATCAAGAATATACTCCTGATAGAGTTCTTGAGGGACTGAAAGGTGGTTGTATTGTGACATAGCTTTTTAAGGAATAGATTCTTGCCATTGCTCTATAATTTTTTAGAGCTATTGTACGGCATTGATGAGGGCCTGGACCGACTGCACCAAAAGATTAAACTATTGTGGATCGATCATAGCCAGAGGATGGGGTTGGATCGTCTTCAGGATGACTCCTGGAGAAGATGGAGTCGGATTCTGTGCCTTCTTTACCATTTCTACAAAATCGAGGTAAATTCTCTTTCTCTAGCACCAATCTGTTGTAGCAAGGCTTCAGATCATTGAAAAAACTCCATGTTGGAGAGCTAAATTGGGTTAGGTTGACGTTGACTACGGACCAACCTACAAAAAAGTTTCAAAAACTGATGAGATACTTTCTAGTTTAGGATCCTTTGATGCCTAAGTTAGCTAAGGTCTTGAGAACAAATAGTAAAAATAGAAAGCTAGAAGATAAGAAGAGAGGGTTTGAGTAAAAGAAGGTTTGATCTTCCTTCAGTGAGAAAGTCGAGAGTAGATTTCAACATAGTATCAACTTAGTGAATCTGGTGCTTACTTTCAAAAGGATACCTTGCTTCTTTATTTATAGAGGGAGAACTAGCTTAGGCCATTTAGGGCGTTTGGAGTATATTAGACCGTTAATTGTTGTAACAAACTTGCTAGCTTGGTGGCAGTTGTGGACCATTAATCCATATGGAGTCTGCTGGAAAGCAGCCATAGCCTAGCTGGATGAAAGCTGTACCAAGGTTGGAGAGTTTCGGATTCTTCTTGATGCTGAGTTGGACACCATATTGGTAGATTGGTTTTCAGCCGATCTCATCTTAGGATGATGCTATCGCTGGTCACTAGCGAGGTCGGTGATAAACTAATCTCGACAGAAAGGTACTTTCAGGCATTGCTTGAAAAATGAAGATAGCCAGGGCGGTGAGTCACCGATCTTCAAGACTATGAATTGCCAATCTCCGCCTGTATGACCGCCCCTAGGGCAGTTGAAGATCGACTTCATTTCACAACAGAACAAGTATAGGCTGAGACATCGTTGCAAGAGCAGTGATTTGCCAATTTAGTTTGTCTGTACAGTATATTACCTATCTAGGTTATCAGTAAAGTTGTGACTGCTGTACTTGATATCCTGCTGATATAGATCAGTTAGAATTCTAAATTGATATTTTGCTGATCCGGATTTAATGATCATCAGTTACCGTATTATCAATATATCATCAAAATTAATGATCTTTCTGATGCTGCCACATGGCTGGTGATAACTGGCTGCACCAACAATATCTAATATTTAAAATGTCTTGGACATTCAACAAACATGTGTCACCATAGCTTGTTTATATTTTAACAACAAAATTGTCCAAGGATCCATAGCACATAGTCATGAAAACTAAATTATTTTTTCTCAAAAAATAAATAATTAAATAGATTATAAGCAAAATTTATACTATGGAATTTTTATATTTAAAGGTATTTGCAGATTTTGAGAATTAACAAGGATCTTGACTCAAAAAATAAATAATTAAATAGATTATAAGCAAAATTTATACTATGGAATTTTTATATTTAAAGGTATTTGCAGATTTTGAGAATTAACAAGGATCTTGATTGACATCACCTAGATTTTTCGAGGCACGGTTTCTTCTTGTAATGAAATTTTTGGACCATTGTTCTTGTCCTCGAATCACCTTGAGAGCTAATCTTTGTATGAATTTCACCTGGGTCATGTTCTGAAAACATACTAGGGGCAACCTCGAGAACAAGTAGGTTGATCTTTAGGCCACAAGAGGTGCCATGTTAGACTACTTTAAAGTTCGATTTCGAGCAACTCGGAAGGAAGATCAAGGTTTCAACCATCTCCTAATAATGATCAAGATACTATATTTTTCCTCCTTTATATTTGCAATGGCAAACGCTTAGGGGCGAGTAAACGGTCAACAAAAAGTTCATTTTACCATATGATCTTGAGAGACTTTGTATGCAGCTCTAGAATTTGGTATAACAAGCAAGGGGTTAAGTGGATCTCAACTTACATTTGCACCACATAAACCATGTCACCAAAACCAAATAAGAAGGGAAAAAAAAAAATGCTCTCTTGTTGATTCTGGACACCTCTAAAACAATTTTCCAGAAATAGTGGCAATTATTTGCCCATCAAAAATCTGGAACCACCGGTTGTTTCATTTCCCATTATGCTGCACTTATAAATGGTAGAAGAACAATGTATATTGTTCATCTAAAGAAATATATTTCCAAAATGGGTGCAAATATTATTTAATTGTTTGTTCTACAACGGTTATCGTTGTAGGAAAACAATTGTTTATGCTATAAAATGTTGAGAATTTTAATGGAAAAGTTGATTTTGGGAAGGAATTTTATGCTATAATAAGAAAAATAAAAAAAATTAAAAAAAAAAAAAAAAGGTTTTATTGGTCCTACATACGGATTCCAACTTCTGCTAGTGAACTACGCCTGTTCGCTTCTGAGTAAGGCCCACATATGTACACCTGGAGCCCTCCAAAGTGGAGCAAACCATGGACCAAATAGCCATAGGCCATCGAATAGTCCCCAATTGCAAGAAAATCCGATCCATCATGGTTATGAGACCAATAGCTAGCTGGGCTGGGCTGGGCTGAACCGGCTTCGGCGTGAGACAATCCTAACAAAGAAATAACGTACGTTTACTTGTAGGAGACCAGGCCCGCGACCGGCGGCATTCAGAAGACATCGGCCAAGGCTGTAGGATATATCTCTCCCGCATGGCTTACAAGAATGCAAATAAACCATAGATGATTGGCTGCAACCTTCTTCCATTAAAGGGGTTCAGATTCATATTAAAGGGGTTCAGATTCATATGTAGGGAGGTGTTTTCTCTTGAACGTTCAGCCTGGATCATTTTTTGAAAGACAAGTTTCTCTTATTATCACGATGCTGAATCAATATTATTACAACCTTGGATCACATCTAAAAAAACTAATCCAAAAATATTATTTGAATTTCTTAATCTTCTATAAATATCCAAGATTGACTTAATATATAATTAATGTAGAACTAAATGCATGGCTATATAGTCCTCACGTACTCTCTTCATTTAAGTCCTAGCATATTCTCACTAGATTAAAAATTCAAATAGATTCAAAAATCAATCACAAATACTATCGTCAGTCCTTGATCAGCTCTAATAAACCCATGCTGCAATATCCCCTATTTCATATAAGCTATAAACTGAATTCACTTTGATACCATTTGTTATAACCTAGATGTCATCCAAAAAGGCAGATCAAAATATATTATTCAAATTCCTTAGTTTGGTTTAAGTACCAAAATTTTTTTCCATGAATAATCGATATGAGTTTAAACTCATGTCTGCATAGATCGTCACATATTTCTCTGTTTAAATCCTGACATTCTCATTAGGCTAAAGACCCAAAATCATTCAAATTTAATCAACAACATCAAAATTAGCTTATAATCAATCCAAATAAATTCATGCTGTAATATCCCCTAATCTATATAGCTTATAGACCGAATCTTTTTTAATACCATTTGTCATAAGCTAAAATCTTATTAAAAAATTAACTAAAATATATTATTTGGATTCTTAGTCCTCCACAATGATCCAAATTATAAAGGATCAATAACATAAGTTACTGACAACTTATATTATAAAAAAATTGATTAATTTCTTATATTCAAGAAAGACTTTGAAATATATAGTATACTAGCTTTGGATTGATTTGAATTTGGTTTTGAAATGGCTTATAATTTTAATATATTTTTAATAAAAAGATGGTTAGATCAGTGATTGAGATCTTTGGTCACAATGATCTTGCTAATCCTTATTTGAGATCGGAATTGAGCCCGACATTATTAGATCTTCTTAATTGGCAATTTTATTTTACATCGCTGAAGAAAAAGTGATGAGGAACGGTGGGGTTTTTTCTTTTTCAGAAAAGGTTGAGCAGGGGTCAACCTAGCACTGGTAAGCAAATAAAGATATGGTCAAAATTTCTGCTTCAACGGCAACAATGAGCACCACATGGAATTATTTTCCTCAATTAGCCTGATTCAGCTTTTGCTATCAATGTGCTGGCCGTTCACCAAATCTTGCCCATCACGATATCACTTATTCTGTTCCATCCAGCGGATGTGTGAAAGAAAAAAAAAAAACGCTCAGGAAACAACCCTTACCCATTAATCGCGCAAGAACACGGATCAATATTATTTTCATTAAACAAAAAAAAAAAAACTTATAAACTCCGAAAATATTAAATTATTTATTCTTCTGTTTTTTTTACAATTGAATTAGTAAATAGAACAAGTAAGAACTGGACAGATAAAAATCTTTGAAAAAAAAAGAGAAAAGATTGTAATCTATCAGGACCTCTGGATCAAATACAGAGGGGTGAAAGCACGAGAATTATAGAAGCACTGAACTTCGTAATTAAACACAAAACGATGAAAAAATTGTAAATAATAACTAAATCAATGATAATCGGTACTTCACATGATCTCAACGCTAGCGTGATGTGGATAGGTTTAGACTCCTGATAAAAATAATGATCATAGAAATGAATCGAACTAAAAACACCCAAAGATTTAATCATTTAACATTTAAAAACAAAAAATCTTTAGGCGTTTCTAATTTGATAGGGTTCTGTGAACTTGTAGTCAGGAACCCAAAAATGAAACAATAACGGTTTGGGCTTTTGAGCAGATCAAGGCCATATGCAACCTAAGAAGAGATGAAGGTGACGCACCAAACCCCGAGCGATGGCTGCGGAGAGATCGTCGGCCTCGCCAACAATGAGGGACTCGGTGACATGCTATGACGGGGTTTCCCGTTTCAAATAAGACAAGATCGCCGGTTTGATCCCCTACAACCCGCCGTCGACGACAGCGGCGTGGCGGCATGCTGAACTAATGCGAGGGGGAGATGCGGGAGATGGGGATGGATAGAGTCAAGAATGGGGCGTCAATTTCTCGGTGGGACCCTTTGGTCCCACCAATGCTTCATGGATAATGGCCCACATGGTCGACCGTTCCACCACGAAGTAAAGATTATGATCAGTCCAATCCGATGGATACACATTCTATCTAAATATTATTAAATTTAAAAAATAAGATTTGATCAGCCAAATTTGAGAAAAAAATTAAAAATTATAGCATAGATATTAGTAGAATATAGGTAATATTATTTTCTATCCAAATTCGAACTTGAACTCGATGCGAACCTACATGTATAGATAATATCCAAACCCATACTCGAATATATATGTATTAGGATATGGGTTCAGATATTATCCATACCCGTAGGTTCAGGTAGAGCCTACTATTTGCCTTGAATGACTTATGGAGTTGAAGCTATCACTTCATAAAATTATTTGAAAGTTTGGTATTTAAATTCACTATTTTTTCATCACTATATTGAATTTTCATGAATAAAATAATAAATTTAATGATTATATTTTATTTTAAATTATAATTTTATTTTTATATTTAATTTTTATAGGTCTGGATTTATAAATTGTGTTTCATATTAAATTGATAATTCTGTTTTGATTGATAATATACATAAAATTATTTTGATTATTTATTTTTTTGAATATGAGATGGGTATGGGACGGATATGGATTGAATATAGAAAAATGGGTATTTTCAAATCTATTGAGTATGGGAATGTGTATCTCTTTAATTTTTTTATCCGATCAGATATTGGGTAGGGTTTGGATATAAAATATTAAGTTTGGATTTGGAGATGAATAGTATAATATTCTATCCAAATTCTATTCATTGCCAGTATTTTGGTTTGGAAGATTCATTTACAAAATCATTACGGGAAAGAAGTCTTTTTTTTTTGTTTTTTTTTTTTTGTTTTTATTTTTTTTTATTTTTTTTTTAATATAAGAAAAGAAGCTCCATCTTTGTAAGAATATTTGACGGCAACGAAAAGAGGTAGATGATGCTGTAAGAGAGAAATTTTTTAAGTACGATTATTTTTATTTAATTACCTCATGCTCACATTTATATAAAGAGATAATTCTTTTCATCAAATTCACCACACATGCTAGCTATGTTGACGGTCAAAATTTGGTATGGCTCCAATTAACCCCATGTTCTCTCGTTTGGAAGTTGAAGAACTAAAAATGTTACATAAATATTTTTCAATTTATAACCCGTTCAACCCCATAAGAAACAAGTAAGGACATCTGAACCACAATATATCCATGATGAAATATCACGCAAGTGATATATGACAAAATCAAATGTTTGATTTCTCTACTGCGCAACATGCCAGCGATTTTGACCCGTCCTTCTTTGATTTCTCTTCTGCGCAACGTGCCAGCGATTTTGACGTGTCCTTCTTCCGCTTTGGTCCCACCAACACTTCATGGACAATGATCCTACGTTATGGAAGAGATACGGTGAAGTCACCCCCAACCCCATCTCAACGTACCCCGAGGCCAGCATTCACCGTGTGATGATCAGATTTTTTTTTGCACAAATTTAAAAGCAATCAAAAAAAAAAAAAAAAGTCTACGACAAATGGAAGCCTTGTTCCTCTCGTGATCGATTAAAACTAGGACCCTTAGAATTTTCCAAATCTTAAGAGATTCTCTATAAAATCTTTCTCTCTTTCTTCTTCAAAGCCATCAAGCAATAGGAACTTTTCCTCTCTTTTTCTTCTCTCTATTCTTCCATTGAAGCTATGAATGCATTCCTCGTATCCGCCTAAATATCTCGCTGGAGAAGCTATCGGAGCCCAAGGTATGCCTCGGACCATCTTCATCTCTTTCTCCTCTTCCTTCTATATCCCTGTGTACGACCGCCGATCGTCAAATTCACCGAAAACCCATGAAGAAGCAAAATCCTTATTTTGCTGTATTTAACCGAGCCTTATTGCTCATTTTTCCGACCATCGATACTGCCGCCCATGGTGCCATAGCCCTGGGTCATGACCCCCACTTGCCAGCAATATTCTTCAGTTGTTTTGGCCGTCGGTGATCGACCATTGATTGGAAGAACAAAGAAAAAAGGAGCGGTCCCCTATTTTCCAAATTTTTTTAATTTTTTTGATGCCGGCCACCTATCGCTGCCCACCCTTTACATCACCGCCATCGACCACCCACTGTCGGACCTCCAGCTGTGTCGCCGCAGCTCGCTAGAGCGCAAGCCACCAGCCCTCCCTCTCCTATTCGGCCAAGAGAGAAAAGAAAAAAAAAGGAAGAAGAAGAAGAGAAAAAAAGAAAAGAGAAAAAAAAGAAAATAATTTTTTTTCCTTCTCTCTCTAGGATCTTTCTGCTCCCTCTATTTCTTTCTCTAACTATATCATGGATCCCATGATGAATCTAAGATGAAATCATGATGATCAAAAACTGCTTTGAAATCCATATAGTAAGTCAAATTCCAATTTGACTTTCATCAGAAATTTATAATATCTAATCATAGTCAACCCATATTGAGTTTTTCCGATATGACCTCTGATGATCTCGACCATGATTGCTTCTTCTAAAGGATACAAAGATTCTCTTTCTACTTTCTCTCTCTTGATTGACTTTCTCTCTCTAAGAAGATCTATAAATTCTATATTGAGTCATGTCTTCATCTTCTAGAGATCCATGTTGACTCTAACAAGATGATCCGAAGCCGCTTTGACTCCCAGCCATGTATTAATCCCACTTTGGCCATGTCAAATATCTTAAAAATTTATTATTGATAAATCCTATTGATCGACCTTGATTTTTATCCAATCTATATTTCATAATTTCTTGATTAAGTTACTTAGATCTGGCCCTCAACTAGAAGATCCTGAATTCTCTGGTATGCGGATGGTTCGCCACATCCGATCAACAGTTCTCTTTTCTTATGATTTAATCTTATTGAATTCAGTAGATATCTTTAATATTTTAAATAGGATTACTTGTGAAGTCTGAAGATCTAGGATGAATAAAATAAATAGAATCTTATGTTCCTTACTTATTTTAAATTATCATATCTTTTTATGTATATGAACTGTTGTTATAAATTTATATTTTTCATAAAATATGGATCAGCATATGAGATGTAAAAATCATATTTTATTATGATCATTATTTCTATAAATATATTTTATAAAAATAGTATGTTTTATGATACATAAATTTTAATATATTTTTATTTAAATATATATATATTTTAAGAAAAAGATATAAGAATTTTAAATTTTCTCAGATAACTATGAATGAATCTTTTTTGAAAAAGTTGATACTCGGAGCTAGCATATATAAGAAACATGATCCCGCCAATGGATATCAAGTTGGCACAAGAAATAAGAATTCCGTTGATTAAGAAATATGTTCCTATCATGGGTACAATAGTGATCTTATCATAAATTATATCTATGAGCAATATTTTAAAATATGACATGAACAAATGATCAAGAATGATTTATAAATTATATTTAAGAAATCTCATGATTTTTGTGTGCTTGATTAATTTATGACTTATTTTATATTATATTCTATGAAATATTTTATTTATAATATCTATTATTTTTTTAATATTATATTATTATGAAAAAATTTATGCTTGATCCAGTAAGAAAGCATAGGTTTTACTTACTAGAATAGGATAGCTCATATCCTTTATATTTTTTTTCTTTTACAGAGGAATAAGATTAAAAACGATGAAGAATTTAGGCTTGGAGGTTTGCATAGCAAGCTTGGAGATTTTTATGAATGAATTTAATTTATCAAATGATTATGATTTTGTAGTCAGTTATTTTATGAATCTTGAGATATGGATTTGGTATTTGATTATGAATTTAGATGCTCTGAACCAATCTTAATTTAATTATTTAAAAAATAATAAAATTAATTTTTTATTTATATTTTAATTATAAAAAAATTTAATTGATTATGATCGATAGGGATGGTATTTTTTGGTAGCATGACTGTATTATGTTCCGAATTTGGGGCATTTTATGGTATCATAGCAATAGATTTGATAATGGATAGAATTTAAAATCTAATAATAGATTTGATCATGATAGAACTTAAGCTTAAGATTATGATTCGTGGAGTTAGGCAGACAAAGGATTCAAAGATTGAATTTTGGATCAATAGGTATTATGATGGAATTTCTGTCTTGGATATTAATAAGTAAGGTGACCTAAGTTTAATATATGTTGACTTTTGAATATGGGATATTATACTGATAGGTTATATTGTTATAAATGCTTGTTTCATTATTATTTAGATGATTTTGAAAATTCTAAACTCGATATGGATGAAGATTTTGATGATTTTTTCGTTGCTGATTGTCTGATCATTATAAATTAAAAAAAAAATTATTTAAGATGTAGCCTAAGAAAGAATTGCATCGTATAAAGAGGAATACTTTTTGAACCTATAAAAGAATCATATATGAAATTTACATGTAAATGAAAAATATATTTGGTTCTATTGATAGATTGAATTTTATTATGCGAACATAATATATATATTTTGATAAAAATTTTAATAATTCATAACACTATTTATGGATTAGATTACTTTATCTTTCTTTTGCTTGTTGGAGTTAATAAGATGTCTTAATTATTTCAAGTTAATGTTTAGATTTCTGAGCTAATCTAAAGTATTTTATTATTGTTGAATTTTTGAAGATTTAAATGAGTTTTAAAATATAAGGGGCAAGATTTTATGTCGATTTATTGATGGATGCTAAGGGTCACAATAAGGAAAGCTCTAGGAGATAATCGAGTTGAATTTATTCATAGAAAGTTGACTTGAGATCATCTAGTTTGATGGAGTTAGAATTAATTTTTTTATAAAGAAATATTAGTTATAGCTATCTAATTGATTGTTCGATGAATCTAGTAATAACTCAGTTCAGTTGGTTTTAGACTCATGAGATTTTAGATGAGTCATAAAAATTATGCAATGACTTCAAATATGGAAACAAATTAAGATTTAATTTTTGATGAGATATGCTTGAGATATAGTAAAAGATTGAGAAACTAAAAAATTTTACTTAAAGTCTATTAAAAATTTTAAAGATTGGATCTTTTGAGATTCTAATGTAAAATAGTATTCTTGCTATAATTCATCTAGTAGTCCTGGAGAATTCGGTAGGTTTAGATCAGAGTACAATGGAAGTATGATGGTTGAACTGATTAGAAACATTAATTCTTTGATTTAAAAGATATTATGATTGAAAATATTAGTTTTCAAGTAAGGAAGGATTTTATTGATAATAAAAGGACAATGCTAATTATTCATGACCTAGGTAGGACATCTCAAGTTCATTATTATTGGATTAAGGGTTCTTTGGTTAGGCTCGAACCTAGAATGCTTTAATATAGATATTATTTTTTTTAAGATTCAACATTATTACTCCATATGGTTGTAAGGGCTTGAGATTTTCTTAAGATTAAAAGTTTAGTCATTCAATCATGGGAGGGTTAAAAAAAAAAAAGAGAACAATAAATCATGGAGAGCGTTCGATGCTTAAGTCACCTTTTGAACCATTCAGAGTATATTGGGCTAAACATGATTTATATATAGAGTTAACCAAAGAGCAATACATTTTATGGGTAAAGAATTTTATACTTTAATCTGAGATGGAGATATTAGTGCTTATTTGAAAAAGTGATTGAGATAATTAGATATGTATAGTTGATGAAAGAATCTAGTTTTAAAATGCCATAAAATTTTGTTTGATACGAAGATTTTATCAAGCAAGGGAGATTAACTAATAGTTTAAGAATGATATGAAGAATTAAGCACTTTCAAAGTTTAAGCCCAAAAATATGCTAAGTTTCGAGGACGAAACTTTTTTAAGAAGGGTAGAAAGTGATAATCGGATTTTTTGCATAAATCTCAAAGCAATAAAAAAAAAAGAGGGAAAGCTTGAAATGAATGGGAGTCTTCTTCCTCCCATGACCGATTAAAACTAGGACTCCTAAGACTTTCCAAACCCCAGGAGATTCTCTATAAAATCTTCCTCCCTTCCCTTTTTAAGGCCATCAATCAATAGGGACTTCCCCTCTCTTCCTTTTCTCTCTATTATTCCATTGAAGTCGCGAATGCCTTCCTCGTGTCTGCCTAAATACCTCGTCGGAGAAGCTATCGGAGCCCAAGGTATGCCCCGAACCATCTTCATCACTTTCTCCTCTTCCTTCTATATCTCTATGTACGGCCGCCGGCCATCGGATTCACCAAAAACCTGTGAAGAAGCAATACACCTATATTGATCTATTTTAACCAAGATTTATTACTCATTTTTTCAGCCACCGACATCACTACCCATGGTGCCACAACCCTGAGTCACGACCCTTACCTGCCAACAACCTTCCCTAGATGTTTTGACCGTCGGTGATTGGCCATTGATTGGAAGAACAAAGGAAAAAGGGACGGTCCCTTATTTTTTTAATTTTTTTTTATTTTTTTGATGGCCGGCCCACCGTCCACCCTTTGCATTGCCGTAGTCAACCACCCACTACCAGACCTCCGGCTATATCGTCGTGGTTCACTGGAGCACGAGCCACCAGCCCTCCCTCCTCTGTTCGGCCAAGAGAGAAAAAAAGAGAATAAAAGAAGAAGAGGAAAAAAAATTCTCTCTCCTCTCTCTAGGATCTTTCTGCTCCCTCTATTTCTCCATCTAATTGCATCATGGATCCCACGATGAATCTAAAATGAAATCATAATGACCAAAAATTATTCTAAAATCCATGCAGTTAGTCAAATTTTAGTCCAGTTTTTATCAGAAATTTATAGATCTAATCATAGTTAATACATATTAAGTTTTTTCAATATGATCTCTAATGATCTCGACCATGATTGCTTCTTCCAAAGAATACGAAGATTTTCTCTCTATTTTCTCTCTCTTAATCAACTTTCTCTCTCTAAGAAGATATATGAATCATGTATCGAGTCATGTCTTCATCTTCTAAGGATCTATGTTGACTCTAACAAGATGATCTGTAGTCACTTTGAAATCTGTGCCATGTGTTAATCCCACTTTGGCTATGTCAAGTATCTTAGAAATCCACTATTGATAAATCCTATTGATCGATTTTGATTTTTATTCAATCTATACTTCATGATTTCTTGATCAAGTTACTTAGATCTAGCTCTCGATTAAAAAATCCTGAATTCTCTGATGTACGGATGGTTCACCATATCCGATTAATAGTTCTCTTTCTTTATAATTTAATCTTATTGGGTTCATTAGATAGAAAATTGATCATGTCTTTGATATTTTAAATATGATTACTTGTGAAGTTTGAAGATCCAGAATGAATAAGGTAAGTAGAATCTTACATTCCTTACTTATTTCAAATTATCATATCTTTTTATGCGTATGAACTGTTGTTATAAATTCATATTTTTCATAAAATATAGATCAGCATATGAGATGTAAAAATCATATTTTATTATGATCATTATTTTTATAAATATATTTTATAAAAATGATATATTTTATGATGCATAAATTTTAATATTTTTTATTTAAATATATATATATATTAAGAAAAAGATATAAGAATTTTAAATACTCTCAGATAGTTATGAATATATTTCTTTTGGAAAAGTCAAAATTCAGAGCTAGCATCCACAAGAAATATGACCCAACCAATAGGTACTAAGTTGGCACAAGAAATAAGAATCCTGTCGATTAAGAAATATAGCCCTATCAGGGTACAATAATGATTTTAGTATAAATATCTGTGAGTAATATTTTGAAATATGACATGAACAAATGATTAAGAATAATTTATAAATTATGTTTATGAAACCTCTTGATTTATGCATGCATTATTGATTTATGACTTATTTTATATTATACTCTATAAAATATTTTATTTACAATATCTATTATTTCAAAATCTTGGTTTAATTATTTACGGAATGATAAAATTAAATCTTCATTTCTATTTTAATTATGAAAGAATTTAACTAATTATGATCGATAGGCTTCATGTTATCGAAAGTGGTACTTCTCGATAGCATGGCCATGTTATGTCTCAAATTTAGGGCATGACACATCGAGACTCGAACTTGGATTGGTTAGTTGGAAGAGAAAGCCCGTTCTACTAGACTACCACCGTGGTGGTAAGCAGTGACTTTTTTATTTAATTATCTCATGCTCATATATATAAATAGATAATCTTTTCCATCATATTTGTTACATCCTAAATTTAAAACATAACATGGTCATACTATCGAGGGGTACTATCCTTGATAATACGAAGCCTATCCATTATAATTAACCAAAATCCAACATAAATAAAAATTATAAAATGTTCAACTTCAATCATTCATCAAATAATTAAACAAGATTGGTCCAAAACATCTAAATCTAACATCAAATATCAAACCCATATCTTAAAAGCAAAAATAGACAACTGCATGTTCATGATCATCTAATAAACTAAGTTCAGCTTCCAAAATTTTTAAGATTGCTATATAGATTTTCAAGCCTAGATTCTTCATCGATCCTAACTTTATTGCTTTTAAAGAAAAAAAAAAGATATAAGCTACACTAGCTCAGTGAGTAAAACTATATTTTCTTATTGGATGAAGCATAATTTTTTTAATGATAATATAATATTTAAAAAATAATAAATATTATAAAATAAAATATTTCATAGAGCATAATATAAAATATGTCATAAACCAATCATGCATGCATAAATCATAAAATTTTATAAATATGATTCGTAAATCATTCTTGTCGTCTTTATATCATATTTCAAAATCTTACTCATAAATATTCGTGCTATGGTCACCATATACCCGTGACAAGATCGTAATTATATCATAACTATTATAACCCATTGATGAGGGCTATATGCTAAGCTTCTATAACCCACTAACGAGGGCCATATGCCGAGTTACTATAATATGCTGGTGAGGATTGTGTACCAAGTTATGATAATTCACTGGAGAGGGTCATATACCGAGCTACTATAATCCGTTGGTGAGGGTTGTGTACCCAGTTACGATAATCCACTGATGAGGACCGTACATAGTTATATGAAAGTGTTTAAAATCTTTATATCTTTTTATTAAAAAATATATATAGATGAAAAAATAATATAATTCATGCTTAATAAATATATTATTTTTATTAAAATATATTCATAAAATTAATAATTATAATAAAATATATTTTTAATATAATATATATTGATCCTCATTTTATAAAAAAATCATCATTTCATTAATAATAATTTATTTGCATGAAAAATATAATAATTTAAAAGTAAATAAAGAGCATAAGATTTTACTTACCTCGATCGTTTTAGATCTTCAGTCAAATAATCCTATTTTTAATATTAATTTATAATTAATTTTTTATTAAATTTAATAAAATTAAATAATAATAAAAGAGATAATTGATCAGGTGATCAATTTCATAAGCCATCTAGGTACCAAATCGATTCAAGATCATTTTGCCGAAGTTAACATAGATTCCTAAAAGAGGAAAGCATGACTCGGTACTAAAGTTCCTAAAAAAAAAAGTAAATAAGGAGAGAGAAAGTAAAAAGAGAAAATAAAAGAAGAATTTTTGTATCCTTCAAAAGAGGCAATTATGATTAGAATCATCAGAATCATATCATGATAATTTAATAGAGATTGTTCATAATCAAATGTTATGAATTTTTAATAAGGATTAGACCGGGATCCGATCTACTACATGATTTTCAGAGCAATCTTTAGTAATCTTGATTTCATTTTAGATTCACCCTGGGTCTATAGTATATTTATAGAATGAAAGAAAGAGTAGAAAAACCCTAAAGAGAGGAAAGAGAAGAGAGAATTTTTTTTTTCTTTTCTTTTTTTTTCTTCTCTTTTTCCTTTGCTTTCCTTTCTTTTCTTTTCTTCTCTTCTTCTTCTTTTTTCTTTCTTTCTTTCTTTCTGGCCAAACAAGGGAGGGCATTGGGATGGTGGTTTTAGGCCAAAAGATTAACGACATACCATGGCAGCAGGCAGCTGATGGAGGTGAAGCGAGGGATAGCTGGCTATAGGACCGACTGACTAAAAATCATGGGAAAGATCCAAAAATAGGGATTTTTTCTTTGAGGTATTTTTCGGTCAAGCCGGTGGCCATTGGAAGATAAGTAAGAGAGAGAGAAGGAAGGATTAGGACTTTAGCTTGATTCCGGTGATATCTTCGGCACCAATTTCTGACATGCATGAGTATGGAAAGCCGGCAAAAAATAGGAGAAAGAGAGGGAAAGAAGAAAGAGAAAGCCCAGTGTCATTGTGGATCGTTTAGGAGGGGAAGAAGAAAATTTATAGGATGGAGGGGAGGCCAATTTTCTCAAAATCAAACTTTTCTCCCATGATTTTACATAGAAGACAGGAGTCTTCTTTATTTTTCTTTTTTTCTATGAGTTTTGGCCATTTTGAGATTTGTGTGGCCTTCTTCTTCTTCTTCTTCTCCTGACCAGGTTATCACAACATTCACCTCACATGCTAGCTATTTTGTTGGTCAAAATTTGATATGGTTCCAATTAACCCAACGTTCTCCCATTTGAAAGTTGAAGAACTAAAAATGTTGCATTAATATTTCCAATTTGTAACCCATCTAACCCGATAAGAAACAAATAAGAGTATGTGAACCATAATATATCCATGATGAAATGTCAAACAAGTGATATATGACAGAATCAAATGTTTGGTTTCTCTTCTGCTCAACATGCTAGCTATTTTGTCCTGACCTTTTTCCATTTTGATTCTCGTTCAGGGGCGTCCATTTCTCGGCGGGACCCCTTTGGTCCCACCAGCTCCATGGACGATAGTCTCCGTTCAATCACAAAGTGAAGTTTATGATGGTATGGGCTTGGAGGATCCGGCCACAAAATCTTAGTGAGGAAAGTAGTCTTATCTTTGATTGTAAGAATATTTAATTGTAACGAAATGGGGTAGATGATGCTGCAAGAGAGAAACTTTGTAGATACGGCTTCTTTTATTTAATTATCTCATGCTCAAATACACAGATAGACAATCCTTTCCATCAAATTCACCGCATGTGCTGGCTATTTTGTCGGTCAAAATTTGATATGGTTCCAATCAACCAAATGTTCTCCCGTTTGAAAGTTGAAAAACTAAAAATGTTACATGAATATTTTCCAATTTATAATCCGTCCAAACCCAGAAGAAACAATGATATATGAACCAAAAAATATTCATGATGAAATGTTACGCAAATAATATATGACAAAAATCAAATGTTGGTTTCTCTTCTGCTCGACGTGCTAGCTATTTTAACCTGTCTTTTTTAAGATGAAAAAGAATTGAAAATAGCGATGCAAAGAAAAAAAGGGTAAGGATTAAAATTAAGGATAGAAAAATCTAACGGGTAAAAATCCCTTAGCCTTTATTATGTCAAAAGAAAAAAAAAAAGGACAGAAGAATGCCTCACAAAAATATGCAAAACGTACACATAAATAACTGATCATATGAAATTAAATCCATGGTAACCATAAAGTAGAAAAATAAAGAGAAAAGCTTGGTGGCCAAGCTTATCATGTGACTCAAGTCACGGATGGGACAACGTGTCTCTTGGGTTCAAAAAGCTGGTCTGATGTTTAAGGCCATTTTGACTCCACGTTAAAATCCCTGTGACAATCCTGTAACTCACAATCATAATCTTTAAATAGATATTCTGAATGATAATACCTCCTCTTTTTTATCAAAAAATAAAAATAAAAAAAAATAGAAAAATAACAACATCCATGCGAATAGCAGCATGGTGCAGGAGCTTGTGACGCCAGCAGAAATTATTAAATTATTATTATCTTTTTATAGCTAAAATAGTACAAAAAAAATCCTCAGAAAAATCTAGATGGACGTAAAAGAAGAGGGCAAAACTCAACAGTAACAAAAGGCGTGGATTTTCTTTTAAAAATAAATAATAATAGTAATAATTTACAATTTCTTACTCTAATTCACGTCAGTACCAAGAGGATCGATAGAACAGGGATGATTTGGACTCTTAGTAGAAGATTAATCAGAAAATAACCAAATTAAAAACATCTGAAGATATAAAGAGAACAAAAAGGATGCAAAGATTTTGTTTTGGGCTTCCTGATTAAAGCCTCGAAGGATCCGACATGAATGGAGCAAATCGAATATAGATTTCTTTTTTTTTTTTTGTCCTCCTAGAAAGAAATAAGCCAAAAATCTATAATCAGATGCCGAAAGAGAGAAGAATTTAAAGCACACCACCGTTTATTTAATCGATCGCCTCACCCTTACAGATAGGAAGTAACACAACCATTTCCTTTCACATTCACTATAACAGGACACCGATAAACGAAAACAACACAACAGTGGTCATTAGCTCACACTCACAATCCAGAGAACGGCAAAGCAGCAGCAACAACAACATCAATTGTCTACATATGAACTAGCTAGACTACGGGAAAAGAGAGGCCTGGATCATGTGGGTGCAATCCACGAAGTCCATGACGCTCGATTCTGCCCTAGTCCAGCGCTCCACATCAAATTGCGCAGATCAGGAGAGTAGAACATAGGACGAAGGTGACAAGAGACATGAACAGAGTCACCCACATCATGATCTTGCCGCCTGTGGTGGTAGAATCCGAAGGCGCCACCATCGAAATGTACATCAGCAAGAGCCCCAGAACGAAGGTGATGAGATTTGTCAAGAGGTAGACTTGGAATGCCAGGTCCAGGTGGTGGTGGTGTCGGCGGTGGTAACCGGATCCAGCATGCATGAGTCCAGCAGCGGCGCTGAAGAGGCGAACTTAGCCACCAGGTTTGGCTTGGCAGGAAGAAATTCTTCAAATGAGACCGGAGCCATGGATACGGAGACGCTGGGATGGAGAGAGATTTCAAAGAGAGAAGATGTAGAGAATGGAGCTCAGAGAAGACAGGCGATGCATTTTGGGCACGTGGGCCTTTTATGATACAACTACGAAAGGTTCCAAAGGAACCGCCAACGCGACTAGTCCGACGTGTCACGAGGATGGCCGGAGGAAACGGACGGACGGAGACTGGTTTATAGTGCGGAGGGGGACATTGCAACGTCAATTTCTTCCCACGTACCTTGGTGGATGCTTTGGCGGCTAACTTTTGGCCTTAATGCAGCCCTTTTAACTGAGAGGTCGCCTCCCAAACTGTCATCGACTGAGACGCATGTTCTGGTACATAATTAAAACCATACCACCTGAGCATCTACTATTTTTTATTTTTCTTCTTTGTACATACTCTACATTGAATAAATCTGGTGTCCTATAGGGCTCACTGCTCCTATGACTCCTTGTCATCAGAAAAGAAATACTCTGCATGCATGCATTATATGCACACACGTATATATACCTTCTCTTATTTAATTGTCTCGTCCGTACATTTAGACGCGCACACAATCCTTTCGTTACATTCGCCCAAGCTGGAAGCACAAATACTCGGCATGAATTCTGAAATTCAGAGATACAGCAGATCTGGGAACGAAACAGAGCTACAATAAACTTAAAAAAACAAAGATACATTAGTTATTTATACACTCATAGGCTGATGAAGCTAATGTTAATTATTTGTAGACATACATGAGCTCGGGTACAGGATTGCCGCAAATGGGGCCCAGACTGCTACTCGATTCTTGCAAGCACGGCAGGGGACAAGTGCGTCAAGTATTTGAACGAGTCCCCCACCCCTGGCTTTGACTGGAAGGCCTGACAACTGGTATACCAGCTGTAATACGATAGGACCTCTTGTGTAATTTTCTGGGTCTCATTCAATCACGACCACCTGCCTAACCATGATTGGTTGTTCTTTTTTTTCGGAGATAGATCCTCTCCAAATAACAGAGGACGATCTAGTATTTCCTGACGGCAACAAAGACTAATAGCAGGAGTGCATCATTAGAATAAACCATGGAGCTATACGTCAGCAAAATATTAAAGTTTTTAAGAGCATGACCACACTCCAAAGTGTAGTTTGTATCCTAAACTACATGTCTAAGATTATAATAATGGAATGGATAAAACTGGAAAGAAGAATAGATGAACATTCAAACTTTCAATAAATAAATAAGATTGCAGTAGAACTAATTTGGCAACGGTTAAATAAACCCTTACAAATATATCTAGATCCTATCGACCTTTTTGTAGTGACCTTCGGATATTCAGACGTCATTAATCTGCATTTTTTAAGATCTTCATCCCATTTGTTGCTTGCTTTTCTAGATGCGGGAGGGGCCAGACCAAGATAGCATCGTTATCTTAGAGAAAGATCTAGGAAGCAAGAAGCAATTCAAATTGATCTTAATGAGCCACCTCACTCATAGCTAAAAGAAAGCAGTGGGGCGAGCAGATTAAACATAGCTATCTCATCCGCTTTATTCCATTTTATTCCTAAACGCTGCAAGAAGACGCATGTAAAACGAAGAGAAGCATGGTAGGCTTTGGGCTCCCGAGCAGACCGAAGCCAGGCACAATCGGCGAAGCAACAGAGGCAACTCGCCAAATCTCGGAGCAATGGCATGGTTCCAATTCCGTGGGACTCTGATTGCAACACGACTCTTTTTTTTTTTTGGTTAAATTTGAGACCTTGCAATTCTGCAACAGGTCCGGACCGTCTGTCCCCCACTGAAAATAAAACGCAAAAGGTCGGTCCAAAATTGAATTACCGGACGGGCAACCATCTAAATTTTTTAGATTTGTAAAGAACTGGAGTCAGAGGTGCCGCAAATAAAAGTACACCTCTTTTATTTAATTCTCCCACCCTTACACGAACATTAAACCCTCTCCGTCGATACACACCGTAAGAAACAGAGCGTTAAAAAGATAAATAAATGAATAAATCAGCACTGAAAAATGAAAATCACACAACATCCAACTGACGTAACCGAGAACGGAGCAAAGCAAATGAACAGGAATGTGTCCTCAGGTTAGTGATGGATGCAGTCCATGTCTTCCACGATACCTAATGTCACACTGGTTTGGCACGACCCATCAATTGGCGGCAGGCAGGAAGAGACAGGATACTACGACGAGGAAGGCAACCAACATAGCTAGAGACAAATGGCAAGAGTACACCAGGAGTCCAACAAACCACAAAAGCATACAAGCCCATGATGAAGGTAATGAGATTTGCACGGAGGTGCAACCGAAATGTTAAGTTCAAATGGTTGCAAAAGATGCAGTAATTAAAATCGAGTATGAACCCTTCAGGACTGAGTGGGTGAAAATTGCAACTGAAATCAATTTGGGAAGAGTAGATCGATTGGTTGGGGAAGTGGAGATGAAGGATTCTCCATTTGAGCATGTCTTCATGGAAATGGAGGATAGAGCGAAATTTGAATAAAATATATTATTTCTTGCGGCATAAACGACAAGATGAGTTTTTTTTTTTTTTTTGATAAACCAGATGAATTAAACCGTTCAAGTATAGATATATTTATGAAAATTAAAAAATAAAATATTTAATAATAAAACTGAAATCTTTTTATAAGTACTAGTAGGATTGGTATCAGCTGTGAGAGAGAGAGAGATTTGAAGAAAATAAATTATTGTGTGCAACATAGATGGTAAAATTAATTTTTTTTTTAAAAAAAAATACTATGTTGCATCATACAAATCGCAGAAGTAATGGATAAGTCTAAATAAATAACTGAATCATCAAAAATATTGATTTTAATTAAAAGATAGATCTATCATAATTAAATCAAAATCCTTGCCGTACTTTGCCCTTCTTCTTCTTGTTTCATGTGGAGGTGGCCAAGAGCCAAGAATAAAAATTTTCTATTTTTTTGAGTAGGGATGTGTGACATTGAAAAGGCAAAAGGTGCAGCCCCCATCGCAAAGAATAAGAAGAAAATGGGGAGAAAAAAAATAATGAAAAAGATAGAAGGAAAAAAGAAAAGCAACGCAAAATGAGAGTCACTCATTCTCATTACCAATCTAATACACAACTCCCTCTAATCAAACATGCCCTAAGTGGAACAACCAAGCTCCATCCTAAGGGCACAAAATCTTCAATGTTTTTTTTTGGCTCCGTTAGAATGTGCCTATGGACCTGACACAATAGAAACAATGTTTAGGAAATGCTAATAATGAAATGGCACAACAAATAATTAGTGAAAAAAATTAGGAGAATTGACGAAAAGTTGTATCACATTAATCTCTAATTTGCCAAACTAAAGTAGGTCACTACAAAACCTTTTTCTAGCAAATGTACATGGTTGACAAACTTTTGATTTCAGACACATATAGAAACAAGTAATTTATAATTTTTTTATTTTTTTTTTAAGGGTTTAGTTTAGGACCATTTCTTGTCAAGCATTAATTTTAGTTTTTTCTCTTTTTTTTCCCTCAAAAAGCCTAGGTTAAGATTTAGGATTCAGGTTTATATAATTGTTAAATAATATCACTTAAGCCTATTAATTGATGATATTCCACTTTATTTCCTACTTATCTTCTTCATTGTCATGTTCCTCTCATTCCATCAAATTATCCAAGTCCATCTCCATTTAATCTAAAGGTTTTCATCACCTCTTTTTTTTCTTTCCAAACAATCTGCAGCAAAGTAGTACAAAAATGAAGTAAATGTTTTGGATAAAGAATGATAGTGGATGCCTTATGAAAACAAAAGTTGAAAATCGGTGTTAGATGATCAGCAACTGCACATCAATGGGTGCTATGTGGTTTTGGTATCAGAGATCCCTAATCCTCTGAAAAAACGTAGAGCGCATATATTTTTCTTCTTCTTCTTCTTCTTCTTTTTCTTTTGTTTCACTTATGAAAATATGTCATGCATATTCATATTTTATTTTTTTATAATCTAGTTTCTCTCTCTCTCTCTCTCTTCATTTTCTTTGCTGATCACATTTTAGTGCGTCCTTAAGATGTGATATGATACTATATTATGTATTATTAACACATGTTTCAGATCCAGTAGTAAGATAATCACGTGCTCGCTTATAATTGAAATAAGTGCTCCAAACTACGTCATAGAGGACAGGTGGCGGTGGTGGTGTCAGCTGCAATCAAACCCCAGCATGAGCCCAGCAGCGGCCGAAAAGAGGGTGAAGTTGGCAACAAGATTCGGCTTGGGGCCCATAGACCTTTCAGTCTGAGGCTTGGCAAGAAGAAATTCTTCAAATGAGATTGCGGCCACAATATGGAGACACTGAGATAGAGCAAGCTTCCAAAGAAGAGTAGATGTCTGAGAAAAGGGTGAGGTGTGGTGGGCCTTTTATAATTTTTTTTTTTGGTAGAAAAAAGTGGTTGCGGGGTATAATTAAAATCAAATATCCAAAAAGGAAAAAAAAATCATTTGGTACGTGATGGTGGGTCGTGGAGACTAGCCAGAAAATATGAATTATGGACACCAGCATTGACTATGTAGATCGGTCAAGGAATGTATATGACATGGATGGGGGAGCATGGCAGCATAATATAAATGGCGAACTGTGTCAAGACTCGTATGTTATACGTGTGTATTTTGGATGGTCAAAGAATTTTCAAATAGTATATATGATGTAGTCGCCAGTCCAATACCTACAACATTCAACTAGGACAGAAACTCCTAAACATTAATAAATGCAAGGCAAATTTATACCGAGTCCTACATGCAAAGCAGGACGGTAGACTAACCAAAAATATATTGGCTATTCAGAATACATATATCTAACATTTGATAACCACTGGACATTCAACGAATGCATATTGTTGCCGCTTATATTTCAACAAGAAAATCGCCAAAGGATTCATAGTAAGTATTTACGAAATTTAAATTATTTTTTTAAAGATAAATAATAAAACAGATTTTTTTAAGAAATCATATTCTAAATATTATGATAATTTTTATATCAAAAATATTTGTAAATTTTGAGAATTATCAGTTAGATCTTTCGGGTAAAGATTTCTTCTAGTAATGAAATTTTCAGAGTAGGATTCTGGTCTTGGAGTCACCTTGACAACTTTGACTCCGCGTGCAATGGTCATCTCTAAAGCCCATTGGTGCCGACCAAGAACACTTTTGGGCCTCAGGATGTGACATGTTGGGAACACCTTTGGGCCTCAGGATGTACATGTCTGGACTACTAGAGAGTTTGTTTCAGAGAAGGAATATCAAGGTTCCAGGTTCCAACCACCTCCAAATATCTACAAAAATGATTGAGATTATTGTATACGTTTCCTCTTTATGCTGGGCTGGCAATTAATGACAAACTCTAAGGTGCTATAATTGATTTTGGGTTTTAAATTCTTGCTAGCAGATTGGTGGGGAGGTCCACCTGGCTGAACGAGAGGCACACGACGTCAGCTACCGTGCATTCGCAGATGTTTAGGCTGAGAGCTTGTCGTCAACATCGAATCTGGCTGGTTTTGGCTGAGGTTGGACTAGCGGAAAGCGATCATCGTGAAGGTTGTCGTCAGCATCCATCTGTTTGACCGCATTGACTCCGTCGTGAAGGTGTCGCCAACTTGGCAGGACCGGCTTCAGCGATGGATGCTGGAGACGGCATGGTCCACTCGGGCGATTCTGGCTGAGGTTGTCATCAGCAATGGACAAGCCAGATCCTCAGGGGATCAGCAGCCTTTTTCCAATTCTGCATACGTCCAATCCTTCGGACCAAACCCCAATCTCAGCCGACCAAAGAAAGAATTTAATTAGTCACGTAAATGGATTCTGAGATCTAACCCTCAACATCAAAGAGATTTCCCTGCTTTGTACCGAAGAAAAAAAGATTTCCCTGCATGATGGATCTGTTCGTCTTTACGTCAAAAGGACAAAAAAAAAAAAAAAAAAAGGTGGAGCACCAATATTTACTAAAATAAATAACTGATCCTTGTGTAAGAATTGGTTGCAGCGACAACCTTTTATTACTTTTTCATTTTCTTTTGTTTTTGGGTGGAGGAAACCATTGTTAGCACCCTAATCATAAGAACTTTGCATTTTTCTTTTTATTTTTTATTCCATCACATTCCAAATCTATCACATGGGTCAATAATATGACATGACTGCATGAATTCTAAATCAAACCCTAAAGATCAGGCAAGACCTAGTATATATAAAATTTTAAATAAAATTAAAATTTATTTAAAATAATAAATAATTAGATATATCAACTAAATAAATTCATAATAGTCAAATAAATTTATTCACTTATAATTATTTAAATATCCATTGATATTAGATATTGAACTAATTACTAATAAACTAATAACTCTGGTATTCGAACTTCACATCCAATCCCAGCCAATGCTATGCATCCTATGACTTTGAAAATAGAGAGAATTGGGAGTATGAGCTTTGCAGCTTAATAAGAATCCTATCATACTTACATCAATATAATAATATAATTTAAAATAATAAGTAAAAAATATTAAAGAGAAATCATAAATCACAAAATATCATATCAAGCATTTAATATAACTTAACAGTTATATAAGCATATATCATAAATAATGTATTATCATAAATCCATCATAATTATCATCAGCTTGTTCATGTGACTTACAATTCATATTTCATTAACATAATCCAAATTAACATATATCATCAGTGAGTTCATGTGACTTACAATTCAGTTTTAGATAAAGCATGACCATGTTTTGACTCATGATCGGTAAACCATACACTATACTTTAGTCCATATAGTGGCAAACTATAATACTCGTACTTCAGTCTGCAGTGACAAACTAGAGTATCATGATTCAGTCCATAACTAGCAATCCAAGATTTTACAATTTAGTCTGTAACCAGCAATCTACATCATGGCTAGTCAAAATCATTTTGCATGATTAACAAATCATTCAATAATTTTGTATTATATTTCTTTCTCAATTTCAAACTTTAATATTTTATTCTCAATAACTAAAATAGTCAATATATGATATAAATATAATGAAAAAAATCATATATTCAATGTGAAATTAGAAACCATCATGCATCATACAATATATATATATATATATATATATATATATATATATATATATATATATATATATATATATATATATATATAACACGGACACATACACACTCACACATATATATAGGCGATCATGTAAGGGAGCTTTTATCTCTATCGGTCTCAGACTCCAGCATAATAATTGATTTATTTGTCGAACTACAAACTCAGGATTAAAATGTTCCATTTGATAACTTCTTGTGAAGATAATTTTACCTCAATATAATCAAGGTCAAACATAAAAACTATATGCAATTAAGGATGAAAAAATTACGAAAAAAACATCCAAATATTATAGGTCCAAGACCTCTCCTAGGGTCAACCTATTGATCTGGTTTTATCTAAATATCCGGATCCTCCATTAGTCCACAAGATCTCTAGAGAGATAAAAAAAAACTAAAGATAGAAAGAGAACAATAGAGAGAGAAAGAGATGAGAGGGAAAAAAGAAGAAATTATCATTTTCCTTTTATCTATTGTTTCTTTTTCTTTTTCTCCTTTCTCTATTTTCATTGCTTTCTTCTTTCTTCTTTCTTCTTTGTCATAACAGGGATCTTAGGCTAGTCATCTTTCATGGCCAAAGTCCTCGATGATAGTGACCATGACTGCTCCAACGATGGTAGCTTTAGTTCTCAGCAACCAAATCAGGGCCACATCCAATGATGGTAGCTAGCCCAGTGGGACGAAAGAAAAGAAGAAATAGGAGAGATTTAGTCCATGATAAAATCTAGCTATTGATGGCTCAATCCGGCCATCAATGGTTTCCTAGGATCCAAAAAAGAAGAGAATAAGAAAAATAGGAGGTTAATACCTCAACTTCAGTGATCAATTAATGGTGGCTTATCGAAAACATTAGATGGAAAAAAACCTAATAAATCCTATGATTTTGCTGGTAATTTCACCGAAGATTTGTGCAACACATAAAGAAAGATGGGAGGGGGATTTATAGATTAAAGTTTTAGGACTTTACTGGAATTTGATTCACCCTAGAACTCTCTTTCGATCATAATTGGGGAAGAGGAAGATTTTGGTCAGGGGTCTTCCTCCTTGCCACATGCATCGCACAAGAAATGGTCCGAAAGGGCCCATCCAGCCTAGATAAATCTAGGTTCTAGGCTAGTCAAGTGGATCGGGCTTGGTCCTTATGGGTTGGGGGTATTGCACATTCAAAAAATGTGTATCATCATAGCTTACTTGTATTTCATCAACAAAATTATCCAAGGATCCATAGCATGTATTTATGAAAGTTAAATTATTCTTTTGAATTTGTGAAAGTTAAATTATTCTTTCTCAAAAAATAAATAGTTAAATAGATTTTTAAACAAAATTGGTATTCTAGAATGTTTGTATTGTTTATTAAATATATTTGCAAATTTTGAGAATTAATAAGGACCCTATTTGACATCACTTAGATCTTCCAGGCCAATGTGTCTTCCAACAATGAAATTTTTAGACCATAATTCTAATCTTGGAGTGATCTTGAGAGCTAATCTTTGTGTGAATTTGACTTTGCCCGCAATGTCCATGCAGGTCATCTCTGAAAACATACTAGGGGAAACCTAGAGAACAAGATAATCTTTGGGCCACAAGGTGCCGTGTTGGACTACTCTAAAGTTAGGTTTTGAGCAACTTGAAAGGAAGAGCAAGGTTTCGACCACCTCCAAATAGTGATCAAGATACTATAATTTTCCCCATTTATAATAGTAATGCCAAATGCCTAGGGGCTGGTAGAATGGTCAACAAAAGGTTCATTTTGCCATATTATCTCGAGAGACTTTGTATGCAGCTGTAGAATTTGGTATAACAAACAGGGGCTTAAGTAAATCAAATTGCCGGAAAAAAGATTAAAAAAAAAGAAGAAGTTTTTTTTTGGTGATTACTCGACACCCCTACAACATTTTTCCAGAAATAGTGACAATCATTTGCTCATCAAACCTTAAAATACTGGTTGTTTCACTTCCCATTATTCCGCACTTATAAATGGTAGAAGAACAATTGTATATTGTTCATATAATGAAAAATATTTCCTAAATGGGTGAAACTATTACTTAATCTTTGGTTCTATAACAGTTATATATAAGGAAAACAAATCATTTATTATGTATAATGTTGAGAATTTTAATGGAAAAGTTGGCTTTGCGAAGGAATTTAATTTATGCTATAGCAAGAAAATTAAAATAAAATATAATAAATAATAAAAAAAAACCCTAAAGTTTTTATTGGTCCTAAACACTGGATTCCAACTTTTGTTAGTGAACTACGCTTCTTCACTAGTAAGGGCCACATATGTATACCCGGAGCTAGCCCTCCAATGTGGAATAAATTCCATGGACCCAAAAGCCATAGGCCATCCAATGAGGCCACTACAAGAAAAAGAATAATTAGCTATGCAAAAAAAAAAATATAGCTAAATCTTAAAATGATATTGCTAATTACATCTATCAACGTAAAATATGTCAAAAAAATACGTCGGCAAAAATGCCATCGTTGATTCTATTTACCAATATTTCAAAAATTTCATTAAAAAAAATAAGTTTTACCGACGTTATAATAAACTTTGGAGATTAGTTTTAGCTATGCTAAAAAAGCATCAAAAAACATGTATTTACCGATGTAAAATAATCATCGATAATATTAATTTTTATCCATGCAAAATAAACATCGGTAAAAATATTTTTATCGATAAAAATTTACGTCAGCAAATAAATATTTATCTATGCTAAATAAATATCAAAAATAATAATTTTTGTGATGCATTATAGACGTCAATAAACTATTAGCAATGAAATATTTTTATCGATAAAAAATAATTTATCTATGCTTATTTTATGACGGTAAATAATTTGCAATGTAAAGTTACATCGGTAATTATTAAGCATGGCCAAAGATGGCATGCTAGCATGCTTTTTGACAACTGTTACATTGGATTTTGCTATGTTTATTTACGTCGATAAATATTTTATGATGTTAATTTGCATCGATAATAGTAAAGCATGGCTAAAAGTGGCAAGCTGGTATGCTATTTGGTGATGATTATTTAGATTTACCGATGCTAAGTTACATCACTATAACTCTTTACCTACACTTTCTTTGCATCGCTAATTATTTTTATAAAAAAAATTTAAATAATTTTATTTGTGTCATTTTTTAAAAATGTGTAGACATCCATATAACATCCACATAATAAATAATATAACATACAACATCCACATAAAAAATAAACACATGCCAAAATCAAATTCATTTACTTTAAAACATCCATATAAAAAAATCATATACATATACAAAATATCGTACATACTACATATCTTTTTTAAAAAAAATACATCAAAATAAAATAAAACTCCATATCGACGGTGACATATCATAGACCTGCATTAAATAAAAAAATTAAGTTAGCAAACTAATCATTTAATATAAATACTGAAAATATATTAATTAAAAATAATATAAAACAATATCAATGGGGGAGGCAGCATCATCATCATTGGCGGAGTCTTGATCATAAGCATCAGCAAGAACATCGAAAGTTGGTGGGGGAGGCATACGATGACATAACTCATCGAGCTTCACCCCAAATATCTAAAGTTGGGATGAAAGCTAGGCATTGTCCCATCGTAAATCCGCTATCTCCTTCTGATGTCTCCTCTCGATCTCAGCATGTCTCCTCTCCATCTCATGCAGACGAGCATGATAAGAAATATGTGCTGTTTAAGAGGAGCTAGGGACCATAACTCCATATTCCAATCCTGTAACATAGCTAGGTCTCCTACCGAACACCTCATTATAGATATCATCATTTGTGGGTGGGGTAGAGCCCTCAGTTGGGGGCTGGGATTGTACCTTCATCATACGGTCCTAATTAAAGAAAGAAATAAATATAATCAAAAATCTAAACTTTATAATGAAATTGAGATAGGACTTAATCAATTAATACTCACATGTCTCTTCCTAGTCTCGAGAAGCCACTCACCCGTCGCCCCGCGATGGATCCTGTGGTAGATGTCAATCCACCTAAGTAGCTGTCCTATCTCGATGTCCCTCTAAAATATATAAATATAAGTATACTGACATAAATATATTCTAACAAATCATTAAAGATATATGTATATGTACTTACCAGCTTATACTAATACTGCGTAAATGACTTTGATTCACCGCAATAAACCACCGTGAGCCTTGACCTACTCTATGAGGCCTTGTCACAATAGGCTTAATAAACAAATGCAATGAAGATATTAATGAACATATTACAATACCATATTAATTCAATAATCAATATTTTTATTATACATAATAGTTATATCCGATATGCAGGATCCTCGTATCTAGTATAGAGGAGATCCCAATCGGGGCATGATATACTTCTATGTGGTATCTCACGTGCGGCCACCATCCCACATGCCTGAAAGACCTCCTTCCAGTGGGTATAAAGCTTATATATGAATCCTCTTAGCAATCATCCTATATACCGAAGGATAGCCTCCTGCACACGTGGGGTATCAATCTTCTGAATATCAAAATCATGCTGCAAAAATAATATACAATATATGAGATTTATCAAAATAAAATAAAAATTAAATAATTATTAAAAATTATATTTAGTTATTTGCAAATGGTCGAGGAGGACCTGCTGCTGTGGTCTCGTAACTCTGCGTCTATTAGTCAGCGTTAGGAGAGTGTATGAATGGATAATAATACCTATCTCGCACACGTATGGATCCCTGATGTGGCGCTCTACTGATATGACATATCTCAATGGGATGACAACCCTCATCCTCATCCTAAAATGTGCCCTCCTCCACTCCTCTAGCTTCTCATTTTTGGCGGCTCCACGTATTCGCTTATAACAGTCTCAATAGCTGCAGCAAAATATAAAGCTTAAAATCAATTATTTATACATAATAAAAATTTAAAATAAATATAATATAAAAATATAATATGTAAAAATAATCTATAGTAGGAGATGATGTACCTGCCTCATCAGTAGTATGCTGCTGAGATGAAGAGGTACCAACATCTCCATATCGATCCCCTCCATCAGATCATCCTTCTAGAGGCATAGCTTAAAATCAATTATTTATAAATAATAAAAAATAAAAATAAATTAAATATAAAAAATTATAATATGTAAAATCAACCTGGACTGGCTAATGTGACTGCTTGGTCATCAGGAGACCGCTGCTGAGAAGCCGATGCATCAGCATCTCCTCATGTAAGCCTTCGGGGTCGTCCTCTTGGTGCCATGTTTGTATCAAATAATATATTAGTTTGTATCAAACAATATATTAGAGATAATATAATATTGATAAAAATTATATTAATACTAAATAATATATGAAATTTAAGATATATGAGTTTCTTGAAAAATTACATATTATCAATCAATATCTATATCTTCATTAGGAGGATTATCGACATTTTCATCATCACAATCACCAATGTATAATCTTCTTCATCATTATTTATGAAGTTGTCATCATTGTCATCATAATTCTCTGACACATTCAGATTTAATTCATTAACATCAATATCATCGGATTGCACATTATCCCTAATTAGAGGAGATGTGCTTCCAATGTCAGCACTGTACCGTCCCAAGTCAATTGTATTTTGTTTCTCCTAAAAGAAATCCTCATCTATTTTTATTTCAAAATGAACATCTATGTTATAAACATCCTTGGTACAATCCTTTGTACAATATGCCATTCATCCTTATATCTCATATTTTTTAGGTATAATACCTGCTTTGCTTGACTAGTGAGCATAAAAGGATCCGATTGGTACCATATTCTTGCAAAGTTGATGCTTGTGAAGCATGCATCTTTATGAATACCCCTTCTATTATTACTGATATCCTATCATTGGCATTTAAATAGGTAAATAAATTATTTTGACCTATATCTTAATTGTATAATGTCAGAAAGGATACCATAATATTCAATCTCATTATCTTCATCAATTTTCAATGTCAAAATTCCACTATTTTGAGTTTGCCGCTGCATATCAAGTTTCTTTGTATGAAATCTCATACCACCAACAATACATGAGCTATAACATGAAATCTTAGGATCGAGGTGGCATGCCAAATCATATAATTCTTCGATTGCACCATCTTCTTTATTATGATATATTAACATCATCTACAAAATCATATACATAAGTTAAAATAAATTAGACTTTATATACATTACATGTAATAAAAGGTTGAATAAAACTATTATTGTGCTTATACATTATCTGAACCAAGCTGCGAACTTTCTTCGATGTCATTCCTCGATATCTCTATTATTTTATTGCAATAATACATCTCTGTGCTCTTTACAATAAATAAATGCTTATTATTTATTTTATCTTATGAAATGTATATAATATTGATTATATAAAGATACTTATTCTATAAAATGATAGATTTTTTCATAATTATTTAGTACATAGAAATGCGCCAGCTCACATTCTTCTATGTCCATATGTTTGTACTTTCTTCCACTAATAGGATGAACATTAATCTTGAAAATAGATAATGTAGATTTAATATCGACCCACTCCCTATTTGCATTGCGCTCTTCATGATTGAATCGTATTTCCATATCATCAAGGTACATCGAACAGAATGTAAGACACTCTATAGAGATATATACTTCTACAATTGATCCTTCTGGGCGTGTCTTATTTCACACATATTATTTCAACTTATACAAGAATTTGCATATACAAAATGATAAAAAATATGTAATTATTTTTTTGTTATGATTGTAAATTAAGTAAAAAAATTAATTTTTTTATAATATTATAACCGTTTAATAGGATACATCCATCGATACTGAACTGATCTGGCAAGCAAAGCCTCCCTTGGAAGGTGAACCGTCAAGTATACCATAATATCGAAAAATGATGATGAAAAAATCTTTTTAAGCGTACACAACCATAGGACAATATCTGATTGAAGCTTCTCAAGTATATCAAGTTGGAGTTTTCGACAACATAATTCTCGAAAGAAAATACTCAATTCAATAAGTGCATTTTGTATCTCAATGGTGGAGAAGCCATGCATCACAACAAGTATAAGATGTTGCAACATAACATGAGAGTTGTGACTCTTCATACTCGAGATATTGCCATCTTTCAAGTTTACAAGGCTTGAAATATTGGAGGAAAAATCATCAAGAAACTTCATGATTTTTAACCACTCACAAAAATTTATTTTCTCATCGCTATGCAATGTATAACTTGTAGTTGGCATTAAAAATTTTCTATTATCATGAGGCACTAAGTGCAACTCATGCCGTATTCTCATTTTTTTTAGGTCTAGCCAAGAATTCAGATTATCTTTTATTTTCTTTTTGATATTAAGAAGTGTTCCGATAACATTATCCTCTTCTTAATGTGCATGACATCCAAATTATGACGATATAGGAGATGTTGCTAATAAAGTAATTCAAAAAATATGCTTCACTTCATCTAGTTCAACTCTAATTCATTATGCTTTTGCTTGCGACCCCTAGAAACTTTGCCGAATTTAACACTGCCAATGGACTCTAGTTGTGCCAATATGTCATCTCCGCTCATCATACAAGGTGGCCCACGCATCTCTAACTTTCTATTGAAGCATGGATTCTGATGGATTTTCCAAAAATGATTAGATGGTAAAAACCTGTGATGATCTATATAGGCAATTTTTTTTTTCATGTTTCAGTCTAATAGAGCAGCTATCATCATTGCAACTTGGACCTACCAAATATCCTTTTGTGCTCCATCCAGATAGGTTGCCATGTGCTAAAAAATTATTAATTATCCACATTATCACGCATGCAATCAAAAATTTTTTTTACTAACTGAATCATATGTTACAACACTAATCTCCCAAAGTTCTCTCAATTCATCGATTAAGGATCGTAGATAAACATCTATCTCATTATCAGGAGCTTTAAGTCCAAGAATAAGCAATGATAAAAATATAAATGGCTATTTCATATATTTTTATGATGAATATTATACGGTATTAGCATAATCGATCATATATTGTAAGCATTGCTCATGCTTTCAAATGGATTGAAAAAATCAGATGCTAGGACAAGACGAATATTGCATGGGTCACTAGCAAATTAAGGATATTATTTATCAATTTTTTTTCAAACTATAGAGTCTGTTGGATGACTAATGATGTTATCCTTAGAAATTCTCATCTCATGATGCCATCTCATCGCCCCGGCAGTTTTCGATGACTGATAAAGTATCTAAAGTCTTGGTGTTAATGGAAAGTATCTCAAAATATTGTGAGGCCGCTTCTTATCTCTTTCGAATCATCTTCAGCATATCTTGACTCACCACATTCTGGGCAATAATTCAAATGTTGATGCTCTTTATAAAATAATACACAATCATTCTTGCATGCATGTATTGGTGTATAACCTAGTCCAAGTTCACACATATATTTTTTTGCCTCTGAATATGATTTTGAATGTTTTTCACCATCCGGTAATGCCTTCTTGATTAATTTCAATATAAACTCAAATGACTTTTGATTCCAACCAAATATGGTTTTACTATAGAGAAGTTTTATCAAATACTCAATCATCGAGAACTTCTTACAATTTGGATATAATGGCTCCTTAGCATCTCTCATGAGTTTTTCAAAGTATCCATCATTTGCATTATCCATACTCTCAGAAGAGTTGTCAAAATATGTCCCTTCATATAAATCATCTAACATCTTATTGATGCCAATTGGTTTGGACTGTTGATCCGTATGTTGGTCTCTTATATTAGTAGGTCTACTTTTTTCATGCAAATCCCAAATAGTATACTTTCTATCAATATCCCAATTCAACAAGTGATCCAATGCTGTATCTATAGGCTGGAAGTAATTATTATGACATCTCCGGTAAGGACATTTGATTCTATTAAGATCATCGACTCTTTCTCGTGCAAATCTTATAAAATTCTTAACACCTTATCGGTATTCAGCTAAGATGATAGAGCGAGCATTCATCCAACTCTTGTTGATATTTTTTATCTATCCATGAAAAATATTCATCATTAAAGTATGTGTTATTAGTAAGATTTTAAGAATGCATAATCTTATCCATTTCTAATAGGTATGGTCCAATCCCTTTCAAAAGAGCAATAATCTTATTATTGTTATTAGTCGATATTTTGTTCTATTATTATAAAAATTTTGATAGTATCTCCTCATGGTTCTCTAAGTATACGATGGAAATACAGTGCGTATGCATCCTATCCAATATATATTTGGAGAACAAATGAGAGATAACTACTAAACACGACATAATGAAATAAAATATTGATTAATAATAATAAGATTAAAGCTTTTCTAAAATACCCAAAATTGGGGCATCCAAGAGTCAATCTCGATCGGGATTGACTCTTGAACGGAAATCTATGGCTTAATGCAATTTAGCATCCATTTTTGAACATACATTCAGAAATGGTATCCTAATTTATCAAAAAAAGATAACTTTATATTTTAGTAAAATTTTTTATAAAATATGAATACTTTTTATACTGTATATAATAAATTTTATAAATAAAAAATTAATTTATATAACTAATTACTAAAAGTAAATAATTATGAAGATAATCTTAACAAGCTAGATCTACCATGAAAAAGAGCATCAGAGAGAAATACTTCATAAAATTCACAACATGAGATTTAATGCAAATTAAAGACTATCATTTTAGTTGAATTATAAATTATTTTTATTAATTATGAATTATTTATAAAATTTTAAACTATATTTTAATAAATTTTGCAGCAAATTTCATATGTTCTATATTTTTTTTCATCCCATTATAGCTACTTACTAGCTATTCATGTAATTACTTGAATTATAAAATAAATTTTAAATGATTATTTTGGTACTTGCACTATATTATATATGGTGACTTTTCATTATTTTTCTCTTTATTTTAAAAATTACTTATTTTCACTCCCTTTTTTAAAATATATAATATATAAAATAAAATATAAAAAATAATTATAAAATATATAATCTTATAAAATAATAAATAATCCTATATAAAATATCTATATAATTACATATAACATATATAAAATATTAAATTTTTATATAAAATACATAATTATAAATTATATAAATTACTATAATTTTTCTTTTCCTCTCTAATTTAAAATTATTTTAAAATTTATTTTTAAAAAAATAATATTTTATTTTAATTTCAAAAATATAATTAAATATTTTATATTATATTATTTATTTTATTTACTTTTTTATTTTTTTTATTTTTAAGTATTATAAATAAATAAATAAATAAATTATAAAAAATATAAAAAACCCCTTCCTCCTTTTCTTTCGGCACTTGTGCCCCCTCCCATCATCACCACCAGCCCCTACACCCCCTCCCACCATAACCACCGCCCCCTGCGCCCCCCTCCCCCTCCATCCGTACATCTCTCCCCTCTACCCCCGCACCATCCCTCGGGTACCCTTCGCCATCGCCACCCCCACATCCCAATCGGGTCTCCACCATCGATCACCATTGCTAATCGTGCCCTCCTCCTCTCTCTATCCGTGCCTCCCTCCCCTCCACCCCCACGTCACCCCAAGGTACTCGTCCCCACCGCCACCCCATAAGGTAGCCCTGGCCCCACCCCCAATCTGCGGCTCCCCTCCGCCCCCGCACCACCCTCGGGGTACTCGTCACCACTACCACCCCCATAAGGTAGCCCCGGCCCCACCCCCAGTCTGCGGCTCCCCTCCGCCCCACCCCGGCCCTCCTCTCCTTCCTTCCTGCTCGAGCAACCAACCCCACTCGCTCCCTTCTCCGAGGATGCAAAAGAAAAAAAAAGAGCTTTACCTTTTCTAGGACGGCAGCATGACGGTGATGGTAGCGATGCGGCACGATGATGATGGTAGCAACGATGGCACGACAGCGATGGTAGTGGTAGAGATGGAAGCAGGGACCACTGATGGTGAGAGAGATCGAAAGAGAGAAGAGGAAGAATAGGTTTGATAGTCAGTGGAGAGGGTTCGGACGGGGAAAAAAAGGAGGGCGGGAGCGGGAGACGAAATGCACGAAGGGACGGAATTATAAATTTTTTAAAAAATTTACCGACGTAAACTTACATCGATAATTCCTCTAATTAGCTACGTTAAATAGAAATATAGATAATCAAGTTATTAATGACATTTAATAATTATAAAAAATATTTAAAAAAATAAAATATTTAAAGATATTTTTCGATGAAAACTTACGTCGACAATAACTTATTACCAAAGTTTAATAAACATCGGCAACTATTTAATAAAAAATAAAATATTTAATAAAAGTATAAGTTTTAGTGATGTAAAATTAATGTCAGCAAATGTAGTATTTACCTACGAGAATAATTAACATAGGAAATTAGTTTATTTTCAATGCATAGTATTCATCGCAAAATACATTTTTTATTGACTAATAATTTGCGTCAACAAATTGAGATTATTGTCGATGACAAAAAATATCAAAAAATATTTACTTAAAATTAAAATTATTTTCTTAAAATATAATTAAAATTTAAAAATTTAAAAATTTAAAAATATTTTTTGATGCAAATAATATGTCGAAAATAAATTAAATTCTCTACATTAGTTTTTTCATAGGTAATTCTTTTGGCTACCGACGTTTATCTTATGTTGCTAAAAGTGTTAAACATTTTTTGACAATTATTTTACAATGGCAATAATCTTAATTACCTACCTTAAGAAGTAGTGTAGGCAATTTGAACATTTTCCGATATAATATAAACGTCAGAAAAAAGTTTCTTAAATTAACATTTATATTTTCATAAATAATTTATGGGTATAATTTCTAAATTTAAAGCTATCTTTATCGTTCATTATCTAAATAATTATTATTAAAGTATCATCACGAAGGTTTGCCTCAATCTCGAAGCCCTAACTATATCAATTAATAAAATTCAATTTCGATGATCAAAACTAACCGCATGATGATTTGATCGATAGAGGCCATCAATGGGTCCAAAAACTTTCAGCGATGATCTTGGTGATATTTGTAGCACACTATCAAAATTTTATTTCAATCGAATATCATTATCATAGTCAATTTAGTATGGGATAATTTTGACCATTAAATAAAAAATAAGTGATCAAAAGACCAAATGGCATCCGATTAAGATGATTTCTTAGATAAATAATCTTTGCTATTATTTTCATTATTTATACAGTAGTGATCATAAAATTTGAAACATACATATACGAACCATCCACGTTAAGCAGATCTTGTAAAAACACAAGTATAATTACTTAAGAATCTTTAGAATTAATATCAAAAGACATATAATTTTGGATCATTCAGATATGTGCAGTTTGAATTTTAAGATCATCATCGTACAAATGATTAAAGTAGTAGCTAAGATCATATATCTAAAAAATTACCTCATAATCGAATGTCGTTTGGCTTTTTGATCACTAATTTTTTATTTAATGGTCGAAATCATCTCGTGCATAATTGACTATGATAATGATGTTCGATTGAGATAAAATTTTGATAGTATGCTACAAATATCACTGAGATTATCATTACAAATTTTTGGATTTATCAGTTATCTTTATCTATCAGATCATCATGCGATCATTCATGATCGTCAAAATCAAGTTTTAAGGATTGACATAGCTAGGGCTACTTGATCGAGGTAGACTTTTGTAATAATATTTTAATAATAATTATTAAGATAATGAATGGTGAAGATGAATTTTAAATTCTAAAATTATATCGATAAATTATTTATAAAAAAAATTATTATAAAAAAATATTTGCCTACGCTTTTGTTTTGCATAGGTAATAATCCTATTTGCCTACGCTTATACCTTATGTAGGTAATAAGCTTTATTGCCTACGCTAACCTAACATGGATAAATATTTTTACTTTTTATTATTTTTTATTTTCATAAAATAAATTAATAAAAAATATTTATCGATGGTAATATAGCGTAGTCTAATTACCTACAATAAAACTATGCATAGGTAACTAGACTTATTACTTATGCTAAATTACAGTTGATAAATTATTTATAAAAATAAAAAAAAATTAATAAAAAAAAACATTTGTTGATGTTAATTTAGCGTAGGCAATAATGTAATTACCTATGCAAGAAATAAGTGTAGGCAATTACTATTATTTCCTACACTAATTTAGCATTGCTAAATTATTTATAAAAATAAAAAAAAAGTTAATAAAAAAAATATTTTTTGATGCTAATTTATCATAGGCAATAAGCTTAATTGCCTACATAAAACTTAAGCGTAGGAAATTATTCTTATTATCTATGCTAATTTAGCATAGATAAATTATTTATAAAAATAAAAAAGTTAATTAAAAAAATATTTATCGATGTTAACTTAACGTAGGCAATAATTTAATTACCTACGTAACAAATAAATGTAGGCAATTACTCTTATCGCTTACGCTAGTTTAGCATCGATAAATTATTTATAAAAATAAAAAAAATAATAATAAAATATTTGCCGATGCCAGCTTAACATAGGCAATAAGATTAATTATCTACATAAAATATAAGCATAAGCAATTATTCTTATTAATAGCTAGCTGGGCGTGGTTGGATTGAACAAGCTCCAATGTGAGACAAGCCTAATAAATAAATAACGTCATCCTAGATAATATCTAAGATCTACTTGATGTATAATCGATATGCAACTCAACACATGCCTGCATTATCCTCATATACATCTCATGTTTAAACTTTAGCATAAGCTAAGAGTCCAAATCCATTCAAATACAATCATGCACACTATGATCAACCCTTGGTCAACTCCAATGGACCCACATTGTAGTGTCCCCTAGTCCATATACACTATATACCAAGTTCGCAACGATACCATTTATTACAGCTCGGAATCTTATCCAAAAAGATTAGCTGAAAGATATTATTTAGGTTATTTAATTATGTATAAGTATCCAAGATCTTTCTAGTAAATAACTAATGTGGGACTAAACTCACATCTACAAGGGTCTTCACATACTCTCCCTCATTTAATCGTTGGTGTTCTCACTAGGGTTGGAAATGGGCTTGAACTAGATCTGGCTATAAGCTAGGCCCAAAAAATATTAGGCCATATAAAGCCCATTTTTTGGGGCCTGGCTCATGTATACCATTGGCTCGGCCTAGGCTTTCGCCTGAGCCCGATCTCACCGATCTCAAGCCCAAATTCAAGCCAAAGCCCGAGCACTTAGGCATATTTTGTCAGTCAAATTTAGCACTTAATGAGAGTTTGATCATTTGTTTTTAGTAAAAAACCTTAAAGAATATAAATTAGAGGTTGTGACCTATTGATTCTTTTCCATTATTTTATTTTTATATTTTGAACATACTATATAAGCTTATAATTGTTCATTATGGCCAACCTAGTTTTTGGCCTAAATGAGTAATTCAAGTTGGCCCAATCAGGTTCGGGTAGGGCCTAGGCCAAGCTTAAGTTTGGATTTTTCAAAAAAGTTTATGCTTAAGCCTAGCCCAAATCCCAAAAAAAATTTCAAACCAAGCTCGAGTAGGGGTATGTGAAGAGAAATCTTAATTTTTCGGTCCAGGTTCGTTCAGATCTGATCAGATCAAGAGATATATTTTGAAAATTTTTTTCTTGATCCCAATCAGATCTTAATATGTTTCAGATCTGATTCTTATTATTTTAATAAATAAAATAAAATTAAAAATAAATTAAATCAAATTTAATTTACCTGATCTGGGTAATCCTATTACCCTGTTGATGATCCTATTTGCAGCGGAAGGTTCTGGATCTAGCCACGCAAGCACCTGGCCTCTATCGATATCCACTCAGGTTGGATCTGGAGATTCTCTTCTTCTCTATCACGCCTCCAAAAATCAGATCTGGATCTGATCTGGAGGATCTTCAAAACTCCTTTTGAAGATCAGCAGTCGTCCTTTGCAGCAACGCAGCCTTCTTTGCTTTTGATCGCCTTTCTTTGATCTGGATTGCACCAATTAAGGTCCAAAACCCTTTTGGACATGGAGAGGAGAAGGAGAAGGAGGTTTGGCATGGAGGAAGAGGGGAGAGGCAGCCTTGGGGCATGGGAAACTATGATCTCATCATCTGTGTGAGTTGGGTACAGGGTCTTATTTATAGACTGACTGTGATCCAACTTCTCTTCTTCCCAACCAATCACAATCCTTTGTGAAATCAGATCTAAATCTGATTGGTGGGAATAGAGTCCCCTGGATTCCTCCTTAGAGGGCGCCTAAGACCAGTCAAAGTTGGTTCTTAGGAGAACTCTAATTGGAATCCAAAAGAGAGGTGGAGTCCTTGTCCAACAAGGACTCCAGGACGCCTCCAACTTGGGCGCACGCCTAGGGTGGCGTGCGCCCTCCTCCTTGCCAGGTTCTGGCAGGGGGACAGGCCCCCACCAGCTCTCCAATAGGTGCATGACATGTGGTCAAAAGTCAAAGTGTCAATGGTCAACGTTTGACCAGTCAAAGGTAGACTTTTGACCAAAGTCAAAGAACAAGAAATGGCAGGTGACCAAAAATGGCAGGTAATGTCTTACAAAATAAGACAACCTTTTCTGACTTGGACAACCTCCAGTCAGACCATATGAAGGCCTCTGATTGAGCACAAACTCCTTTGGCTCAGACAGGACAACTTATTTATGATAGCAAAAGAAGAACGTTAGGTTCAATCGAGTGCTAGCACGATTTCCTTGAACCTAATTGAATCTCATTCAGATCAATTGAACTAGATCAGTTCAATTGATGATCACCAGATTCAAACCCTTGTTTGTGTGACCCAGTTAGGTTCAGTTCTGTATGGTAATGGGATATGTCATGATCTCTATCATCGACATCATCGAAACTCCTTTCGATGGATCAGAACTCTTCTGATTCGAACAGCTAGAATGATCGATCATCTAAATCATTCTAATTGCTCCCAAAATCCACCAGTGACACCTAGCAGTATATGGTGGCAACCCATCAGAGCTGAATGCGAACCTCTTGGTGCAGCTACCTGTGTGATTCAGTTCTTCTATCTTGAGCCCCGATCAGATTAGGGTTAAGGTGAAACTCGTCAAACCCTAGTCTCTGTCATATGATGTAATCATTCGATTCGAGTCCAATGTGAAAATCTAAATAGAAACTCTTTCTATTATTTCACTCTGCCATGGCCATGGGCTTTCTGGACTTGATTCTCATGATCATCATAGGGCTGCTCCTCTACCACCGAGGTAGATAGATTCCATCTTGATGCATCCAGTTCCTACAATGAACATGTCATAGCCAACATACACCTCAGGGTTCCATATGGCTAGGAGACCGAGTAATGGTGTAGTCAAACTATAACACCCTCAAGGTGAACTGCCGATGCATCTCAGGTCAAAGAACCAGACACACTACTGCAGCATCGAGTCAGTCATTGACGAGAAGGTAGACTCCCTAATGACTACTCGAGGTGGTCACGCTCAGTGCCCTCATTCTCTAACGAGTACCTGTACTCTCGCTCCGGTGTCTCCACACCGTAGACTCAAGACTCATCTACTAAAGAGAAGCGATTGTACACCAACCTTCCGGATCAATCACCATCCTCGTGATGATCCTATGGTCGGGAGCATTTTATGAGTTAATAATGATTATTCATGTCTTAAATTTTCAACTCTTGAAAATATGAATTATCATTACCATTAACTCAAAGGATGTATCACAGACACTAAATACACATATGTGATAGAAAATAACCCATTTATTGATTTTAGTCAAAATTATAATTTTGCCCCTAGAAGTGTATTACAAGTGTCAGCCAATTCTGGCTTCTAGGGCACATATATCTAACAATCTCCCACTTGTCCTAAAGCCAATTGGCTACAAGTCTAAGTCCCATCTTCTCAAGGTGGGCTTCGATCTTCTGCTGGCCCAACGGCTTTGTAAGTGGGTCTGCCACATTATCTGTGGAGTTGACTCTCTTGACCTCGACGTAACCCTTTTTGAGGTAATCGCGGATGAGGTGGTATCACCGTTTGCTTGGAACTCTTTCCAGCTGACCAGCTTCCACCATTGCTACACAAAACAGCTGCCAGATGTCGACTTTCGATCATCTATATCAGGACATGAAATCCGAGTCTGTGTATCCCTGGACTTGGAGTTCTCCATTACCAAAGACCAACATCATATCCTTAGTTCTTCTCAAGTACTTAAGGATACATTTCACAGAAGTCCAGTGTTCTTCACCTGGATTTGACTGATATCTGCTTGTGACACTCACAGCATGGGCTATATCAGGTCGTGTACATAGCATGGCATACATGAGGCTCCCTATTGCAGAAGCATAAGGGATCTTGCTCATGCGTTCTATTTCCTCAGGTGTGCTAGGGCACATCTTCTTGGAAAGATGAATACCATGTCTGAAGGGTATTAATCCCCTCTTAGAGTTTTCCATACTAAACCTCTTTAGTACTTTCCTCTATGTACATCTTCTGTGAAAGTCCTAGCATCCTATTCGGTCTATCCCTATAGACCTTAATTCCTAGAATAAAGGATGCTTCACCTAGGTCTTTCATGGAGAATTCCTTGGACAACCACATCTTGACTGATGTCAACATGGGAATATCATTCCCAATAAGGAGGATGTCATCCACGTACAATACGAGGAAGACAACAGCGCTCCCACTGACCCTTTTTGAAAACACATGGTTCCTCTTCATTTTTGATGAAACCAAACTTTTTGATCACATCATTGAAACGAGTGTTCCAGCTCCGAGATGCTTGCTTAAGTCCATATATGGACCTTTGCAGCTTGCAAACCTTGTGATCAGTATCACTGGATGTGAAACCTAGCGGCTGTTCCATATAGATATCTTCCTCAAGATATCCATTTAGGAATGCCGTTTTCACGTCCATTTGCCATATTTCATAATCGAAATAGGCTGCAACGGCAAGCAATGTGCGGATGGATTTTAGCATAGCTACTGGGAAAAGGTATCCTGATAGTCAATGCCTTCGCGTTGACTATAACCTTTTGCCACTAGTCTAGCCTTGAATGTCTCCACATTCCCATCTGCACCAATCTTTCTCTTGAAGATCCATTTACACCCAATAGGTACTATACCTTCTGGTGGATCTACCAAGGTCCAGACTTGGTTTGAGTGCATCGAGTCAATTTCTGACTGCATTGCCTCTAAGCCATTTCTCGGAGTCGATATCTGATATCGCCTCGTTGTAGGTTTTGGGATCATCACCATGAGCACCATTACCTATGAGGAACATTTCCTCTACATCCTCTGAAATAATACCTAAGTATCTTTCAGGGGGACGGGAAACTCTTTTCCGATCTACGAGGTGGAGGAGGTAGTGTTCTTATTGGCTCAACCTGATTTGGTTCCACTTGGTCCTTAGCTCGTTCTGCTTGTGAGACTTTCTCATCAAGCTTGAATCTGCATTTTCCAATGCCGCTATCTTGAATAAACTATTTTTCAAGAAAGATGGCATGTCGACTCACAATCACATTGTGGTCTTCTGGAATGTAGAAATAGTATCCTAATGACTCTTTAGGATATCCTATGAATCGAGCTCTAAAGGACCTAAACTCTAACTTGTCCGCTTGTTGTCTTTTGACATGAGCCGGACAACCCCAAATTCTGAGATGACTCAGACTTGGTTTCTTACCGTGCCATATCTCATACGGTGTGGTAGGAACGGTTTTAGAGGGAACCCTATTCAGTAAATAAATTGAAGTTAACAATGAATGTCCCCAAAGAAAATCAGGGAGGTCTGTGAAGCTCATCATGGATCGAACCATATCCAATAGAGTCCGATTTCTCCATTCTGAAACCCCGTTGAGTTGAGGTGTTCCTGGTGGAGTCCATTGAGAGACTATGCCATTTTCCTTAAGATAGTCTAGGAATTCCCGGCTAAGGTATTCACCTCCTCGATCTGATCGAAGAACCTTAATGGGTTTTTCCAGTTTGTTTTTCTACTTCATGTCTGAATTCTTTGAACTTTTCAAAGGCTTCAGACTTGTGTCTCATAAGATACACATACCCATACCTAGACAGATCATCGATAAAGGTAATGAAGTAGACAAAATTGCCTCTAGCCGGCACATCAAATGGGCCGCACACATCAGTATGTACTAGGGCAAGGAGATCTGTGGCCCTCTCCCCATGTCCAACAAAAGGGAGTTTAGTCATTTTGCCTTGAAGACAAGATTCACAAGTTGGATATGACTCAAAGTCAATGGACTCAATAGCCCATTTTTCTCCAATTTGTTGATCCTATCTTCTGCTATATGACCTAATCTCAGGTGCCATAGATATCTATCGTTTGGACTATCCCTAGGTCGTTTGGCATTCACGTTTTGCTCGATAGTTAGAATAGGTACATCAATATGTAGCTGATAAAGACCATTAATAAGGAAACCATTTGCAATTTTATTTCTTTCATAAAGAATGTTACAATGGTCCTTAAAGAAGGTGATCACATAACCTTCTTGTGCTAAGCATGAAACAGAAAATCAAATTCCTGCTAGCTGCAGGCACATAATAACAGTCTTTCAAAACTAAGTCTAAACCAGATGGTAATCGAAGAGGGTATGTTCCCACGGCTACTGCAGCAACTCTTGCTCCATTACCGATGCGTAGGATCATGTCTCCATCCCTCAGCCTCCTGCTATCCTCAAGACCCTGCATAGAAGTGCACAGATGAGCACTAGAACCAGAGTCAAGCACCCAACTGGATGCAGAAGAAATCGTAAGGTTAGACTCAATAACGAGCATACCTCCAGAAGGACCTTCCTTCTTGTTCTTCAGGGTGGCCAGGTAAGTAGGGCAGTTCCGCTTCCAATGGCCGTCGCTGTTGCAATGGAAATACTTTCCTTTGACATCGGCCTTCTTCTTCGGCTCTGCCTTCTTCTTCTTTGATCCTTCCACCTTTTGCTTTTTCACAGACTTCTTTTTCTTTCCATAAGACTTTCTTTTGGAAGAAGTCCGTTCCATAGCAAGAACTGAGCCTTTAGAACCTTTCATAGAAAGCTCAGCGGTAACCAGCATATTCATTAATTCGGCCAAGGAATTCTTGAAGTTTATGCATGTGGTAATTCATGATGAATTGCCCATATGCATCAGTCAAGGATTGCAGAATAATATCGTTCTGCAAGGTCCAAGTCCAACTTCACACCGAGCTTCTCAAGCTCTTCCATGTCCTTGATCATTGTCAGACAGTGATCTTGGACTGACTGCCCATCACGCATCTTAGCCTTAAAAAGTCATTTCGTGACTTGATATTTGGCTGCGCGACTCTGTTCACCAAACATCTCCTGCAGGTGAGCCAACATTTGGCGAGCAGTCCCGATATCCTCATGTTGGCGCTGGAGCTCATCAGACATCGAGCCCAACATGTAATATCTGGCCTTATTATCTTCGTCAATCCATTTTTCCAGAGATGCTCTCTGTTCAACAGATGGACGGGCTGGTAAGGTGGGAGGGTCCTGGTCCAAAACATGGGTTAACTTCTCGAACCCAAAATAATTTTGTAGTTCCTGAGCCAATCTTTATAATTGGGTCCAGTCAGTCTATGTGTGTCCAGGATACGTGCCAATGGGTTGGACGCAGACATTTTCCTGTAGAGAGTCAAAGATTCTAGTTAGATACTATAATTTTGACTTGACCAATTTGTTTAGGGATTTTATTTTTAAACAAATTAGCTCCCACTATTTTCTCGGATCCCTACACTCCCTCTGTAGAGATGCGAAAAATCTCCATGATTAATGATTTCTAGTGGGTGGTGCGGTCTCACCAACTGACTCATCACCTCACCTAACAGTTATTGGTGATGGGTTAGCCAATGAGTGAACAACTCTTGTTCAATGATTCTCTAATCATGGTGCACCCAAACTTGGTCTCTAATTCATGAATCTCACCGTATCCAGAATATTGATCCACTCCTTAGTTAAGTCAGACCCACCATTTGCATAGACTGGGTTCCTAATTGAGTCTCTCACCGTATCCAGAATATTGAGCCCAACTCATCCTCCAGCCCATAGCATCCAATGCCTAATAGACATGGTTGCATCTTCTCGGTGCAACTGAGCCACTGTATCCAGCCGAGAACAATCAACCCCGGGAAGGGCCCGCACATCTACAATGGTGGAAGACCTCAGACTTAATCTTTTCTTAGGAAGAATTGATTCAGGTCTCATTAAACTAGACTTGGCTTAGTCATAACAATTATGACTAACCTAGTGGCATGGGTTAGCTCGGATTATTGACCACCTCAGATCAGAACTGTGTCAACAGATATGGCCAGGTAAGTGAGACCGGTGGAAGGAATATGCCATTAACTCGTACAAGAACGCATTCAGGTCGAGTAGCTTCCAATTAAAAACCAGTCGGTCGTATGTGCCAAACTTACCTTAGACACCAAATTGTTGAGTCAGAACCAATTGGGTTAGCCTACAATCCAGACTCTAACCTCTGAGCCTAATTAGGTCTTGCTTGATCGTGACTCGATCTTGACCCAGACTTAATCCTATTAGGCTGGTCAATTTAAGCATTGTTGATCCCATCTAACCAACTCTTGATTCGGTTTGATCAACCGCTTAGACCTAATTGAGCTACCCAAGCCCGAACCCAGTATTATGAATATGTCTTAGATCTGAAATTCTCAATTTTAGACCTAATTAATATTTCCATAAACTTAATTCTTAATTAAGTAGGGTTCATAAACAAAATATGCACAATAAATCCTAGGGTTTCAGGATCTAGGGTTTTGCAGAAAGTAAGTTTTGGGTTTTCTGATTAAGGACGAACACGCAGCACCCCTACACATCATAAGAACACCCCATCGAATGGAAAGAGAGGGCCTTTAAACCCTTCTTCGTTCTTATGACCGGACGGCCAAGAGGAACGCCTTAATCAGGAACATTCAATACTACAAAACAGTATCAGATCTATATCATATATCTCATATATAAAGTAGATCTAATCATGGCATATTTTGCATACATCTCATGTATCGAATCATGCATATTTTCAGATCTAAATTATCTCATAATAATCTAAAAAATTAGATTTAAATTGATCTTAATCAAAATAAATTCTAATCTAGACAATTATGTAGAACTATTCTACAACTAGTCTAGACATGCATCAATCATATCTCATATGATATTTAAAAATTAAATAATTTTTATTTGCTATTTTTTAGATGTTATTATAATACTTATAATATCAAAAAATAGTAAATAAAAAGATCTAAAATATGATTTAATCAGATTAAATCAAAAACATGCAAGACTATTCTATAGAACTATTCTATTCTAGAACTAGTCATGCATATCTTCTAATCTTAGATCCAAATCATTTAATTTTAATTTTTTCTGATTTTAGATCTGATCACATCTCATGTGACATCTAAAATCAATTATTTTTTAATTAAAATAAATTTAAAATTAGATCTAAATAATTTTAGAACCATGGCTCTGATACCAGTTGAAGGAAAATCCTGATTTCCCGGTCCAGGTTCGTTCAGATCTGATCAGATCAAGAGATATATTTCAAAAATTTTTCTCTTAATCTAATCAGATCTTGATATGTTTCAGATCTGATTCTTATTATTTTAATAAATAAAATAAAATTAAAGATAAATTAAATCAAATTTAATTTACCTGATCTGGGTAATCCTATTATCCTATTGATGATCCTGTTTGCAGCGGAAGGTTCTGGATCTAGCCACGCAAGCATTTGGCCTCTACCGGTATTTACTTAAGTTGGATCTGGAGATCCTCTTCTTCTCTATCATGCCTCCAAAAATTAGATCTGGATCTGATCTGGAGGACCTTCAAAACTTCTTTTGAAGATCAGCAGTCGTCCTTTGCAGCAGCGCAGCCTTCTTTGCTTTTGATCGCCTTTCTTTGATCTGGATCGCACCAATTAAGGTCCAAAACCCTTTTGGACGTGGAGAGGAGAAGGAGAAGGAGGTTTGGCATGGAGGAAGAGAGGAGAGACAGCCTTGGGGTGTGGGAAACTATGATCTCATCATCTGTGTGAGTTGGGTACAGGGTCTTATTTATAGACTGACTGTGATCCAGCTTCTCTTCTTCCCAACCAATCACAACCCTTTATGAAATCAGATCTAAATCTGATTGGTGGGAATAGAGTCTCCTGGATTCCTCCTTAGAGGGTGCCTAAGACCAGTCAAAGTTGGTTCTTAGGAGAACTCTAATTGAAATCCAAAAGAGAGGTGGAGTCCTTGTCCAACAAGGACTCCAGGACGCCTCCAACTTGGGCACACGCCTAGGGTGGCGTGCGCCCTCCTCCTTGCCAGGTTCTGGCAGGGGGACAGGCCCCCACCAGCTCTCCAATAGGTGCATGACATGTGGTCAAAAGTCAAAGTGTCAATGGTCAACGTTTGACCAGTCAAAGGTAGACTTTTGACCAAAGTCAAAGAACAAGAAATGGCAGGTGACCAAAAATGGCAGGTAATGTCTTACAAATAAGACAACCTATTTCTGACTTGGACAACCTCCAGTCAGACCATATGAAGGCCTCTGATTGAGCACAAACTCCTTTGGCTCAGACAGGACAACTTATTTATGATAGCAAAAGAAGAACGTTAGGTTCAATCGAGTGCTAGCACGATTTCCTTGAACCTAATTGAATCTCATTCAGATCAATTGAACTAGATCAAGTTCAATTGATGATCACCAGATTCAAACCCTTGTTTGTGTGACCCAGTTAGGTTCAGTTCTGTGTATGGTAATGGGATATGTCATGATCTCTATCATCGACATCATCGAAACTCCTTTCGATGGATCAGAACTCTTCTGATTCGAACAGCTAGAATGATCGATCATCTAAATCATTCTAATTGCTCCCAAAATCCACCAGTGACACCTAGCAGTATATGGTGGCAACCCATCAGAGCTGAATGCGAACCTCTTGGTGCAGCTACCTGTGTGATTCAGTTCTTCTATCTTGAGCCCCGATCAGATTAGGGTTAAGGTAAACTCGTCAAACCCTAGTCTCTGTCATATGATGTAATCATTCGATTCGAGTCCAATGTGAAAATCTAAATAGAAACTCTTTCTATTATTTCACTCTGCCATGGCCATGGGCTTCTGGACTTGATTCTCATGATTATCATAGGGCTGCTCCTCTACCACCGAGGTAGATAGATTCCATCTTGATGCCATCCAGTTCCTACAATGAACATGTCATAGCCAACATACACCTCAGGGTTCCATATGGCTAGGAGACCGAGTAATGGTGTAGTCAAACTATAACACCCTCAAGGTGAACTGCCGATGCATCTCAGGTCAAAGAACCAGACACACTACTGCAGCATCGAGTCAGTCATTGACGAGAAGGTAGACTCCCTAATGACTACTCGAGGTGGTCACGCTCAGTGCCCTCATTCTCTAACGAGTACCTGTACTCTCGCTCCGGTGTCTCCACACCGTAGACTCAAGACTCATCTACTAAAGAGAAGCGATTGTACACCAACCTTCCGGATCAATCACCATCCTCGTGATGATCCTATGGTCGGGAGCATTTTATGAGTTAATAATGATTATTCATGTCTTAAATTTTTAACTCTTGAAAATATGAATTATCATTACCATTAACTCAAAGGATGTATCACAGACACTAAATACACATATGTGATAGAAAATAATCCATTTATTGATTTTAGTCAAAATTATAATTTTGCCCTTAGAAGTGTATTACAAGTGTTAGCCAATTCTGGCTTCTAGGGCACATATATCTAACAGTATGACCTAATCTAGTTCTAGCTCTAGTCCTTACTAAGCTAGTGGTCTAAATCCATTCTTATCCAATTACAAATACTATAATTAGCTTATAGTCAACCTAAGGTATCCTCTAATCCACATAAGTCATGGCTGTGTTTGTTTTCATACTATTTGTCACAACCTAGAATGTTATTCAAAATGATTAGTTTGAAGATATTATTTGGATTCTTTAGTTTTGAATAAGGATCTAAATTATAAAAGATCAACAATATAAGATTATAAAAAGAAGATTAATTTCTTACATTCAAGAGTGTTTTGAAATATATAGTAGACTAGCTTTGGATTGTTCTGGTTTGGCTTTGAAATAATTTATAATTTTAACATATTTTTAATACAAAAGCTAATTAGATTAGTGATTTATATCCTTGACTAAATTGATCTTACTAATCATTATTTGAGATAGGAATTGAACCTGACAATATTATTGTGTCCTCTTAGCTAGCATTTTTATTTTACACCACTGAAAAAAGGTGATAAGAGACGGTTTTTTCTTTTTTGACAAAAAGTTGAGCAGGGCTCAACCTAGCAGTGACTGGTAGATAAAGATATGGTTACATCTTCTGGTACAACTGTAAAAATGGGCACCATATTGAATTATTTCCCTCAATTAGCTTGATTCAATTTTTGCTATCAAAGTGATGGCCATTCATTCAATTTTTGCTATCAAAGTGATGGCCATTCACCAAATCCTGGCTATTACAATATCACTTATTATGTTCCATGTAGCTGACATGTGGGAAAAAAAAAGAACAAAAGTTTCTTAGAAAACAAGACTCATTAATTTTGTAAGTAAAGCTGCAATTGGATCGAGTTGACCTATGACTCGATCCAATTCGCTTAAATCTGATCCGATCTATTTTAAAGAATTCATGGGATCATGTTGGATTTTAAAATTGGATCTATTTCATTTTTTAGATTGGTTCTAAGTTTACTAAATTCTTTGATCAATTTGATTTAGAAATCAATTTTAGATCTTCTACTCTATGACATGACTAATCTGAATATAGTATACTTATTTCTCTTTTTTTAGTTCTTTTAGCTAGTCGGTCTTATTCCATTGTGCTATTGAATGTCAGAAGAATTAAATAAATATTTATGGATCATATGTAGAAGATCTAGAACACAAGATAAAATTTAAGAACAGATTATAAATAATCAACATACCTTTGCACTGAATATCTTGCAAGAGAAGAATTGACGATGGACAGATCTTCCTCTCTTTCTCCTCTTGATGCCTGCCTCCTCAATGGGATGAGTTCTATTCTTAGAGCGCAGAGATCTTAATAATAATAATACCCTAAGATTTTTCTATAGGCTGTATTTATAGGACTGAAGTGGGGATCTAGTCCAATTAGAAAATTCTAATGGGTCCATCCATCATAGAGCCCATTAGTCGGATCAGGCCTACAATGATAACTGCTATATCACATGACTAAGATAATAGGACCCAAACAATATGATCATAAGTTATTTTGGGCTTCTTAACCATTTATTCAGATGACAACTTAGCCCATATTTCATAATAAATTTAAAATCAAAATTAGTCTATAATCAATGGAAGCCTACCTTATGAGAATTTTTAACATTCTTCCACTTGGATGATAATGATTTAGATTTTTTTATTTATTTTTTTAAAAAAATATTTTAAATATAATATGTATAGTTTAAAATGACTCTCAGGCTAAGTGCACTTTATGTAGCCACATATGCTAATGTCCTGAATGAATAATATCTTTAGTCAAAAATCCAATTCGCTAAAATCACTAGCATTGAATCACATGGTCTTAATACCATTTATTGATATAAGACCTCTCTATGGTTACAAATATTAGTAATCTTATCGACATGGATTTCAGTGATATAGTGCATGCACTGTGAATTTTGTACTCATGTGATCTAAATATATAAAATCCATCATCAATCCACTTTATGGTTTCTAATGAAATCTCTTTATGCTTTTCAATGAAAGCTACAATAAGCTTATGTCATCATAAGCAACACCTTTATGCTTAAGCGAAAGCTTTATGCTTAAGACTTTAATTTAAATAACATTTACAAACAATCATATGTGCACAAAATATAAATATCATACTTTATTAAAAAAAATAATAAAAAAGTACTATATCCACATGATGTATAACAAAAAATAATGCTCCCACTAACCAAGTATATCAAATGATTGCAATAAATCCATGTTTTCAATATATTTTTCAAATACAGTGAATCTAAGTCCTTTGGTTAATGGATCCACTAGCATTGTATCAGTCTCTATATGCTCGATGATAAAATCTTTCTTTTTAACTAAATCTCTGACTGTAAGATATTTTATTTCAATATATTTTGAGATACTAGAACTCTTATTATTCTTTGAAAAGAATACAGTTGCACTATTATCACAATATATTTTAAGTGGTTTAGAGATGGAATCGATAATCATAAGTTCTAAAATAAAATTCTTCAACTAAATAACATGAGTTGCAGTTCCATAACAAGCTATAAACTCTACCTGCATGGTAGATAATGCCATAATAGTCTGTTTTGAGCTTTTCTAAGATATAACCCCTTCAGCCATCATAAAAATATAACCAAAAGTGGATTTTATATCATCCATACAACCGGCAAAGTTGGAGTCACAATATCCAATCACATCAAGATAATCAGTCCTTCTATAAGTGAGCATAAAATCTTTGATTTTCTATAAATATCTCATGACCTTTTTAGCTACTTTTTAATACTCTTTGTCTGGATTTGACATAAATCTATTGAGCACACTAACAACATATGCAATATCAGGTCTGGTACAAACTTGTGCATATATCAAACTACCCACGATACTAGAATAAGGCATATTTTTCATAGATTCTTTTTCTATATCATTCTTTGGACACTGATCTTTACTAAATTTATCTTCCTTAACCATAGGTATATCTCCAGGTTTGTAGTCATGCATACCAAATCTTCTTAAAATATGATCAATATAAGTCCTTTGAGACAATCCTAACAAACCATGGCCTCTATCCCTATGAATCTCAATATCAAGTATAAAAGCAGCTTCTCTAAGATTCTTCATATCGAAGATCCTGGATAGTAAATATTTAGTCTCATACAATAGAGCTATATTATTACTGGCAAGTAAAATATTATCCATGTATAAAATAAGAAAGATGAATTTATTCCCATTGACTTTAAGATATATGCATTGTTTCACTTTATTTTCTGCAGAACCAAGAGAATTCACAATGTTATCAAACTTAAGATACTATTGCCATGATGCTTGCTTAAGACCATAAATAAATTTCTTAAGTCTACACACCATATATGCCTTTCCAGTTTTAACAAAACCATCTGGCTGAGTCATATAAATTTCTTCATTAAGATCATCATTCAGAAAGGCTGTTATAACATTTATCTAATGAAGCTCAAAATAAAAAAGGGCTACCAGTGCCATAATTATTCTGAAAGAATCTTTGCAAGAGACAGAAGAAAACGTGTCATTATAATCTATGCATTTTTTCTGTGTGAATCCTTTTGCAATCAATCGGACTTTAAAATACTCAATATTTTTATTAGAATCTCTTTTGGTTTTAAATATCCATTTACACTTTATGGGTTTAAACCCTTTAGATAATTCTATAAGCTCTCGTACTTCATTATTAGTCATGGACCGCATCTCATCATGCATAGCTTCATTCAACTTATTTGATTGGGAACATGTAATAGTCTGATCATAAGAGACAGGATCGATTAGATAACCAATGTCATAATTATTTTCATCCAAATAAACCAATAGTCATTGGAAATAGCAGATCTCCTTTCTCTAACTAATCTTCTTATTGGTATATCATTAACTGGCTGTGGAGGAGCTGTGATCGGCTGAATTATCTATTGCTATTTAACTATTCTTTCAATAGGATGAAATATGATCTTATCCTGAATAACGGGTATAGGAATAATAGCCTGTTCTTCTTTTAATATATCATTTTCAGTATGAGAACATCTGCCATCATCCATATCTACTTTCAAAAATCTGGCATGGATAGACTCAACAATCTTTGTATCTCTATTAGGGCGGTAGAATCTATATACTTTAGAATTATCTGGATAGCCAATGAAATAACAACGTGTGGTTCTAGGCTCAGATTTATTTTTTAATAAATTATAAATTTTAACCTCAGCAGGACAACCCCAAATATGAAAATGATTAATGTTGGGCTTCCTTCCAATCCATAATTGAAAAGGTATTTTTGGAACAGCTTTACTGAAAACTCTATTTAAGATATAGATGATAGTTTTTAAAGTCTCACCCCAGAGATATGCAAGTAAATTATATCCACTCATCATGCTTCTAACCATATCTTTAAGAGTGTGGTTATGTCTTTCAGCTACATCATTTTGTTCAAGAGTTTCAGGCATGGTGTATTGAAAAATTATTCCATACTCCTGTAAGAATTTGGCAAATGATCCCATTTATTGGCCAGATTCACCATATCGACCATAATATTCTTCACAATGATCAGATCTTGCTACTTTGATTATTTTCTCATGCTATTTTTCAACTTTAGTCTTGAAGATTTTAAATTTATCAAGTGCTTTTGACTTTTTTTTAGAAGATAAATATATCCAAAGCGAAAAAAGTCATCAATAAAGATAATAAAATATTTACTATCATAAATAGTAGGTTTCAAAGGTCCACTAATATCTATATGAATGAGTTTTAAAAGATCATTACTATGCTTTGACTCCTTTCTTTTGGTCTTTATAAATTTATCCCTAATACCGTCAACACAGGTATGAAGGTCACTGAAATCAAGAGAAGAAAAAATTCTATTATCAATTAGCCTTTGAGTCTTTTCTTTAGAAATATGACTTAATCATTTATGTCATAACATAAAAAATTTATCTTTAGTTAATTGTCTTTTAGGAATAATGCCATCAACATGCATAGAAGAGAAATCATTCCTACAGATAACATTAAGATGATATAATCCATCAAATAAAAGATCTCCACCAATAAATTAAGAGTCAAAAAATAGTTCAAATTTTTTATGATCAAAAGTAAATTTGAAACCATTAGTATCAAGTTTAGAAAGAAAAATCAAATTCCATCTCATGGACGGTACATAAATAGTATTTTCTAAGACAAGTATAAAATCAGATTCTAATTCTAGTCTAATGTCTCCAATAAAATCAACTTGAACTCTTTCTCTATTTCCTATGAAAAGATTCACTTCATTCTCAATTGCCTTCCGTTTGTTTATGAATCTCTGCAAAGAATTAGTATATGAATAAATGCCCCACTATCTAACCACCAAGATTATAATGAAACATCTATCAAACTATATTCAAAACAAACAAAGGTTAATGAATTACCTCCTTGCTATTTCTTCTTTTCTAGCCAATTCTTGTATTTGAAACAATCAGCTTTCTTATGACCTTTCTTCTTGCAAAAGAAGCACCTAAAAGTTTTTTTAATAGCAGCTTGAGGACCTCCAGGATTTTAATTTCCACTCTTAGGATTGTAAGATTGACTGTTTCTTTTGGAAGTATTTTTTTTATTTTTTATAATTAAAATTCTTAGGATGTGGCTGATATACTATAATAGCACTTTCATTCTTTTCTCTAAGATATTTTTCTTTCTCTTGAGCACAAACTGAAGTAAGTTCATTCACACTCCATTTATCCCTCTGTGTGTTATAAGTTGTTTTAAGTTGATTAAATTATGTAGGAAGAGAATTAAGAGTCTGATGAATAATAAAGACTATTAGGATAGGTATATCTAGGCTGTTAAGTTTGGTTGCAATGCTCTCTAATTTTATGATGTGAGCTCTAACTCTACCAATACCATCATATCTCATATTAACCAACTTTTTCATTAGCTCTCCAGTTTTAGCTTTATCAGATTCTACATATCTTTTACTTATGGCATCAAAGAATTATTTAGCATTTCCATTGTTAGGTATAGCATTCAAAATAAAATTAGATATGGATCTTTTCATAATCATTAAGCTCAACTTATTTGCTTTCTTCCATTTTTCATATGCAGCTTTCTGTTCTGTAGTACTCTGATCAATTTTCTGAGATGGAGGATTATCACACAAAGTAATATTCAAATCCATCAAATTTAGTACTAATTTAATATCACGTTTCCATCTTTTATAATTTATTCGAGTCAGAGTTTCAATTGGAGTAGTGATGTTATTAATTGGAAAGGTGTTAACTGCAAAATAAATCTATTGCAGTCAAATAATGGATAAATTATAGGCAATCAACATGCTTAACAAACTTTATATTCATTATTTTAATGAGAGCTCTTGGTGCATTGCCATGAACTTTTTTGAAAAGAAAGTGATCCACATAAAGTTTCTCTCATACGTTCAGTGAAAAATACCTGCAAGATATCATTAGCTTTTGAAAGTTCATCTACTTTAGTAGAATGAATATCTAGACCATGTACACTTACAAATCATAAAAATATTTTTATTTCAAAATTGTAACATGCAATGAGCTCCCTCTGGAAAGATTATTGTATGCTATAATTTTGCGATGCTTTAATTCCTTCTTAAATAATATACAGAAGAATCTTGTAAATAACATTAAATAGGCTATTTTGGTGGACACCATCTAATGCAATTTATAAATCTTCAATTCAAGGATCAACCAATATGCCTATCAATTTTAATATAACTTAATGCACCCACAACAAATAAATTTTTCAAAAAAAATTGATATTTCTTAATTCTATAAAATATCTGATAGAGGAATCCTGTAAATCTCAATGAATGGGATACTTTGGTGGTCACCATATATTGATGCAGAAATCTATCTCGAGGTCGGATCATTGGAGTTGTGTGGTGGCAGCGAATCGATGGCGATGGGATGGAGGCGGTGAATCGAAGAAAAGTCCTCGATCGAAGTTGGCTCCAATGGGGATGCTCCGATGCTCAAATTAGTTTTTCATTCAATAAAGAAAAGAAGATGAGCATTCGGGAGAGAAGAGTCGCATACCTTAGGGTCTCTCTTTTTTTTTTTTATAGAAGGATCCGAAGTTTATTAGGATGGGTTGTGGGTTGTTAGTCATGGGAGAGCAGTGAGTTCTCAGAGATATTTTGTCTGTCCACTAGAAAATTCTCAGGAATGTCAGGTATTATCTTCTCATGGCATGTAGGAAGAAAGTTGATAATCCGAAGAAGTTCATCCTGGAAGAGTTCATCCTGGAGGAGTTCATCCCCAAGGAGTTCATCCTGAAGGAATTCATCCTAGAGGAGTTCATCTCAGAGGAGTTCATCCTGGAGGAGCTTATCCTGGGAGAGTTCATTCTGGGAGAGCTTATACTGGAGAAGTTCATCTTGAGAGAGTTTGTCCTGGAGGAGTTCATCTCGGAGGAGTTCATCTGGGAAGCTCATCCTGAAGGAGTTCATCCCGAAAGAAAAGAGTTCATTTTGAAGGAGTTCATCATGGAGGAGTTCATCCCGAGGGAGTTTATCCTGGAGCTCATCCTGGAGGAGTTCGTCCGGAGTTTGTCTTGAAGGAGTTTGTCTTGGGAGTTCATCCTAGAGGAGCTCATCCTGAGAGAGTTCATCCTGGAAGAGCTCATACTGGGGGAGGTCATCCCGGAGGAATTCATCTCGGAGGAGTTCGTCTTGAAGGAGTTCATTTTGGAGGAGTTCATCTTGAGAGAGTTTATCCTGAAGGAGCTCATCCTGGGGGAGTTCATCCTAAGAGAGTTTATCTTGGGGGAGCTCATCCTGGAGGAGCTCATCCCAGAGGAGTTCACCTTGGAGGAGTTTGTCTTGAAGAAGTCATCTTGGAGAAGTTCATCCTGGAGGAGCTCATCCTGGGAGAGTTTATCCTGGAGAGTTCATCTTGGGGAGCTCATCCTTTCGATAACCGATAATCCGAAGGAGTTCATCCCTGAAGAAGTTCATCTCCGAGGAGTTCATCCTGGAGGAGTTCATCTTGAGGGAGTTCATCCTAGAGGAGTTCATCTCGGAGTAATTCATCTCAGAGGAGTTCATCTTGAAGGAGTTCATCCTGGAGGAGTTCATCTTGGTGGAGTTCATCCTGGAGGAGTTCATCTCGGAGGAGTTCATCCTGGAGGAGTTCATCTTGGGAGAGTTCATCCTAAAGAGTTCATCCCAGAAGAGTTCGTCTTGAAGGAGTTCATCCTGGAGGAGCTCATCTTGGTAGAGTTCATTCTGGGAGAGTTCATCTTGGGAGAGCTCATCCTTTCGGTAACTTCAAGCTCGGCCTGACTTAGGACCTCGACCATAGCCTTTCAAAGACCTTCAATCAGTCCTCATCATGACTTTGGCTTCTATCTCTCGATGAACTCAAGTTCGGCCTGAGATAGGACCTCGACCTTAGCCTTTCAAATACCTTCAATCAGCCTACATTGTGACTGGCTTTCATCTTTTGATGAACTCTTGTTTGGCCTGAGATAGGACCTCGGCCTTAGCCTTCCAAAAACCTTCAATCAGCCTATGTTCTCATGTCTTCGGTTGGTGTAAAAATTCTCCAAGAATAGCCCCCTACTTTTGAGTCCGAGCCTTGGTTCAGATGAAGGGAGTATAGTAAATCGGACTTACCGAAGATATGTCATTTTTTGTCATTTAGACTTGAATCTTCTGACTTCTTATTGAAATTGTTCGAAGGTCTTCAATTCTATCCTCAGCTTTTTGAGCTTAGATTCCTCCCGACCTCTATCTTCTAAGGTCGGATTTTTGCACGTGTTAACATTCTAAGCTTAGATTGCTGTAGGCCTCCACTTTTTAAGCTCGAATTTTTGCGAATATTGATATTTAGAGTTCGAATTTCTGTAGGTCTTTATCTTATAAGGTTGAATTCCTACAAATATTGATATTTGAAATTTAGATTTCTCTAGGTCTTTGTCTTCTAAGGTTGGATTCCTGCAAATATTGATATTTGAAGTTTGGATTTTTGTAGGTCTTTATCTTCTAAGGTCGGATTCCTGCAAATATTGATATTTGAAGTTTGGATTTCTGCAGATCTTTGCTTCATGTTTAGAAATTGGAGGTTTTCACCCTCGCTAGGATGAGGTTATCCTTCTATCTTAAATAATCAGAGGATTTCTCTCTGTATCAGGATGAGGTTCTTCTCTTGTCCTTAACATAGTCGTAGGGGAATACCTAGGCCATTAAAGGGGCTTGTCCCCACCTTCCATCTTAAATTAACGAGGATCTTTATTTTGCTCACGTTAGGATAAGGTTCTTCTTCTATTTCTAATAGACTGTATGGGTACATTAGGGCCATTGGCAGGACCTCTTTCCTCATCTCATCTTAAATTAACGAGATTTTCGACTTTGCTCATGTTAGGACGATGTTCTCCTCCTGTCCCTAATGGACTATAGGGATACATTAGAGCCGTTGGCAAGGCACCTCCTCTCATCTCATCTTAAATTAATGAGGCCTTCGACGTTGCTCACGTTAGAGCGAGATTCTCCTCCTATCTCGAAAGGACTGTAGGGACACATTAGGGCCATTGGTAGGGCCTCTCCCCTCATCTCGTCTTAAATTAACGAGGCCTTCGACTTTGCTCACGTTAGGGTGAGGTTCTCCTTCTATCCCTAATGGGTTTTGTGGGGCATATTAGAACTGTTGGCAAGGCCTCTCCCATCATCTCGTCTTAAATTAATGAAGCCTTCGACTTTGCTCACATTAGGACGAGGTTCTCCTCCTATCCCTAACGGGCTGTAGGAGCACATTAGGACCGTTGGCAAGGCTTCTCTCCTCATCTCATCTTAAATTAGTGAGGCCTTCGACTTTACTCATGTTAGGATGAGGTTCTCCTTCTATTTCTAACGGACTGTAGGGGTACATTAGGGCCATTGAAAGGACCTCTCCTCTCCTCCCATCTCAGGTTAACGGGATCTTCTTTGATCGATGTTTTTGTCAAGTTTGCTTCCTTGGCCTTGATTTTTTCTTGGCTTGAATTTGGGCTTGGTAGTTTGGCCTTAGTCATGATTCTGACTCTGGCTTGGCTGTGATCTTAGCTTCAGCTTGATTGTGATTTTAACTTCAGCTTATCCTTGATCTTGTTCTTGGCTTGGACTTAAATCTGACTTCAGCTCAGCTTAGGCTTTTACCTCGATTTTTTTTTTTTGAGTTTGGCTTACTGAGGTTGAATTTTTATTGGCCTCAGTCTTTTAAGCTTGAACGTATGCAGACCTCAAACTTGTATGATCTTTGCCTCGAATTTGTTTTGCTTGCACCTCAGATGGATCTTGAACTTGATCTCGAATTGGTCTAGATTCTAACTCCAGCTTTAGCTTTAGTTTTTTAAACTTAGTCTTGATTGACTTTGAATGTGGTCCTCGATTTTGGTGCCCTATAGCCCTACGAGAAAGAAAAGATAATGGACAAAAGCTTAAAAGTCTCTTACCATGAGTTCTTCATTTGGGAGACCTTAGGCTCCGTTTAACCCCCTCTTGTTACTTGATTTGAGCTTTTGTTTTGAAATAATTTGACTTGGATTACCCCAGCTCAGGTTGGACTTTGTCTTCTTCTCCTTCTCCTCTTTCTTCTCTCTATTTTTTTTTGTATTTATTTTGGTTTCAGTGGATGAAATTCATAGAACCATGTATCGAGGTTGTGACATTTTATGGGTGGCTTCGGAGTTGCTCCCAGTCAGCTTCGGCTATTTGATGTTCAAAAAAGATTAAATGAATGTATGAAACTTCGACCGTATTGGAAGCGTATAGACCTTGGCTCTGCCATGGTGCACCACCGGGATATGTGCAGGCACATTGGAGAAAGGATCAGTCGACTGGCTTGTTCTTTCCTCTTTATCCATTTCTTCTTCTTCTCCCCTTCTTCTTCTTCTTGTTTTTTTTGGTGGGGAGAAGATCAGCACCGCCTGAAGTTGCGATCGAGGATCTCGGTGCCATCTGGGATCACGGAGGGGATTGGTGCCATCCAGAATTGCAAGGGAAGACTTTAGCGCCATTGTGGCGGGTTTGCTCGACTGGAGGGGGTGCCCAGACACACGAGAGAGGGAAGAACGTCGGAGTCGCCATGGGTTGCGCTCAGGAGAGGAGACCGGCTGTAGCTAAAGGCATGTAGGGAGAAGGCTGGAGCTACCACAGGTTTGTGAGGGAGGTGAAGGTCGGAGAGATCGTTCGAGTTCCGCCTAGGAGCGAGAAGATTGGAGGAGCCCGGATGCGCACGAACTAAGAGGCTCACGGATGCCAACCCCTCCCCATCTTCTTCTTCATTTTTTGAAATAGAACCCCTTAGCCGGGGCCGCTGCAGGATGCATCCGAGAGCACACGTGAGGAGCTCGATCGGAGATGTGTGGGTGGGAAAGTAGCCTGCTGGACTGATGGTCGCATGGAGGAGAAGATCATCCGGATGTGTAGGGACTGAAGATCTGCTGGAGTTGCCGAAGGTCACCCGAGTGCATCAGTGTAGAAAATCTGTCGGACCGAAGGTCGCACGAGCGTGCGGGCATAGAAGATCGGTCGGATTGAAGGTCGTCCGGGTGCGTGGGCGCAGAAGATCCGCTAGACCAGAGGTCACCCAGGGGAGAAGGTCATCTGGATGCGCTAGGACTGAAGTTCTGTTGGAGTTGCCGATGGTCGCCCAAGTGCATTGGCGTAGAAAATCTGCCGGATCGGAGGTCGCTCGAGCGCACTGGCACAAAAGATCCATCAGATCGGAGGTCGCCTAGGGGAGAAAGTTGGCCGTAGGTCGACGGGCGCACTGGGATTGCGCCTGGGATCGTGGGGAAAATCGGCTGAAGGAGCTTGAATGCATGGAGGTTAGCTGGGGTCGTGAGAGAGAAGGTCAGGCATGAGAGGGAAGGTCGCCGACCTTGCTCCTCTTTCCATTTTCTTTTTTTTTTGAAAATAGGGAACTGAACTCCTCCTCCTTCTTCTTCTTTTTCTTCTTCTTCTTCTTTTTGAAGTCGGTGCCGCCTGGGATCGTGAGTAAGATTGGAGGAACGCATGCATGAGAAGGACATCAGCTAGTTGGGTTGCTTGGATTGGGAAGAAGCCTGCAGACCTCGTTCCCTCTCCTCTTTCTTCCTTCTGAAGTAGACTATCGGCCAATGCATTAGCCTGGCAAGAATGGATGGTCTCAAACTGGCCGACGGTGAGCTTCTTGGTGATCCAACCGACATCGAAATAGATGTAGTCGGTTGGTGGGAGGTCGACCTTGATGGATTCGACATCGAACCAGATGAAGAAGTGGCGCACCTGGATTCCCTGAAGATCCTCGATGCTGCCATACTTGATGATGCTGGTGATCTGGGGCTCATAGTAAACCAGGTATTCGAACTCCATGTAGTAGGGGCCTTCCAGCTCCACCATGAAGTAGCCGTCGTCGACGAGTTGGAAGGATTTCACCATGTCCAGAAGGAGCACCGATGGGAGGCCATACTTCGGCAGTAGCTCATACACCGTTGTCCCGTTCGATGGCGATGTCATCGCAACCTCCAGGGCGGCAACGCCACCGCCAGAGAGGAGGAGAAGTAGGAGGAAGAAGAGGAGGAGGCAAGGGTTAGGGTTAGAGAAGGACGCCATTCAATTCAGGGATCAACCAATATGCCTATCAATTTTAATATAACTTAATGCACCCACAACAAATAAATTTATCAAAAGAAATTGATATTTCTTAATTCTCTGAAATACTTGATAGAGGAATCCTGTAAATCTCAATGAATGGGCCACTTTGGTTGTCACCATATATTAAAACTCACATCCCCTTAAATTAAAGATTACAACAAAAATTATATAAATTTAATTTTTTTTGATTGATTGATTATAATCTAATTTTTCTTGATTCCAATCTTCTATGAAATTCTAAGCTCTGATACCAATTATCAGAAGAATTAAATAAATATTTATGGATCATATATAGAAGATCTAGAACACTAAATAAAATTTAAGAATAAATTATAAACAATCAACATACCTTAAAATCCTTGAGCAGTCATCTGATGATCTGTGCTAAATATCCTGCAAGAGAAGAATTGATGACGAACAGATCTTCTTCTCCTTCTCCTCTTGATGCCTACCTCCTCAATGAGATGAGTTTTACCCTTAGAGCATAGAGATCTTAATAATAATAATACTCTAGGATTTCTCTATAGGTTATATTTATAGGAGTGGAGCGGGGACCTAGTCCAATTAGAAAACTCTAATAGGTCCATCCATCATAGAGTCCATTAGTCGGATTAGACATATACCGATATCTGTTATATTATATGACTAAGACAATAGGATCCAAATAATATGATCACAAGTTATTTTAGATTCTTTAACCATTCATTCAGACGATAATTTAGCCCATATTTCTTAATAAATTTGAAATCAAAATTAATCTATAATCAATAAAAACCCATCTTATGAGAATTTCTAACAATTAAAGGCATGGAAAACCTTTGAAAAAGGATTGATATTGCCTCTTCTTTAGCTAAAATAAGATGGGATGAGGAGAAAAGCCTCCACAAGCTACCTTATGGAAAATTTCATGCCTAAACTGCTCCAGAATTTTCTTCCTCAACTTGTCAGTAAAAAGTAACGAATAAAATGCTTCCATTCCACCCATCTATGGCACCATACTTCATTGTGAAGCTACCGTTGGAAGCCTGATTCCCAACAATTGCAATGTCCCTTCACGATATCACTGGGGCAACCATCCTAGATCAAACACACAATCCTTTAATTAAGAAAAAAAAGAAAACAAATAAAAAACAATCCTTTATATATATATATATATATATATATATATATATATATATATATATATATATATATATATATATATATATATATATATATATATATATATATATATATATCAGAATCCACATGATCAATGGACTGGAACGTTTGGAGCTTGGATTCCGGGATCAAGAACCCAATAAAATTTAATACCACCAGTGTAAAACCGAAGCCAGCCGCAATCAGCGAAGCAACAGTGGCAACTCGCCAAATCTTGGAGCAATGACATGGCTCCAATTCCCACGGACTCAGTGATTTACTGCAACATGTCTTGTTCCATCTTCGCCGCATGGTTTACACTCCACGGAACAGCACGCAAAAGGTGGGTCCAAAATTGTATTACCGGACAGGCAACTATCTATACTTCCTAAGAGACTGGAGTCAGAGATGCTGCAAATAAAAGTACACTTTCTTTTATTTAATTATCCCACCATCACGCATGCAAACACAAACCAATTTCCGTTAGCATAGGAGAAGAGCACAAGAGAAACAGTAGTGAGAAATGAAAACCGCACAACATAACCGAGAACAGAGCAAAACAAACGGACAGCACTAAGGGACTAACAAGGGAAAAGATTGTCTGGGCTAGAGATGGATGCAGTCCATCTCTTCCAGGACACCAGATGACAGACTGGCCTGGCATGACCTATCAATTGGTGGCGAGCAAGAAGAGATTGTAGCTCCCATGACGAGGGAAGCAACCGACATATCCAGCGCTTGTTAGTGACGGTGGAGATGGACGGGAGCAGCACACCAGCCCAACGAATCATATACATCAACAGCAGGCCCATGGTGAAGGTAATAAGATTTGTAACGAGGTACACCCCGAACGCCAGGTTCAAACTGGGGCAGTAATTGGAATCCAGCATGAACCCTCCGGTGGTGATACACACAGCAAAAATTGCGACTGAGATCAATTTTGGAAGAGCTTGTAGCACAGATGGTGGATCAAGGGAACCTTTTTTATAAGTCCCAATACCCAACCCTCCCAGGATTATCGAAATAAACTATTAAATAGCATATTAACCCGTGTGATGAGCAGATTTTTTTTTTGCTTCAAATCTATTCGAGTCCTGACCGGAAGGTGGCATGAGGACCTTAGCTTCAAATCTCAAGGGTACCATCACATATAAAGAGCTTTCTTGATCAAAAGAATTCTTAGCTTTCCTAAAATCATGAATACATTCTTTAGAATTTTAAAATTGAAAATATAGAAGAAGGCATAGACCTTCTTATAGGAACGAAAGGTTTTAATGAAAGGTGTTGTTGCTGAAAATAATTCACCTCGGAGGCGGAGCGGTCGGCTTCTTATAGGAATGCTGGAGTGACCTGCAAAATAAAGTTCAGGTCGGAAGATTTGACTCCAGCGAGGATCCTCTGATGCTTAAATCAGTAGAGAATGATCAAGCAACAATAAGCTTTTTTAGAAGAGTTACTTGTACTTGGATCCTTAGGATTTGTGATATTTGTAGAGAAAACTATTTACTAACGTTATGCTGTTTTGTTAATTTCAAAACGCTAACAATGTTGTGGTGAGATTAGGGCCATCTTTCCAGAGTGGGAAGATCATTACTGAAAAGATTGGGATGCCTCATCTGCTCCCACAAGTTTAGACGAAGTGGGAAACAACTTATTCGTGGTTAGGTCATAATTGGATCACGATTTATCCGCAAGACGGGCCACCGAGGATGATGAAGAGTCATTTATCTAAGTTGATCTAAAAGCTCTGATCGCTAGACGAGCTGTTGTCGAAGGGAATGGCTCAGATCTTCCGCTAAGGTCCGATTCCCAGCTCGGAGGATATTACGGTAATTTTCTTAACCTTAGGAAGTCAACATACAAGAACTGGGCTGAAGTGTTTTAGTTACTGATCGGATGATCTAAGGTGTTTGCGTTACCATGGAAACACTACCCTCCTAATACTGAGTCTAAGGATCAGACGAAAATATGATTCCCAAGCGGTGCCTTAGATCGGACAACTTGTGTCTTTATCTCCAATTGGACTTTGGCATTTAATAGTCGATGGAGCCATCTTGCAGTGTGAAAATGACTGCAGTCGCAGGACTCATCCAATTGTTGACCATTTCGAGAAAATTATTTAGAAGGATATTCGTTCATCTCCACCTTTCCTCTGTTAAATATGAGAGAGAGAGAGAGATGACTGTGATAGCTATGTTTCTCACTTTCTCTATTTTCTATTCAGAGCTTTCTTCTTGAACCTCCGGGAATCAAATGGATCCCGCAATGGCAAAGAAGTTGAAAACACTATCGGCCTGAAGGGCGTGAACTAGGGTCTTCTCCGCTCGATCTCAACCTTCCGGGAGTTCTACGACTAGGGTTCTAGATTGCACTTTTTTGAACATGCTTGCTCTTGTTCCAACCGATATGCAGAGTGACAATCTTTTACCAATAAGTGATTTATAGGATCTGATGATTAATGCCAAGCTCAAGCTGACAGATTCGACGATAGAGGTTGCCAACGTGGCGATAAATTTGACAATGAAAGATACCATAGAGATGGTTTCAATAGCTTCTCCAGTGCGTGCCATTGCAGAGATGGTAAAGAATCTCCCTAAGGGGAGGGTAGAGATGGTGGAGGTGATTGAACTTCTTGGTTCGACTGAAGTGGTTGATGTCGTTGATCTGCCAGAATAGGAAATTCTTGCTCCTAGCATGCAACCAGCTGAGGCTCCAATGGGGGTTTCACGGTCAGCCCCTTTTTCTTCTTTAATAGTTAATAGCCTCAGGATTGCCGCTGAGTTTTTGGAGGACCATCTCTCTCTTGCAGACAGGTGAGCTTTAAATAGAAATGGTGCTCAACATCAGATGGTGGGTGCCTTGAGGTTCTTGGCTTTGGATAGTCACTATCAAGCTAATTTTGTCGGGGTCACCTCCGGAGTTTCGTCTTTGGAACTTGCCAAGGCGAAGGAAGAGATTGATATATTTAAATATCATTTGGAATAGGAAAAGGCTGCTAATGTCTATTTAATTAAGAAAATCAATTGTTCTGAGAAAGCACTCTCTGAGATCTGGGAGATGATCGATCGTCAAGACGATGAGTTAGGTGGAGTTCAGCAGATGATTGAAGTTCTTGAGAGGCAAAGGTTTGAAGCCGAACGAGATTGTCATTGAGCTTATGACGGCACCAAATGCTTAAAGAAGACATTTATGGAGAGGAAAGGTTCTTCATCAAAAATTCACCTTCCCTGAGGGTCGGATAGGCGATCGGTTAAAAGGCCTAGATCTTCCAGTAGGAATCATCATGAAGAGGACACATCTCGGAGGCCCGAAGCTTCTTCAGTTAGAAGGAGGCCTACAACCCAAGAGCTTTCAGCACTACAGGCTGAACTTCAAATGGTGTAGGAAAGATTCGACCGAATAGAAAAGATTGGAAATAATTTCATGGTCAAGACTCGCAAGCTGAGATTTTCTGCAAGCTTCGAGAGATGTAAAGAGATTACTTCGGCACATCTTTCGGTGGATGGTGCTAAGTTTTTGCAGACAGACCAATCAGATGAGAATTTAAGGTCTGTTATATGCTTTTGCCTTGGAAGGTTTGCAAGTGCATCGGATATCATCATGGAGGTGAATAAGATTGACTCAGCCATACAGATAGAAGAAACAGAGGTTGAAGAAGATCCTTTCAAAATGGGGTGTTGAGAAGTTTTTAGATGTACTCTATTTTTTTTTGTAAGCCAAACATGGCATTAAGATCTGTGAATGGAACTTCATTTTTACTGAAGTGATTTGTTTCTTCTTTTTCGTAATATTCACTACTACAGAACAGGGCTATGGCAGCGGTTACCAACTGCTGTCGTAGCCTAAAAAATCATTGCCATAGGCTATAGCAGCGATTAGCTAACCATTGCCACTACAGCCATCGCCGTAGGTCTATGGCAATAGTTATTGTAGTGATTATTCGAACCACTGCCATAGAGAGCTTATGGCAGCGGTTTTCAAACCGCTATCATAGATTGATCTATAGCAGCGATTTTATAACCACTGCCATAGACAGCCTATAGCAGCGATTTTATAACCATTGTCATAGATCTATAGTAGTGGTTATAAAATTGCTGCTATAGATCAATCTATGGCAACAGTTTGTGAATCACTGTTATAGATTATAGCAGTGGTTATAAAATCACTGCCATAAGTCTAATGCAGTAGTTAGCATGTAACCTACGATAGCGATTTGACAATTGCTGTCGTAGCTTTTGAATAATGAAAAAAATATAAATTTTTTAATTTTTATAGTTTTTTACTTGATAAATGTAGTTCAATAACATAAGAAAATATTACAAATATAAGAATATTTATGAAATCCTCAAATTTTATTACTAAATAAAATTGATTATAATATTTTTTTAAAAAATACATCAAAAGTTTTTTAAATCTACATCATCTTGTCACCGAGAGATGGAGCACGAGCTGGAGCTAGAGCTAGAGAGGTTGGAGTTGTAGGAGCTAGAGTTGGAATGTCGACCAACATATCCTTAAGGCCCATAAAGTCAGCTCCAAAACACACGTTGAGCCTTATCACCATGGCATTTAGGATGCCATTCAGATGAGATGTGTGCTCCTCAGCATGAGTAGCACGTGCCATAGCCTGATCTACCCATGCTGTAGTCAGATCTACCTGCATCATAGCCTGAGCTGCCTATGCCAATGCCTTCTCAAGCTGCTCCTAACTGACGACACCAAAGCATGTAAAAAGATGCTCGCCTTAGACCAGTAGCTCATCGGCGTATGTTCAGGCCTACATCGGATCCTTCCAAAGTGCTCAGGCCCCAAGACCTGAGATAGATAGTCATGGAGGCCAAAGGAGTCTGGGCCCTCATCCGCGAGCGCATCTAACTGCTCTTATAATTATAAATTTAAATAAAATATTATAAAAAATGCTATAATAGTAATCATACTAATATATTTATTACTTACAAAAATCTTTCTGATCACAGCGTTCATCAGTCCGCCCTTCTTGTCCGTATAACTGGATTGGAAGATCTCGCTACGACTAGACATCACCCCATTTCTCATCAGCTATAACAATAGATCAATTTATTAAAAATATAAAAAAATATTAATTTAATTTATCTAGTAAGATTCAGTATTCATTATCTTTCTATGGACATGACTGGCCATAGAGTCATGACCAAGAGTGTGCATATACTCTTGGACTGCTCGGTTCTCCCGATTCTAGCGGAAAGTTGACTAACAAGTATTCAAATAAATAATAAATATTTAAATAGAATTTTAAGTATATTAAAAAATTTAAAAGTTAAAAATTAAATCTCAAACTCCTGGCTCCTCCAATGATTAACTCGGGGGACAGTCCTGTATCTAAGGAACAAGCTTCTTCGAAGTATCTCATCGGTGCTCGAGCCATCCTCTTTGGAGCTTGATCTTGCAGCCCTAGTACAATACCCCAATCTTCTTCAGTTAGGTATCTAAAATCCTCTCATGTATGGAAAGTCGTACCTTCTCTATACAAAGTTATCAAAAATTAATTATAAAATTATTTTAATCGAACATAGTGTAAGCATACAAAATACATAAATATAATTAAGATACACTTATCCATATCTCCTCCTACACTCGATCTTTGATAGTAGTATCCATCAATTGCTAGTTTATGGGCACTACCAAAATAATGTTGGACTGCCTTTGATAAGTACCATAAGTTAACCAATAAAAATAATAATTTATTAAATAATTTATAATTATTTTTAAAAATTAAATACTTTTATTTATTATTTTTTTAAAATTTATTTATTAATAGAAAGAGCTCATTTTTTTGGTCGCAACAAAATAAGTTCAGAACAAAATGGAGTTAAAATGGATCAGATATAAATTTTTAAAGAAAAAAATAATTAAAAAATATTTTGGCTTAGTAGGCTCGTCCAGCCAAGTTGGTGCGCCCAACCAAGCCAGCACATTCGGCTCAGCCGGTGCATCCCAGCTCAGCAAGCATGCTGCTCATGCCGGCTCAGCCATGTAAGCCAACCCGTCGATCTATGAAACCAAACATGGACCGCCAGCTCAGCAGAAGGCACTCAATTAGAAGATGCCACGTGGTGGACCAAGATCGTTAAGAGGTTTACAAAAAATTCATCATGGCATACATGGGTAAAATTATAATTTCACAGGCCAAGCAACATGCTGATTGGTCCGATCTTCAAATGCGTCCGATCTACAGGGTCCATAATTACAGTAATTGCACCATCCGATGGTCTAGGTGGTTTGCGGTCTAGATCTAACGACTAAGGATTTTCCAAGTTTGATTCAATTTCAATCAGTTACAATATGCGAACCAATGATTTTGAGGGCTCCAAATGATGATCCAACTGTCAGATTTTGCCCAAATCAAGATTGGATGATGGGGACGATTTCCTACTCTAATTCGAAGCTGATCAGTGCGATCCGATGGCCGCACATGCTCCAGACATTAATTGGATGGTCGATATTCATCTCGATGGTGATCAAGCTTCCTTAGCGCAATCCAACGATCGAAAAACTCCTAATCAAAGCGATCCAATAGTCCAAATTAATTTCGAGTGGATCTAGGCTTTAAAATATCGATTTTTGGTATTTTTTGGACCATTTGATCAGAATTTGACGGTCAGAATTCAAGGAACTCAATAGAATTCAATCTAAGACTGTTTTAATCCAATTTTCACTTTGATTTCTTCTATATTTACCAATCAAACTTTTTTTTAGTCCCATATTGCCTGCAACAATGATCTCCAACCCTCCAACATCTATAAATAAGACTTTAGGCCTCCAAAATTTAATATCTTCGATCATGAAAAGGTGATGGTATAGGTTAGAGCCATGCTTGGGTTTATGGATGCTTCGAGGCAGACGGTGCTGAGAGGAAGAACTATCTTCTACACCATCTCAATGCCAACGCCAATTCAAGATCAAGATCAACCTGTTTAATTTTTATTTTTTTTAAATTTCATATATTTAAACTTTAAATTAAATTCTAATTCATGCAATTTTTTTTTTCTACTTTTTAAATTTGAATCTTTTATTTCTATTATTTTATTTTTCTACTCTTTAAATTTCATACACTTTAATTTTACTATTCTTTATTTTATTACAAGTAGATACTAAGATCTAGGTAGTAGATCTTAGTACCCAAATTTTATTTTTATGCTCTTTTAATTTTTATTATTAAATTTTATATAATTTTAATTTTAATTTTATTTATTTATTTTTTATAAAATTAAAGATTTTAAAACTAAAATACTGCCTTCTCTGTGGATTTGACCCAACTCACTATTTACTACCTATTTTTAAGTGATTTAAGAAGTCAAAATTAAACTGATAAACATGATATCCTAATGACAACATTGCGCTCTAATCAAAGTTTTGGGTGTCGTTGTCGGAGGTCAAACTTGGATCGCCCACAAGATAAGCGGGAATATTCACTATTATAATTTCTTTTGATTTTTTTGATTTTCTTATAAATTAAGAATAATTCTAGTAAATACATAAAATTTTTGGCATCATTACCAGGGAAGGCATGAGTATTAATTTCTTTTAATTTTTTTAATTTTTATAATAAATTAATTATAAATAAATTTTTAAATTTTTAAATTTTTCTTTAAATATTACTTACTAACTTTTCTTCTTTATTTTGTAGGAAAAAAGAAAAGAAAAAGAAGAGAGGAAAAGAACCAAATTAGAGCAAGAAGGAAAACTTCCAATTTGATTTGGTAGATTAATCTTAACCTTAGACCTCTTTTATTTTTCTTATTATTTATTTTATTTTTAAATTAATTTAAAAATATTCACTTAAATCTAACTAAAAGCTTCATGTCAAGATTAGAAATCTTAACTACTTAGAGCATCCATCATATTGGTTTTTTTTTAATTTTTTTGGTGATTACTGGAGGCAAGGTAAGCTTTTCAAAATTCAATTAGTTACATGCATCTAGTTTAAATTGTATAGAACCCCTTGCTTGAAAATTTTTTTTTATGCATATTTATATTAAATCAAATTAAAGGTATAAATTTATTAAGTAAGATAAGATGAAGATTTGATCATCCTTCCTAGGTTTATAAATAACCAACTAGCATCTTGCATTGACCTAAGTCTTTAAATTAAAATTAATTAGATTTTGATCCTAGAAACTTGAGCTCATTAGGACAAGAAATCCTAAAAGTTAGACTAGATTAGGATTAGTCAATTTAACTATTATGTAAGAAAAGTGGTTCAAGGATGACACGACTCGAAGAAAGATGATTTATAATTGATTCTGTTATCTTATCTGACCAAGCATAATTAGTATCTAAGACAAGCAATGGGAGGACTCCCACCAATCTTATACTTACCTGGCTAGTTGATTGGCTGATCTTATACTTGGAGGGCTTGAAGATGACCTCAGCAGTTGGAGCTGTCTAGATCTAAGACAACCCTTAGTAAGAATTATTTGCGTAACTTGATTGCTAACCAACATCAAACCTAATTAAATCTTAATTCCTCCATCTCTTCTTAGCTCTAGAACTCCTTAGGATCTCTTCTTTAGAACTCTTCTTTCTATCTTCTTCTTTTTTCTTTCAAAAATAAAATAAAATAAAATAAAATTATAAAAAAATAAATTAAGTTAATAATATAAAATAAATAAAAAATAAAATAAATATTTTTTAAGAAAATAAAGAGGGGAGAGGCAGCCTTGGGGCAATAAATAATAAAAAAGGGTCTTATTTAAAACTGTGATCCAACTTTCTTCTTCCCAACCAATCACAACCTTTGTGAAATCAGATCTAAATCTGATTGGTGGGATAGAGTCCCCTGGATTCCTCCTTAGAGGGTGCCTAAGACCAATCAAAGTTGGTTCTTAGGAGAACTCTAATTGGATCCAAAAAGGAGATGGAGTCCTTGTCCAACAAGGACTCAGGCGCCTCCATTGGGCAAATGGCTGCCCCTCTCCTTGCCATTCTGGCAGGGGACAGGCCCCCACCAGCTCTCCAATAGGTGCATGACATGTGGTCAAAGTCAAAGTTCAATGGTCAATATTTGACCAGTCAAAGGTAGACTTTTGACCAAAGTCAAAGAACAAGAAATGGTAGGTGACCAAAAATGGCAGGTAATTATCTTACAAAATAAGACAACCTTTTCTGACTTGGACAACCTCCAGTCAGACCATATGAAGGCCTTTGATTGAGCACAAACTCCTTTGGCTCAGTCAGGATAACTATTTATGATAGTAAAAGAAGAACGTTAGGTTCAATCGAGTGCTAGCACGATTTTCTTGAACCTAATTGAATCTCATTCAGATCAATTGAACTAGATCAGTTCAATTGATGATCACCAGATTCAAACCCTTATTTGTGTGACCCAGTTAGGTTCAGTTCTATATGGTAATGGGATATGTCATGATCTCTATCATCGACATCATCGAAACTCCTTTCGATGGATCAGAACTCTTCTGATTCGAACAGCTAGAATGATCGATCATCTAAATCATTCTAATTGCTCCCAAAATCCACCAGTGACACCTAGCAGTATATGGTGGCAACCCATCAGAGCTGAATGCGAACCTCTTGGTGCAGCTACCTTGTGTGATTAAGTTCTTCTATCTTGAGCCCCGATCAGATTAGGGTTAAGGTGAACTCGTCAAACCCTAGTCTTCTGTCATATGATGTAATCATTCGATTCGAAGTCCGATGTGAAAATCTAAATAGAAACTCTTTCTATTATTTCACTCTGCCATGGCCATGGGCTTCTGGAACTTGATTCTCATGATCATCATAGGGCTGCTCCTCTACCACCGAGGTAGATAGATTCCATCTTGATGCATCCAGTTCCTACAATGAACATGCTATAGCCAACATACACCTCAGGGTTCCATATGGCTAGGAGACCGAGTAATGGTGTAGTCAAACTATAACACCCTCAAGGTGAACTGCCGATGCATCTCAGGTCAAAGAACCAGACACACTACTGCAGCATCGAGTCAGTCATTGACGAGAAAGGTAGACTTCCTAATGACTACTCGAGGTGGTCACGCTCAGTGCCCTCGTTCTCTAACGAGTACCTATACTCTCGCTCCGGTGTCTCCACACCGTAGACTCAAGACTCATCTACTAAAGAGAAGCGATTGTACACCAACCTTCCGGATCAATCACCATCCTCGTGATGATCCTATGGTCGGGAGCATTTTATGAGTTAATAATGATTATTCATGTCTTAAATTTTCAACTCTTGAAAATATGAATTATCATTACCATTAACTCAAAGGATGTATCACAGACACTAAATACACATATGTGATAGAAAATAACCCATTTTATTGATTATAGTCAAAATTATAATTTTGCCCCTAGAAGTGTATTACAAGTGTCAGCCAATTCTGGCTTCTAGGGCACATATATCTAACAATCTCCCACTTGTCCTAAAGCCAATTGGCTACAAGTCTAAGTCCCATCTTCTCAAGGTGGGCTTCGATCTTCTGCTGGCCCAACGGCTTTGTAAGTGGGTCTGCCACATTATCTGTGGAGTGACTCTCTTGACCTCACGTAACCTTTCTCAGGTAATCGCGGATGAGGTGGTATCGCCCTCAATGTGCTTGGATTTTCTGGTGAGACCTCGGCTCCTTAGCAAGGGCTATGGCGCCATTGTTGTCGCAGTATAGAGGAATGGCATCTGATGGCATTACTCCAATTTTTGCAGCAAACTTCTTTTACCAGAATGCTTCCTTCGCAGCTTCTGATGCAGCGATATATTTTGCTTCCATGGTGGAATCTGCTATCACCATTTGCTTGGAACTCTTCCAGCTGACAGCTCCACCATTGCACACAAACAGACTCCCAGATGTCGACTTTCGATCATCTATATCGGACATGAAATCCGAGTCTGTGTATCCCTGGACTTGGAGTTCTCCATTACCAAAGACCAACATCATATCCTTAGTTCTTCTCAAGTACTTAAGGATACATTTCACAGAAGTCCAGTGTTCTTCACCTGGATTTGACTGATATCTGCTTGTGACACTCACAGCATGGGCTATATCAGGTCGTGTACATAGCATGGCATACATGAGGCTCCCTATTGCAGAAGCATAAGGGATCTTGCTCATGCATTCTATTTCCTCAGGTGTGCTGGGGCACATCTTCTTGGAAAGATGAATACCATGTCTGAAGGGTATTAATCCCCTCTTAGAGTTTTCCATACTAAACCTCTTTAGTACTTCCTCTATGTACATCTTCTGTGAAAGTCCTAGCATCCTATTCGTCTATCCCTATAGACCTTAATTCCTAGAATAAAGGATGCTTCACCTAGGTCTTTCATGGAGAATTCCTTGGACAACCATAATTTGACTGTTGTCATCATGGGAATATCATTCCCAATAAGGAGGATGTCATCCACGTACAATACGAGGAAGACAACAGCGCTCCCACTGACTTTTTGAAAACACATGGTTCCTCTTCATTTTTGATGAAACCAAACTTTTTGATCACATCATTGAAATGAGTGTTCCAGCTCCGAGATGCTTGCTTAAGTCCATATATGGACCTTTGCAGCTTGCAAACCTTGTGATCAGTATCACTGGATGTGAAACCTAGCGGCTGTTCCATATAGATATCTTCCTCAAGATATCCATTTAAGAATGCCATTTTCACGTCCATTTGCCATATTTCATAATCGAAATAGGCTGCAACGGCAAGCAATGTGCGGATGGATTTTAGCATAGCCACTGGGGAAAAGGTATCCTGATAGTCAATGCCTTCGCATTGACTATAACCTTTTGCCACTAGTCTAGCCTTGAATGTCTCCACATTTCATCTGCACAATCTTTCTCTTGAAGATCCATTTACACCCAATAGGTACTATACCTTCTGGTGGATCTACCAAGGTCCAGACTTGGTTTGAGTGCATCGAGTCAATTTCTGACTGCATTGCCTCTAGCCATTTCTCAGAGTCGATATCTGATATCGCCTCGTTGTAGGTTTTGGGATCATCACCATGAGCACCATTACCTATGAGGAACTTTCCTCTACTCCTCTGAATAATACCTAAGTATCTTTCAGGGGGACCTCTTTCCGATCTACGAGGTGGAGGAGGTAGTGTTCTTATTGGCTCAACCTGATTTGGTTCCATTGGTCCTTAGCTCGACTTGTGAGACTTTCTCATCAAGCTTATCTGCTTTCCAATGCCACTATCTTGAATAAACTATTTTTCAAGAAACGGCATGTCGACTCACAATCACATTGTGTCTTCTGAATGTAGAAATAGTATCCTAATGACCTTTAGGATATCCGAGCTCTACTTTTCTTCAGCCGGACAACCCCAAATCGGATGACTCAGACTTGGTTTCCATATCTCATACGGAGTCGAACTCCTTTCAGACTTCTCCTTTGGTCGGATTCCTCTAGGAGGAGCCGAACTTCTTTCAGATTTCTCTAAGAGCCGAACTCCTTTCAGACTTCTCCTTCAGTCGGATTCCTCCAAGAGCCAAACTCCTTCCGAATTTCTCCTTCGATCGGATTTCTCTAGGGTTTTGCGTAACTTGATTGCTAACCAACATCAAACCTAATTAAATCTTAATTCCTCCATCTCTTCTTAGCTCTAGAACTCCTTAGGATCTCTTCTTTAGAACTCTTCTTTCTATCTTCTTCTTTTTTCTTTCAAAAATAAAATAAAATAAAATAAAATTATAAAAAAATAAATTAAGTTAATAATATAAAATAAATAAAAAATAAAATAAATATTTTTTAAGAAAATAATAATAAATAATAAAAAAATTTAAAAAATTTTGAACCATATATTAGGGTTGCATTAATATATGGCTAAACCATATTAAATCTAATAGTTAAATGGTTGAAGATTTTAGAGAACCACCTAGGCAGATGAAGGAATATTTTATTTCTTTCATATATAATCCATCGACTTATATCCATTTACCTAATATCCATGCCATCTAATATGAGATCAAGTCGACTATAATTCAGATACTCCCATCTTTCTATGAGAATATCAATGAAAGTCCTTATAAGCATCTGAATGAGTTTTTAGTAATCCGCTATATGATGAAAATCCAAAATTTGACTGATGATGCCCTTAAACTAATCTTACTCTCCTTTTCAATAAAAGATAAAGCCAAGTACTGGCTTGGCACTATAGGAAGACTAATTAAAATTTGACCTGAATTGCAAAGTAAATTTCTTAAGAAATTTTATCTCATAGGCCAAACCAATATCATGAGATGAGCTATCATTAGATTTGCTTATCTTCCAGGAAAACAAATATGTTGGGGATAAACCCCGCTTCCGTCGAAGTCTAGTCTGATACTTAGCCTAATGCAACTAGCAATCACGAAAGTGTTTCAATCAAAAATTCTTCTTTCAATAGCTGAACCCCTCCAGCGGTCGAACCCCGGCCTAACTCCTATAGCAGCCCAACCCCACCGAACTTCTTCAGTAGTCGAACTCCTCCAATGGCCGAACCCCCATCGAACAACTTCAGTAGCCAAACTCCTCCAACGATCGAATCCCTGTCGAACTCCTTCAATAGCCGAACCCCTCCAGTGATCGAACCCCAGCCTAACTCCTTCAGTAGCCGAACCTCAGCCAAACTCCTCCAGCGATCGAACCTCAGTCGAACTCCTCCAGCGACTGAACCCCAGCCAAACTTCTCTAGAGATCGAACACCTATCGAACTCCTCCAAAGGTTGAACCCCTACCGAACTTTTCTTCAGTCGGATTCCTCCAGGAGTCGAACTCCTTTCAGACTTCTCCTTTGGTCGGATTCCTCTAGGAGGAGCCGAACTTCTTTCAGATTTCTCTAAGAGCCGAACTCCTTTCAGACTTCTCCTTCAGTCGGATTCCTCCAAGAGCCAAACTCCTTCCGAATTTCTCCTTCGATCGGATTTCTCTAGGAGCCAAACTTCTTTCGAACTTCTCCTTCAGTCGGATTGTTACAGGAGTTGAACTCCTGGATTTTTTTAGTCAAATTTCTTCATGAGCTAAACTCCTTCCAAACTTTTTCTTCAGCCAAATTTCTCTAGGTGTTGAACTCCTTCCGAACTTTTCCTTCAGTCGGATACCTCCAGGGGCCGAACTCCTTCCAGATTCCTCCAGGATCCAAACTGCTTTCAAACTTTTTCTTCAGTCGAACTTCTCCATCAGTCAAACTCCTCCTGAACTTCTCCATCAGTCAAACTTTATCCAAATTTTTTCAGTGGATTACTTCCAAATTTCAACTAGCATTTCTTTCAGATGATCCCCTCTAGCCGTATTCCCTTTAGGAGTCCAAACTCCTCTAGAATTGATGTATATCAAAGCTCTTCACCAACCAATGCCTGCTTCCTTCGAACTTCGATTATTCAATCTCAATGAACGACCACATCATGAAAACAAACACCTCTCTCCATAACAAACTTCATGTAGCTCCGAGCAACCCACTATCAGACGATTGCAGCTGTCACTATCAGTCTGCTATAGGTGGCGCTACAGGCGACACCTTCGTCCATGACAGACTCCTCCAGGTCTTGAGCGATCCGCTACCAGATGTCTACAGCTATTACTATCAATCTGCTACGAGCTTCATCTATAAAAAGGGATTCTCCAGATACATTTTTTTTAAGCTCTCTTCTCCTTTCCGAAACTCTGTCGAACTCTTTTCTGAGCACTCCATTTCTGTTGGCCAGAAGAGCTGACTTGATCGTCGGAGGATCCTATCCGAGCCACCACCACCAACTTCGAATAGAACATTATTTTATAGATCACCAGTGGCGGCCTCTTCATCCTCAGCTCCAGTTCGATCCGGTGTCAATCAGATTCTACACCAATAGGATTGGTGCAAGAGGAAAGGCTCTCTATTTTTGAGGTTTCCTTATTCTTAAAGAAGTGCTTAGTAGTGATCTCTCTTCTTCCTCTCTAGAGATTTTTTCTAAAAAAAATGACTCCTAGGAAAGCTTCGATCCGACGATCAACGACCTCTGCAGTCAGGTCCCGTCCAGACCTATCCGCTCCCACTTTAGCCCCAGCAATCCAAGCTCCACCTGCAGCCATAGTGGATGCAGAGCAGTTCAACCTGCTAGTCCAGCAAGTTCACGATCTCGCAAAGGCAGTGCAGGCCATACATTGGCCGACTCTGGCATCGATTCGGCTAGAGCAGGCTTCTTCAAAGCCCCATGATCCGGTTGGGGCACGGCTGACTCGGGCTAGGCGATCGATGACCCCTGAGAAGGGAAAATAGAGAGTAGAGGATCCTTATTTGGATCATAATTCTCCTCCGAAAGAAATCTTTTCCATCTATAGTCAGAAGCCTTTCAGGATCTGCGATCGAGATGACGTCCTCGATAAGAAACTGCGAGAGATGGATTGGTGGATTGAAGAACTCTACCACATCACCCCGGCTCTTCATGACGACGTCTGCATCGATCCTTCTTTCTCTCTCCGAATTATGCAAGAGCTTGTTCCATCAAACTTCAAGCTTTCTTAACTTGAAAGCTACGACGGAATCTCTGATCCGATCAATCATGTGGAGGCCTTTCGGACCATGATGCTGCTCCATGGCACACCAGATGCCATATTATGTCGAGCTTTTCCATCTACCTTAAAGGGAGAAGCAAAAAATTGGTACTCGATGTTGAAGCTAGGTACGAGCTTCTCTTTTGACTAAATGAGTCATTAGTTTGTGGCTCACTTCGTCAGTAGCCGACGTTTCTGCCGAGGTTCAGATTTTTTTGATGAATATTAAGCAGAAGGAGGGAGAATCTATCCGAGCTTATGTCACCTGATTTAATGCTACTGCATTAAAAGTCCAAAATCTGGATCAGTCTGTTGTGATGGCCGCACTCAAGGGTGGCCTTCAGAAGAATGGTTTGCTGTTCTTCCTAAAGTAGAAGTATCCTAGGGACATTGTCGATCTGCTAGCTCGAAATGAGAAATATGCCCGTGCAGAAGAAGCCTTCAAGATGAAAGATGAAGAAGCAGTTGGAGAATGATGGGCGGATGAGTCTAATTGACCCACTACTGATGGAGGGCCAAATGAAGTTCGACCGTGCTCACAGACTCCCCCCAGCCTAAGCGAGCACGAACTCCTCCTCGAGCACGTCATCAAAGGAGCCCCAATAGAAGGGCATGAAAAAGTTCTTCCCTTGGAAGGCTCCATAACTACGCCTCCTTAATGCTCCTAAAACTCAAGTTCTAATGGAAATCAAGAATCAGCTACCAAGATTAAAAGAACTACGATCTCCCCTAAACAAGCACAATCGAAGCAAGTACTGTCTCTACCATCGTGACCACGACCACGATACTGAAGAATGCATTCAGCTCCAAGACAAAATCGAGGAGCTTATCAAGAGAGGCTGGCTAGATCGATTCCTAAGATGCTGGACTGAAGCAAGAGTAGATCGGCCAACGCGCTATCGCAGCTAGAACCACCAATAAGAAGGAATAATAAGAAGATCGACCGCCTCTCAGTATCATCAACACTATCTCTGGGAGACTTAGTGCTTCGACAAGCTGCTATCTCTCAGCCTCAAAGCTAGAGAAAGCTTGTCCCAAATTGAGAAGGTCAGTATGAAATAGAGGAGATCGTCCAGTCCAAAACTTATCGCCTAAAGAAGCTCGAAGGAACAATGCTCCCATGACCTTGGAATTCATAAAATTTGAGGATGTACTATCAGTAATTTTCTTTCAATAAAACTTCATTTTAATATATTTTTATTTCTTGGTGCAAAAACTATGTGATGACAGGAAAGAAGCAATCAATAGTGGTAATGTTAGAAACTGGAGGAGAACCTCATCCTAACATGAGCAAATCGAAGATCTTGTTCATTTTAGATGAAATGAGGAGAGAGATCCTGACAACGGCCCTTATGTGCCTCCATAGCCCGTTATGAATAGGAGGAGAACCTCATCCTAACGTGAGCAAAGTCGAAGACCTCATTCATTTTAGATGAGATGGAGGAAGAGGCCCTGACAACGGTCCTTATGTGCCCCCACAGTCTGTTAGAAATAGGAGGAAACCTCATTCTAACATGAGCAAAGTCAAAGATCTCGTTCATTTTAGATGAGATGGAGAGAGAGGCCTTGACAACGATCCTTATGTGCCCCCACAGCCATTAGGAATAGAAAGAGAACCTCATCCTAATGTGAGCAAAGTCGAAGACCTCATTCATTTTAGACAAGATGGGGGGAGAGGCCCTGACAATGACCCTTATGTGCCCCCATGACCCATTAAGAACAAGAAGAGAACCTCATCCTAACGTGAGCAAAGTTAAAGGCCTCGTTCATTTTAGACGAGGTGAGAGAAGAGGCTCCGACAAAGGCCCTATTGTACCCAACAATGGCAGGAGATAAGATTTTTTTCAACCTCGACTGAAGACAGGATCTCTTTCGAGCTTCAACTTCAACGTCAACCCCAGATGGAGACAAGATTTCTGTCGAGCTTCAACTTCAACGTCAACCTCGGCTGGAGATAGGATCTCCCCCAAGCTTTAATTTCAACATCAACCTCGACTGGAGATAGGATCTCCCCCAAACTTTAACTTCAACGTCAACCTCGGTTGGAGATAAGATCTCCTCCGAGCTTCAACTTCAACGTCAACCTCGGCTGGAGACAAGATCTCTCCCAAGCTTCAACTGCAACATCAATAGGAGATAAGATCTCCCTCAACCTGGGCTCGAGATAAGATCTTCTTCAACCTCAGTTGGAGATAAGATCTTCCTCGAGCTTTAACTTCAACGTCAACCTTGGCTAGAGATAGATCTCCAAGCTCCAACTTCAACGTCAATAGGAGATAAGATCTCCTCGACCTTGGTTGGAGATAAGATCTCCCTCGAGCTTCAACTTCAACGTCAACCTCGGTTGGAGATAAGATCTCCCCCGAGCTTCAACTTCAGTGTCAACCTCGATTAGAGATAAGATCTCCTCTAAGCTTCAACTTCTCCTTCAACCTCGGCTGGAGATAAGATCTCCTCCGAACTTCAACATCAACTTCAACAGAAGATGAGATCTCCTTCAACTTCGGTTAGAGATTAGATCTCCCTCGAGCTCCAACATCAACATCAATAGGAGATAAGATCTCCTCCGAGCTTCAATCTCAACGGGTGTAGAGCCCAGAAAAGAACTTCAGTAGTTGCCTTTTTTGTACTCCCTTCCTTCGAATTTCAAACTCGGAAGTAGGGGGACTATTATCGAAGATAAATCCCACTCCCATCAAAATCCAGTCTGATGCTTAGCCTAATGCAATTGACAATTATGAAAGAGCTTCGATCGAGAATTTTTCCTTCAGTAGCCAAACCCCAGCCTAACTTCTATAGCTGCCGAATCCCGTCGAGCTCCTTCAGTAGCCAAACTCCTCCAACGACCGAACCCTCATTGAACTCCTTCAGTAGCCGAACTCCTCCAGTAGCCGAACTCCTCTACCGATCGAACTCCCATCGAATACATTCAGTAGGCGAACCCCTCTAGCAGCTGAATCCCCGCCTAACTCTTCTAGTGGCCAAACACCTACCAAACTCCTCCAAAGGCCGAACCCCCATCGGACTTCTCCTTCAATCGGATTTCTTCAGGAGCCAAACTCCTTTCAAACTTTTTCTTCGATTGGATTCCTCCAGGAGCCAAACTTCTTCCAGACTTTTTCTTCAGTCGGTTACCTCCAGGAGCCAAACTCCTTCCAGATTCCTCTAGGAGCCAAACTTCTTCTTCAGTCAGATTCCTCCTCCAGGAGCCAACTCCTTCCGAACTTCTCTTTCAGTCGGATTCCTTCAGGAGCCGAACTCCTTTCGAACTTCTTCTTCAGTCGGATTCCTCCATGAGACGAACTTCTTTCAGACTTCTCCTTCAGTTGGATTTCTTTAGGAGCCAAACTCCTTCTGAACTTCTCCTTTAGTTGGATTCCTTCAGGAGCCGAACTTCTTTTGGACTTTTCCTTCAGTCGAATTTCTACAGAAGCCAAACTCCTTCCGAACTTTTCCTTCAGTCAGATTCCTATAGGAGCTAAACTCCTTCGATCAGATTCCTATAGGAGTCGAACTCCTTCCAGACTTTTTCTTCACCCAAATTTCTCTAGAAGTCGAACTCCTTTCGGACTTCTTCTTCAGTCGGATACCTCCAGGAGTCGAACTTCTTCTGAATTTCTTCAAAAGTCGAACTTCTTCTGAACTTCTCCTTCGACCAAACTTCTCCACCAGTCGGACTCCTCCTAGACTTTTCCATCAATCGAACTTCATCCAGATTCCTCCAGTGGATTACTTTCAGATTTTAACTAGCATTCCTCTCAGATTATCTCCTCTAGTTGTATTCTCTTTATGAGTCTGAACTCCTCTAGAATTGATTTATGTCAAAGCTCTTCACAAACCAACACTTGCTTCCTTCGAACTTCGACTATTAAATCTCAACGAATGGTCATATCACGATAACGGATACCTCTCTTTATAAGAAACTCTATATGGTCCTGAGCGGCCCACTAGCAGACGGCTGCAGCTGTCACTATCAATCTGCTATAGATGGTACTACAGGCGGTGCCTCCCTCTGTGACAAACTCGATCAGGCCTCGAGCGGCCCACTCCCAGATGGCTATGGTTGTTAGTATTAATCTACTACAGGCTCCATCTATAAAAAAGAATCCTTCAGATATATTTTCTCTAATCTCTCTTCTTCTTTCTGAAACTCTGGCAAACTCTTTTCTGAGTACTCTATTTCTGTTGGCTAGAAGAGCTGATTTGATCATCGGAGGATCTTGTTGAAGCCACCACCACCGACTTCGGATGGAACTTTATTTTGGTCACCGACAGTGGCCTCTTCGTCCTCAGCTCCAGCTCGATCCGATGCCAACCAAATTCTGCACCAATAAAATTCATGAGTCATAGCAGAGACTTAAGAAACTTCTTAGAAAATGCCCACACCATGATCTAAGAAGCAAATAGTTTAAGTTTTTTATGAGTGTTTAGGAGACTATTATAGACAAATGGTAGATGCATCATGTGGAGGTGCATTTATGAATAAAATAGAGGATGAAGCCTATGCTTTATTTGAAACCTTAAGTAAAAACTTAATCAACCATACTTCATTATCTTTCTACCAAAAATGAGTAGAAATCTATGAACATCCAGATCTACTTCTCAGGCTAACTTGAACTTGATAAATAAAGTAAACTTTCTTACCCAGAAATTAAATCAACTCCTAACCCTAGATCAATAATCTTCTACATGGAATACATCACCTTCTAATTATCAGGAGATTTGTTCAATCTATGCTAGCCCAACCCATCATATAAGTGAATGTCCCATGGCTGTACAATTTTCACCTTTTTTCCAATAATAAGTCTAAGCTATACAAAGCTACTCCAAGTCGGTTAATGATCCTTTTTCAAATACATATAATCCAGATTGGAGGAATCATTCTAATTTTTCTTGAATACCTCAACAGACTCAGGCTCAGACTCAAATTCCACCAATGCAGAAATATCAAAATAGGATCCAATACCAGAACTATGCTTATAATAAAGGTTAGCTTAATCAGTTTATCCAGCCATCATACTCACCTTTTCAACAGACCAATCTAGTCGATGATAGATTTAATCAACTATAATAATTAATTCTGAATCAACAACAATCAATTGTAACTCAATAGCAATCTATCACAAAGCTAGAAATTCAAATAGGATAATTAGCTGAGTCTAACATGAGGAGAGAACTAGGTCAATTACCGAGCCAACCAATTTTTATAAATAATCCATGTATTGTCCATTAACCACCTGGACCTAATTATCAATCTAATATTCCACTTAAAAATCTTCAATTTGAGAATGCTAAAGTAATTTCTGAACTTAAAAATTATAAGATTCTTATGGATCCATACCAAGATCAGATGAGAGAGGTTAGTACTGATCCTAGCCAAAATAAAAATTTAGAAAAAATGTTAGTACCGAGACTAACCATATAGAAGAATCTGAGTCTAAAACTAGTACTGATGCTGATTTTAATTTAAATAAATTAAATAAAAAAAAAAGAAAATAGATGATTTACCTGAGACCTATAAATCTAAAATTCTATTTCCTTCAATCTTAGAAGCCAATTCTTCTTATAAAAATCAAGAGACATGTAATGAAGTGCCAGTGGAATTGTTTAAATAAGATCATATTAATTTATCTCTAAAATTAAATCCATCTTTAGACACTCTTCCAATACCCATTGTATCAAACTTAACTCCTAATACAAAAATTCAATATATGAGCATTTTAGACAAACAAATAGAAGAAATTTTTGATAAATAAGGATCTGAGAATGGGGTCGCATCCTATCTTTCCATAATTCAAAATGAATATATTAATAAAAAGATAAAAACTGACTTTCTGAGATTGGCAATCTAAAATCAATAGAATTTATCAATCTAATTTTTGATACAAGATAGGTAAGTTGCCTTGTATCTGACTGAAGATGGTAAACTTAGCACTTATTGAAAGATAATCCAATATTTAATTTTTTTATCTAATTTATCTTTTTAATTTTTTTAGAATATTTTGAATAAGTTGGAGAGAGAGCCTAAATTTTCAAGACCCATGCTAGACCGAAGACATATTAAGTTAGGTATATTTTTTTCTATTTTCTATTACATTCTTTATTTTTCTTTCTCCATTGAGGACAATGCCGACTAAGTTGGAGGAAAGAATAATAAAATTTTATTTTTTTATAAAAATTCTTAAAGAAGTTAGTATTTAGCATTTAAACATCCGATTATGCTTAAGAATTGAGTTGAAGTAAGTATTTTTTAAAAAAAAAATTGATACAAAGATTAGAAAATTTGTTAGATATTAAGGGATCAAGTGTTAAGAAAATCCAATAAAAAGTTAAGTCTAGAATATAAATAATTTTTCTTTAAGCACTTTTGATTTTTTCTATCAGCATTAAAAAAAGTCTACTTTTTATGGGCTTGTATAGGATAACTATATATTTTTTCATATATATATATAAAATCACTCTTAAAATAAAATAGTTTTCAAGTATTTTTTACTAAATAATTGAGCCTTTTTGCCTAAGCAAGCATTGAGTTTCGCATCAAAAGATGGGTAGGATGAAGAAGCTCATTGTAAAGCTAGTCTTAACTCGTACCCTGTTTGATTTGAGCTAGTAAGCCCTAAGGGGTATTTTATGTCTGTGCCCTAAAGTCAACTGATTTGGAAGTCATTAGCCCAAGACTCGCTGCATGGATCAAATAAAACACTTAAGAAGTTCAGGCACTCAATAATAGTATAATATTAAAAAATATATTATTTTTTTCTGAGTAATCGAGTCTTGTTGCCTAAACAAGCCATGATATTCACATCAAAAAGTGGACAATATGAATAAAAATTTTTAATAAATGAAGGACGAAAGTAGCAATATACTTGCCCATATGAAAGTTTACAATAATTCAGAGATAAGGATAAGATAATTTTAAAAAAAAATCAAAAAATTGAATGTTCTTCACTTAATTTTTCTATTGGTAAGTACTAATACTCCAATGACATGCCTCGCTTATGCTCTACTGAATATCAATGGCCATTTTAAAATTACTTAGGTAAAATTTGAAACTCTAAAGTTAAAAGATATCTAAAACTAAATTTTTTCTTTACTCGAGGATGAACAAAACTTAAGTTAGGAGGTGTAATAAGTATCATAAATTTACTAATAAAAATAATAATTTATTAATTAATTTATATTTATTTTTAAGAATTAAATTTTTTATTTATTATTTTTAAAAAAATATTTTATCAATAAAAATATTCATTTTTTTTATCACAACAAAATAAGTTTGGAGTAAAACAAAGTTAAAATGGATCAGATATAAATTTTCAAAAAAAAAAATAATTAAAAAATATTGTGGCTCAGCTGGCTTGCCCAGCCAAGCCGATGCGCCTAGCCAAGCAAATGCATTTGGCTTAGTCGATGCATTCCAGCTCAGCTGGCGTGCTCCTCAAGTCGGCTCAGCCATATAAGCCAATTCGTCGGTCCACGAAACCAAGCGTGGACCATCAGCTCAACAGAAGATGCCCAATCAGAAGATGCCACATGGTGGACCAAGACCATTAAGAGATTTACAGAAAATTCATCACGACGTATAAGAATAAAATGGTAACTTCACAGACCAAGTTGCACACTGATTGGTCCGATCTTTAAATGCACTCGATCTATAGGATCCACAACAACAGTAATTGTGCCGATGGTCCAAGTGGTTTGCAATCCAGATCCGATGGCTGAGGATTTTTTCCAATTTGATTTGATTTCCACCAGCTCCAACATGCAATCCGATAGTTTTGAGGGCTCCAAATGATGATCTAACGGCCAGATTTCGTCCAAATCAAGATTGGATGGTGGAGATGATTTTCTACTCTAATTCAAAGCTGATCAATCGATTCAACGACCGCACAGGCTCCAAACGTTGATCGTACGATCGATACTCATTTCGATAGTGATCAAGCTTCCTTAGCGCGATCCAATGGCCAAAAAACTCCGAATCAAAGTGATCCAATGATCCAAATTAATTTTGAGTTGATCTAGACTTTAAAATATCAATTTTTGATTTTTTTGGATCGTTTGATCAGAATTTGATGGCCATAATTTAGGAAACTCAATAGAATTTGATCTAAAATTGTTTTAATCTAATTTTCACTCTAATTTTTTTCATATTTGTCGATCAAACTCATTTTTAGTCCTATATTGCCTGCAATAAAGAAATCTAACCCTCCAATACCTATAAATAAGAATCCAGGCCTCCAGAATTCATTATCTTCGATTATGGAAAGATGATGGTACAGGTTAGAGCCATGCTAAGGTTCGTGGATGCTTCGAGGTAGATGGTGCCAAGAGGAAGAGCTATCTTCTACACCATCTCAATGCCAACGCCAATCCAAGATCAAGATTAGCCTATTTTAATTTTAATTTTTTTCTTTTTTTAAATTTCATGTATTTAAACTTTAAATTAAATTCTAATTAATGCAAATTTTATTTTCTTCTCTTTAAATTCTAGTCTTTTATTTCTATTATTTTATTTTTTTGCTCTTTAAATTTCATACACTTTGATTTTATTACTCTTTATTTTTTTGCAAGTAGATGCTAAGATCTAGGTAGTAGATCTTAGTACCTAAATTTTATTTTTATGCTCTTTAAATTTTTGTTACTTAATTTTATGCAATTTTAATTTTTATTTTTTAACTTTAATTTTATCTTTTTTTAATAAAATCAAAGATTTTAAAACTAAAACACCATCTTCTCTATGAATTCGACCTGATTCATTACTTACTATCTATTTTTAAGTGATTTAAGATATCAAAATTAAACTGATAAACACGATATCCTAACAACAACATCGCGCTCTTATCAGCCTCACAAGCACTCCAAAAAAGGAATGCATCTTTCATGCGATCTCTCCTACTGGCCTTTCCTCTATGTTATAGTACACCATCACCTGATGCTGGCAATTCCACATATGTAGTATGTGTGTGGGACTATAAAATATCCTACTAGATGATGCACCTATAATGAAAATATATTATGCAAATATATAAGTATACAAATACTATATAAATAAATAAATAAATAATATAATGTAATAAAAATATACACTCACTGGCCATGGGATTGTGTGACGTGGATGCTAGTGGAGATGCATTGGTGGGTGGAGCATGTGTCGGAGATGTGGCTAGCAGTGGAGGCTTAGATATCGGTGGAGTAGATGTCAATGATCTCTGGATAGTCGATGCGAACGTGGATGGAGTATGCTCTGACTGTGACTCAAATGCAGAGCTTCGCATAACCCGCTGAGAGGCGGGGGTGAAAGCTAGATGATATTTCAATACCATTATGACCTGCAACGTTAATGAATATTAACTAATACAACATGTTAAACAATAATATTAGTAGAGCATCAATAAATAGACTCTAATATTTATACCAGAATATTGAAGTCATCATCTATTGGCATCTATAATATAGACATCACCAATGCTTCTGACAAATGTATCTGAGATCTAGACAGTACTAGATAAGTTTTGTTCTAAAAGAGCATTTTGTATACATGGTCCAACATTGTCATCAGAGATTATGTACACTAATCAATTGATGAGTCTATAATTATGCAATGTAATAAACAAAAGCTGCAAGATATAAATTTTACAACATAAATTATATTCATAAATAATTAAGGATGAGCATCAAATAATTTTACTTTCTATTAGTGGCCGATGGGGGTGAGGGTTCTCTTAGCGGTCGGCATAACTTATGACCATCGATACGGTCCAAAACCCATCGATAGGGATGAGGGTTCTCTCCCCCTCCTAATGGAGTTGCACTGCATATCAGGTATGCATACTAATCAATTGATGGGTCTATCGTTATGTAATGCAATAAACAAAAGCAACAAGATCATATAAACTCTTAGAAAATTCTTTCTAGAATCTTTTCTTAGCTTGTACTAAAACCAAGAAGTTAATATTGCATTACTATATTATATATTTATATGTATATTAAGATATAAAAAATTATCAAGAAGCTTTGCGGGTTCTCGATATCATCCTAAGATAGCATTCAGCAAAGCAATAAGTTGATTTATCTATGTTTTAATGATTCAACGCTGAGAGTCATGGGATAAGCAAAATAAGCAGTAAGTAAACAATCTATCATCCTAAGGCCTAAGGTTGCCGACAAATCATGGCCTAAGATTGTCGGCACGACCCAGAACCTATCGATGGGGGTGAGGATTCTCTTAGCTACCAACATAGCTCACGACCGTCGACACGACTCAAAATCTGTAGGTGGGTGACTGCTTGTCATTAAAGCAATAAATAATAATTAAACCTAATTTTACTATTTAGTATGATAGTTGGTGAGTTGGGTGCCGATTTTCTCGAAGGTTGAAGGCTGAGTTACATTTAATTTAACTAAAAAAATAAAATTTTAAATTAATTTTTAAAATAAAAATTTAAATAAATAAATTAAAGTGAATTAATTAGAATTTAGCAAATTAAAATAAAAATTAATTAAGATTTTTAGAATTGAGAAAAGATAAATAGAGAAAATTATCGAAGGGTTCAGATCCATCTTCAATTATTTAAGTTTATAATTGATTCATGTAATCTTTTCATTGTCAACATACAATCTTATAAGATATATGTTCTTTTGATCTGATTCTAATATAATCTATTCTACCAAGCAAGAAGAATATCTAACACGATCATGATTCATCTCATAAACATAGATTATTTAGATCATATAATCAAAGAATATAAATATAATTCTTATTTAATTTTTATAATTTATTCTAATCTGAGCATAAACCGTATCTATCTACGATCACGATCTATCTTCTTAGATATAAATTATAAAAACTTAAATATTAAAATATAAATCTTATAATTTATTATAACTTGAGCATAGATCATATCTTTTTACGATCACGATCTATCTCTTTAGCTATAAATTATAAAAATTTTAATATTAGAGCATAAATAAGAAAAGCTTGTAAAAAGTAAAAATAATTTATTGTCCAATAAAAAGATAGGTTTAAATTATAAACTCTCATATTTGGAAGATTTTTCTTACTCTCCTGGACATGAGACTTCTAGCCATACATGATTTTGATCCTTATAACTTGTGGCATCTTCAGATCTTCCAATTACAAAGAAGATAAAAAGAAAAGAAAGAAAGAAAAAAAGAAAAAGAGAGAAGAGGAGAAGAGAAGGGAGAGAGAAACAAGAGATTTGGAGAGACTAATTTCTCCCAAGGGAGTTCTCTCTGCCAGCTTCCCCTGGCTTTTGGCATTACAGGGGCTTAAATAGAGGAGAAAAATAGGGTTCGTAGGTAATTTTCGGAGTCAAAATATGAATCTTGGTCGAATTAAAAAATTTTGTTAAATTTTGGCCATTGATCTATGATCAAATGGTCCAAAATCTACTAAAAATCCACTACAAATCCTACTGGTTTGATTTTCAACCATTGGATCGAAACCAAGATGATTTTCGATCGTCAGATCGCGCTCAGAAAGCCTTCGGAAATCCGAATGAAACTTAGAAATGATAATGACCATTGGATTCTGACTGGCTAAGATGTCAGCCATCGAATCATGTAAATCTCCTTTGCTTGATCCTATAGATCGTGCGTAGACCGAGTACACCATGAGTCTCCACCAACCAGTAGCTGCCGCTCATGATAAAAATACCAAAATGCCCTTATGAACCATGATAAAAATGCGATAGACCCTTTAAGGGTCTACGCTCGCCATGTGTCGTGCGTCGATTGGCCGCACCTACTGAGCTGGCCGATCTACACCAATTTCATAGACCGACCGATCGGTCCACCGTGCATCGATCTTATTTTTTTTAAATTTTTTTTTATTTTAACTTTTGGACTTCATAACTTTTTCATTTTAGCTTCGATTTGAGTAAAATTTATTGCATTAAAATCTATAAATCGAGCTCTTCATACTAATATAATTCTTTTCTATAAAATATTAATAAAAATATTAACTTTTTAAATAAATATTAAATTAATATATATTTTAATATTTTTATTTATTAAATTATAATAATTATCACATCCCCCAACTTAAGTTTTACTCATCTTCGAGTAAAAAAAAATTTAAAAATATATACCAACTCAATAAAATATGAAAGTTTCTTCAGATCATCCTAAAATCAGTTGATACCTGATTAGGGATTGAAGAAGTACATCATTGGATTATTAATTCCATCCCAAATAGTAGTTAAGTGAAGAATATAAAATTTAAAATTTTTTTTAACTAATTTTTCATCTTTATTCTTTAAATCTTCTATCTTTAGTATGGACTAGAATTTTTTTTTTATTTACAACTAGTGCAATGTTTTAACCTCTTAAGCTTTTTATCTGATCCTTATAGTGAGCTTTGAGCCAATGACTTCCAAACCAGTTGACTTTAAGACATTAGGTGTGGAATATCTCTCAGACTTACTGACTCGAGTCAAATAGGCTATAGATTAAAACTAACTATATAACAAGCTTCTTTATATTGCTCATTTTTTGACATGAATAACATTGCTTAGGTAATGGGATCTGATTACTCGATGGAAGATCAATATTTAAAACTTACTTTTATTTTTTTTTCTTTTTTTTATCAATTTTTTTCTCACTCATATCCATATAAAATAGATTTTTTATTAAATATAGATAGAAAGAAGATTTTAGAATCACTAAAAAATTTATTTTATTCTAAATATGATCATTTTTTATTTTTTTTAATAATTATATCCTTAATATTTAAAAAATTTTCTAGATCATTAATCAATCATCGATTAAAAATGCTTGAAAAATTTTAAATCGATATGAAATCAAGTATATAAGACTAATTATTACCATATTTGAGGATTTTTTTTTAAAAAAAAATATTTATCCTTTTTCCAACTTAATTTTCATTATCCTCAATGGAGGAAAGAAAATGAAGTATGATAAGTGATAAGAAAATAACAAAAAAAAAGTTTACCTGGCTTAATTTAATTTTGGTCTTGGCTTGGGCTTTATTTATTTTTCATCTAGCATGGATCTGTAGTTCTCATCCTAATTTTATCCTGAAAGAAAAATAAACTAAAAAAAAAGCAAATTCAAATGCAAAAAGCTAAAAACTGGATTGCCTCCCAGTAAGCGCTATGTTTAACGTCTTCAATCAGACCCTATGAAGGAGTTTTAGGTATAATCAACTTTAACACAACCTTCAAAGTTCCAAAAAGATAGGGCCAATCAGGAGGCCTTGTCATAATGGTAGAAAAATATTCATGGAATGCTTTTCGATGGTTAAGCGTAATCCTAATCAGTAAAGTATTCAGAGCAAGTATATTATACCGAATTCTAAAATTATCATAGTAATCAAGAAGAAATTATATTTGATGGGCTAAAATTAAGGGTGATAGTATTTGAATTTCTTCAACTATAATCTGATCTACCCCACTCTCTTTCTTAGATTTGATATAATTAGGCATTAATTCTTCCTGATTTAAAGTAGGATACTTTTTTCAAATTAATTTTAAATTTGTCTTAATACATCGTTTTAATATTGTATATAAATTTTGTAGGCAGTCCTAAAAAATAGTGTCAAATATAGAAAAATTAGTCTTAAAATCATTATCTCTCATATCAACAATATCCCATCCAATAATTTCTTTATGTGCTTTTAGAATACCTATAAGTTGGTCTTTCTAGGTAAGTATCACTGGTAGTGTGTCCGTAGGTTTATCAGGAAGTGATTTCAATTCTAGATTAGTTGGTGCTTCTAACAAGAGAGCTATTGGTGGGCTCGGTGGTGGCTCAAGTTTTTCAATGCATATTGGGATGATTTTAAAATAGAATGTATCTACTTTGTCATTAACTTCTGTACTATACCCATCGACATCAAAATCATCTACCTCATAAGGAGCCATACAGGGATTTATCAGATCCTAGTAAAGATCTATGGGTAAAGCTTCCACTAATGTGTTATTTACTTATGGTTCTTGGGAAGCCTTTATTGAATCCATCATCTCATTAGTAGGTCCATCCTAGGATTGGGTGATTCTAAGGTACTTAGGGATGGGTATATAAGTAAGGTGATCGAATTAGTTTGTCCTACATTTATGATTCTTTCCTATACTTTGCTGCTTTGATAATATGGTCTAAGAGGGTCTTTAGTTGTGTAGGGTTGTTGTATAACCATATTATTTTTGAGAGTTTTAATTGATTGTTCAGAAAAAGCTTCTAGGATATTAAAATTTTTAACCATGCATGGTCGCTCAGGATTACTCTCGGGCTAACTTGACAACTTTCTTTGCTCCTGCTGATTGAATGTAGGTGATTGCTTCTTTAGTTCTTTAAAGTTTTGCATATTGGAGTTAAAGGTCTATTGGACCATCTGATTGATGAGTTCTAACTTGTTTAATGCTTGCTGAATCCTCTCTTAGAAGTTAACTCATTATTATTTGGAAAAGATTGATATTATGGCTAGGGTATATCATAATGTGCATCCATGAAAATGAGTCTTTGTGGTATCGGGGTAATCACTGATTATGATTGCTACGAAAAATCTGGTTGAGCCCCCCCATCCTGGATTATAGGTATGATTATTTCCTGATCTATAAGCCATTTGGATTTGATCTTGATAATCATGCTCATACATATACTCAGAAAATTGGTATGGGCATTCACTTGCATAGTGGGTGGGGCTCAAACAAATTGCACAAAATTATTATGCAGGAGAAAAAGATGGATATGAAGGATTTCTATTGGCTATTAAACTATCTAATCTACGGGATAGCTCATCTACTCTACTGTCAAGATCCATCTCAAATTATTCTAATTATTTAAATATGTGCAATCAAGAGTTCTAAATCAGAGCAATTTTCTTTTAGTTATTATCTATTTTATTTTATTTAAAAAATAAGAAAAAAGATGAGGAGAAAGAATTCTAAAGAAAAGAATCTAGAGGATCCTAGATCTAGAGATGATAGAAGAGAGTGTTTTCCTAGATCTAGAGATGATAGAAGAGAGTGTTTTAATTAAAGTTTAAATTATAATAGCAAACAAGTTAGGCAAGCATGAACTCTCTATCCTAGGATTTATCTAGATCTAGACAGCTCCTAACAGCTAAGATCACCTTTAAGTCTTCAGGTAAAGAATCAGTTGCTCAACCCGCCAGATGAGTGTAAGATCGATGGAAGTCTCCCCATTGCTTTTCTTAGACACCAATTATCTTGGTCAGATAAGCTAACAAAATCAATTAAGTAACCACCTTCCTTCGGGATGCAGTTTCTGAACCACTTGCCTAGACACTAGTCGAATTGACTAATCCTAACTTGATCCAACTTTTAAGGTCCCATGTCCTATTAAGCTCGAATATTCTAAGGGACCAACATCTAATTGATTTTAAATTAAGGTCTAGATCAATACAATATGAAGTATGATGTTTTGTGGGCTAAGAAAGGGTGATCAGTTTCCAGCCCTATCTTATTTAATGGATTGTACCCTTAGAGTATATCATGAATATGCAATGTAAATAAAATAAGATGTCTATATATGTTAAAAAAATAATTTTATATAATATTTATGGTTACTTTTAATTAATTAAGTATTATGAAATGTCAATGATTTTTTAATGGTTTATGGTTATATCTTTTTTATGGATTTTTTTTTAGTTTTTAATTATGTGGTTTTGCAAAAGAAAGTTAATTCAAATGATTAAGTCTTAAAAAGTAAAAAATTACTAGTCTATAAAAAATAGTAAATTAATTATGTAAAGCAATAATTTAAAAAAATTATAAATAATAGATAGTTAAGCAATTAAATTAAATTGACTAATAATAAAAATATAAATTATTAATCAACATAATATAATATGAAAAGTAAAATTAGAAAAGTAGTAAATAATAAATTAGAAATTTAAAGTAGTAAAATAAATACATTAATAAAGCAATATAAAGTAACTATGTAATAAAGCAGTAACAAAAATAAATAAGATAATAAATTAAAATAAGTAATAAAATAAATAAAGTAATAAATAAGAAATTAATTAACTTTTTAAAATTTTTTATATTTTTTAATTAATTTATTTTTTTATTTTTTTTAAAAAAATGGTGCTATAATCCTCGATAATGGTGCCAAAAATTTGACTACTTATCATTAAAGTAATAAATAATAATTAAACCTAATTTTATTCTTTAGTAGGATAGTTGGTGAGTCGGGTGTTGATTTTTTCGAGAATAAAAGGCTGAGTTACATTCAATTTAATTAAAAATATAAAAATTTAAATTAATTTTTAAAATAAAATTTTAAATAGATAATTTAAAATAATTAATTAAAATTTAGCAAATTAAAATAAAAGTTAATTAAGATTTTTGGAATTAAGAAAAGATAAATAGAAAAAATTGTCTCGGGGTTCGGTTCCATCTTTCAATATTCAAGTTTATAATTGATTCATGCAATCTTTTCATTGTCAATATGCAATCTTATAAGGTATATGTTTCTTTGATCTGATTTTAACATAATCTATTCTACCAAACATGAAGCATATCTAATACGATCATGACTCATCTCATAGACATAAATTATTTAGATCATGCAATCAAAGAACATAAACATAATTCTTATTTAATTCCTATAATTCATCCTAATCTGAGCATAAATCATATCTATTTGCGATCACGATCTGCCTTCTTAGATATAAATTATAAGAACTTAAATATAAAAATATAGATCTTATAATTTATTCTAACTTTGAGCACAGATCATATCTTTCCACGATCATGATCTATCTCTTTAGCTATAAATTGTAAGAATTTTAATATTAGAGCATAAATAAGAAAAGCATGTAAAAAAATAAAAAAATTTATAGTCCAATAAGAAGATAGATTCAAATTATAAACTCTCATGCTTGGAAGACTTTTTTTACTCCTCTGGACATAAGACTTCTAGCCGTATATGATTTTGATCCTTATAGCTTGCGGCATCTTCAAATCTTCCAATTAAAAAGAAGATAAAAAGAAAAGAAAGAAAAAAGAAAAAAAAAGAGAAGAGGAGAAGAGAAGGGAGAGAGAAAGAAGAGATTTGGAGAGACTAATTTTCCCAACGGGGGCTCTCTCCGCCAGCTTCCTCTGGCTTTTGGCATTACAGGGGCTTAAATAGAGGAGGAAAATAGGGTTCGTAGGTAATTTTCAAAGTCAAAATTCGAGTCCTGATCGAATTAAAAAACCCTGTTGAATTTTGGTCGTTGATCTATGATCAAACGATCCAAAATCCGCTAAAAATTCACTGCAAATCCTACTGGATTGATTTTCAGCCATTGAATCGAAGCTAGGATGGTTTTCAGCCATCGGATCGTGCCTAGGAAGCCTTCAAAAATCTGAATCAAACTTGGAAATGATGATGACCGTTGGATTTTGATCGGCTACGATGTCAGCCATCGGATCATACAAATCTTCTTTGCTTGATCCTGTAGACCATGCATAGATCGAGTACATCGTGAGCCTTTGCCAACCAGCAACTACCGTACCTGATTTAAAAAGACCAAAATGCCCTTATAAACTACGATAAAAATGTAGTAGACCCTTTAAGGCTCTACACTGGCCATGTGTCGTGCGTCGATTAGCCCCGCCTAATAAGCTTGCCGGTCTACACCAATTCCTTGGACCGACCGTTCGATCCACCATGCACCGATCTTTTTTCTTTTTATTTTAATTTCTAGGCTTCATGACTTTTCATTTTAACTCCTATTTGAGTAAAATTTATTGCGTTGGAATTCATAAATCGAGCTCTTCACATTGGTAGACTTCTTTTCTATAAAATATTAATAAAAATCTTAATTTTTTTAAATAAATATTAAATTAATATATTTTTTAATATTTTTATTTATTAAATTATGATAATTATCAGTGAGAATTTTTTTATCGACCGACATGGCCCAAGGATTATCTATGGCCGTTGACACGATACGACCCAAGGCTGCCGGCATGGCTTAGGACCGTCCATGACCACCGACATGGCACGGCCTAAGACCGTCGATACGGCACTGCCCGACCCAGAACCCACTGGCACGATCCAGAACTAGCCAACATGAGTTCTCTTATCCGCTGGCATGACCCATAATCGATGGATAATTATAATTTTTATAATAAATATTTATAATATTATTATAAAAATTATATATTATTATAAATATTATAAATGATAAATAAATAATACTAAATAAAATTTAAAAAAATCATACTTATGGCTACAGAGAGAGGGTCACATAGAGAGCTCCAAAGATCGCTGGCAGTGACGCTAGAAGAAGACGATAGCGCTAGAGATCACCTACGAAATGAGAGGGCCAATGAGTTAGAAAGAGAGAAGAGAGAGAAAGAGAAAGAGGAAAGAGAGAGAAAGAGAGAAGAGAGAGTGTGAGAGATAGATAGAAAGAGAAAAGAGAGAGAAAGAGAAAGAGCAGGGAGGGGGGTCAGGCCGAGTGAAGAGAGGGAAGAAAGAGAGAGAAGGAAGGGGATGGGTTGGGCAGACTGAGGAAGAGAGGAAGAAAGGAAGAGATATAAAGGGAGGGGTCGGGCGAGGAAAGAGAGGAGATGGCGGAGCCGGTGGCTGGACCGATCGAAGAAGAAAGGTGGAGTGGATCGGGCCGAGGGAAGAGAGTAGGTGGCGGAGCGATGGCTGGAACGATCGGGAAGAAGAGGGAGGAGGGCGGTCAGGCAAGGAAAGAGAGGAGAGAAAGAGACAGAAGAGAGAGCAGGGAGCGGGGGTCGGGCCGAGGGAAGAAAGAAAGTGGTAGAGTCGATGGCTAGGCCGACCGGGGAAGAAGGATGAGGAGCGGGGGTTGGGGCGAGGAAAGAGAGGAGGTGGCGGAATCGACAACCAGGCCTGTTGAGGAAGAAGGAGGAGGCAGGGGAGATGGCAGACCTAGTAGGGAAGGATGCAATGCCGATCGGGGAAGAAAAAAGAGGGGGGTCTCATCGACGGTGGAGAGAGGGTGAGAGAGAGAAAGAGATCGAAGAAGAAAATGAAATGAGGATGAAATTTAGGAAAAAAATCTATCTATAGCAGCAACTTTTGAATCGCTACCATAAATCTAAGACAACGGTTACTGAAAACCGTTGCCATAGGTCTATGGCAGCGGTTTTAATTAACCACTGCCATATGATAGAAATCAAAATTTTTTTTCTAAAGTTTGTATAATTCTAAAATTTAATGTCCATCTTCACTATTCATTATTTAAATAATTATCATAGAGTATCATCACAAAAGACCGCCTTGATTTGATAGCCCTAGCTTTATCGATCTATAAAATTTGATTTTGACGATCACGAACGATGGCACAATAATCTGATAGATGAAGACCACCGATGGATCCAAAAATCTATAATGATGATCTTGGTGATGTTTGTACTATACTATCAAAGTTTTGCTTCAATTGGATATCATTATCATGGTTAATTTAGTATACAATGATTTCAATCGTTAAATAAGAAATGAGTGATCAAAGGACCAGACGACGTCCGATTATAAGATAATTTTTTAGATAAATGATCTTGGCTACTACTTTAATCATTTTTATGGTGGTGATCATAAAATTTAAACTGCAGGTCTAAGAACGATCCAAAACTATACATCTCCTAATACCAATTTTTAAACTCCTCTGATAATTATGCTTATGCTTTTACAAGATCTGCTTAACGTGAATAGTTCATATAAAAATAATTTAAATTTTATGATAATTATCATATAAAATAATTAAAATTATAGTAAAGATCATTTAACTAAAAAATTATCTCATAATCTGACATGGTTTGGCCTTTTAATCGCTTATTTCTCATTTAACGATCGAAATCATTCTGTACAAAATTGATTATGATAATGATATTCGATTGAAGTAAAACTTTAATAGTATGCTATAAAGATCATCAAGATCATCATTGTAGATTTTTAGATTCATCGGTAGCCTCCATCTTTCAGATCATCATACTGTCGTTCGTGATCATCGAAATCAAATTTTATTGATCAATAAAGCTAGGATTATCGGATCAAAATGGTCTTTTATGACAATACTTTAATGATAATTATTTAGATAATAAATGATAAAAATAAATATTAAATTTTAAAATTATGTAATATTTAGAGTAAAAATATAAAAAAAAGCTATGGCAACAGTTATATCCAATTGCTGCAATATATTGAGCCTATGGCAGTGGTTATACTAAATCGCTGTAATAGGTTGGACCTATAGCAATGGTTATAAATAATCATAGCTATAGATCCAATCTATGACAATAATTCAGTCAACCACTATCATATGTCGTATCTATTATAGGATTTATCCTAAATAACTCCTATAGATTTGATCTATGGTAGTGGTTCCATGTAACCACTACTATAGATAGACCTATAGCAGTGGTTAGCATAAACCACTACCATAGGTTAGATTTATGGCAGCGGTTTTTTATAACTACTATCGTAGGTACTATTGTAGTGGTTTTTGAAATTACTACCACGGTATGCACTGCCGTAGCCCCTTTCTATGATAGTGATTCCAAATTGATGGTCGATTTGATTCCTAATCCAAACCATTCTTTTATCATTTTCGAATGAATTCAAAGGAAATGGAATCAAAACCCTCATTCGCATGCCAACTGCTGTAACACGTCTTTGCACATCTCTACGTAGCTGATGCAGAGTATGATTTTGGCCACCCGTATTGATTTATCGTATCAACAGTGGAGGCTGCATCTAATCTTTGGCTGCCATATATTTGAGTTGTATCATTTTTCATCTTCCGCATTCAATATTCTGAGAAGATGAATCATTAGAAATTTCTATCGATCTGATTTGTATATAGCCTAGATAAGACAAAAGGTTAAACTTTGTTATTTTCCTTTTGTCATGGGTCTTTCATCTATCGGTCTTTTTCCTTCGATTTTCTTTCGCCTTTTTCTTTCTGCAAAAGATGGCTCATTCTGGAGATCTTGCGTTTGCTTCTTTAGTTTTTCGATCAGAGATGATGGAAAGAAATTTTATATTGATCCACAGTCAGTTTTACATTCCTCCAGAGTTTCAATTGGAGGTTCTGAAGGCAAAGGAACGTGTTTGCAGTCCTCTCCCTGATCGGATTAGTGTCTACAAGGAATGTTTTCGAGCTAGGTTAAGATTTAGTCTTCACCATTTTTTCATCATTCTTTTCTGCTTTCTCAAAATATCATCGTGTTTGGTGGTTCCGAACTCATGGCGGCATATCTACGATTTTGCCACAGCATATGTTTAGGCTGGGGTTGAACCCAGCATCACCTTCTTACTTCTTACTTCATTATTACATCTTGAAGAAGCATCCTGACTCCTGCAATTGACGGTACTTGACTCCCCGAGGCAAGAAGGATGCTTCTCCATTAATTCAAGGTGCTCCTTCTACGGTTCATAGTTGGAATGGGCATTTTCTATTTGTTTCTCACTCCTTGGGTGAAGATTGGGGTTTTGTAGATTGGGGTGAGCCCCAAGAAACTGTGTTGAAGGATCCATCACTTGACCAATGCTTGAAGGAGGATTTGGAGACTTTGCATGGCTTTGAGATTCCAAAATTGAAGGAACTCTTATCCAAGCATATCCTATTCAACATGGGCATCAACCAAGTTAGCATCGAAGGTATACATTTGTCCTCTCTGATTATGTTCGTTTAGATTGTAGAATTTGACATCGATAGGTTAACGCTTTGTATTGCAGGAATAGGTTCGAGCCTGCCAAAAGTGTTGGGTCTGAAGACCATTCGAAAGAGGAAAGCAGACATGACTGGTGGCAGGTCTGCCTTCGCCCGGATCGGACTTCTTCCAGCACCACCAACCTTTGAGATCCAAGAGTTTGATCCTCATAGTATTGAAGACTTAAAAGTTATGCCAGTCCCACATGATTCAGATCCTCCAATTTTTGAGGTGGGTCTCGGGATCCTATTGAATGTTTGTTCAGCGAGGTCATTATGAGTTTTTCAGCTCTCGATGTCTCTGATTTCTTTTCGAAGAAGGATTCGACTAAGGGAGCAGAAACTTCTGAGACTGCGACGAATGGATTACAACTTACTGAGGCTGTGGAAACTCCTGGGATTGTGTTGGCTAGTACCTACAAGGCTGCAGGTACTTCTGGAATCGCACCATCTAGTGTACAGCTCGAAGCTTCTACTTTGGATAATTACGATATGGCGTGCAAAGCTTTCTTTAATTTTCTTTAACTTACCGACGTGAATAAATTATTGATCGAGCCTTTGAAAGCAAAGAGACAGAAGGCTCTAGACTATTTTATCTAGATGAGTCAGAATTATATATCGTTATACTTTGTTTCGATCTTTTTGTCTTTAGATATACCCATCATAAACCGTATGGGATATTTTGGTAGCTTGCCCATTATTTGAATGGATTTATTGATCTTGCGATCAAAGCATCAAGATTCGAGTTGGAGGCCGCAATGCTCAAAATGGCCAAAGATAAATTATCAAAAGCAATCGAGGAGGCTTCTGATAGGGCTGATGCTGTCAAAAGGAAAGCTCGGGATGCTGTGGCAGCATTGAAGAATTCTATCAAGGAGAATAATCAACTATTGGGCATTAATAAAGCTTTAATAGCTGAAGAAAAGGAGCTCAAAGCCAAATCTGCTAAAGTTGAGGCATCTAAAGCAGAGGCTCAAATTATGGTGAAAATAGCTGAGGAAAAAATGGCCATGCTATAATGTGACATGGAAGCACGAACTAAGGTCGCTGTTTCAAAGGCCGTTGATAATTTTCGGACGTCAGAAGAATACAAGGATGAAAAAGCTTTGTTTGCACTTTACGGTGAGGGGAAGCATGTCATCCGAGATGAGGTGGCTTCCAGATATTCGAAACTAAATCTAATTTTTTTGGACAACATCTTTGGAGTGTCCGTTGTTGACCTGAAAAATGTCCCATGAGTTTTTGTGTATTTTTGGGGTGTGTCAAAATTTATTATAAAGAAAATTCTTGATGAATGAAACTTCTCCAATTTTGATGATTTCTTTTTCGTAACTTGATCCTTTATTTTGCTTCGACCTGAGGAGTAAGGTCTTTGTTCCAAGAAAATCCGAAGGGATCAGTTTCCAACTTGAGATCTTATGAATTGATCTTTTTGTTAACTGTGCATGTAACCGATGGGATGTACTCGTTATTTTGCGCAGCATTAAATGTACACAGTTTAAGAAGCATCGTTACCATAAATCTATGCAAAGTCTGGTACATAGTAGTGGGGCAACAGGGCTATCTAATCTTCGACTTGTGCATGGCACGACTTGACGTCTGGTCATTATGATGGATTTTTCTTATTTAAAGGAAAATTTTTGCCTTCTATTCATCATTTTCTTCTTCTTCAATGATATTTAGAATATTTTGCAGGATGGTGAGAGAACGATGTTACCCCTCTTGGGGGAAAAGAATTATCTTCCTTAATTTTGGCTGTGGTCGTCTACTTGAAGAGGCAGTAGGGTCCCCTTGGTTTGTCGTTGTTTCAAGGATGTCCATGACAGACGTTCCAATTATGGGATATTCATATTCTCGATCCTAAGATCATTGTCATTTGGCTTTTCCTCATGGAAGCAATTGCTCCCTCAGCCTAGAGAGCTTTGTCACTATTTCCTTATTTGATGAAAGCAGGGTCCAATGTTTAGTTCCTTAGGAGCTTGTGTGGTGCACCACTTTCGAAGGAGAGGAGGAAAGGATCAAGCCGCCCCTTAGGGGTGACGGTTAGAGTTGCATCCCCTACCTTCAAATATTTCTCATCTGTGGGATGCTTTGATGGAATATTTTGATGCAATCCTAATCATTTTTCTAAGGTATCTATCATGTATCTAGGTTATTGGTGGGCTCCTTGGTCCAAAGCTTGGTAGATTTGGATTCCAAGCGATCACTGCTTCAACCTTGGTGGGATCATCTTCATTATCTCTAGCTTGCGGTGAGCTCGCATCCTCCTAACCCGGCATCAGCTATGGTTTCTTTGAAGACTAAAGCTCGATGCTGCAGAGAGATAAATATTATGTGGATGGGCTTTGGTCCTCAATGAGTTTTTGATCGATGCTATTTCTAAAGTAAAGTGGGGAAGGCATTGTTATGCCATGATCTTGATTCACAGGATTTAGTGTAGAAATATTATTTATCTTTCTCTTTTGGTCATTTCTCATACAAATAATAGTGATATTATTGCTCTTGTAAAAGTTTTTTTTTTGTGAATAACGCATAAACATAATTCTTTTACTCTTTGTTTACTATATCTTGAAGTGGACTTCTAAAAGATTGGTCTCAATCCAAGGATCTTTTTGATACGTGCTCCAATTTTAAAGAACTTTGCACTGTTGCCTCAATTAGAGGATCAATTTGACTAAGCAGTTTTGATCCAGGGAACTTGTTATAAGTTTGCCCCGATCAAAAAATCTTTCATTTGAAGTAGTTCCAATCTTAGGAGCCCGCTGTAAGTCCATCCCAATCAAAAAGACTTTGATTTGAAGTGATTTTGATCTGAGGAGGCCACTGTGAGTCCGTCCTGATCAAAGAAACTTTGATTTGAAGTAGTTTTGATCTGAGGAGCTAGCTGTGAGTCCGTCTCAATCAAAGGAACTTTGATTAGAAGCGGTTTCGTTCTGAGGAGCCTGCTGTGAGTTCGTCTCGATCAAAAGGACTTTGATTTGAAGCAGTTTTGATCTGAGGAGGCTGCTATGAGTCTATCCCGATCAAAGAAATTTTGATTTGAAGTGGTTTCGATCTGAGCATGCTGCTGTGAGTCCATCTCGATCAAAGAGAAATTTTGATTCGAAGTGGTTTCGATCTAAGAAGGCTGCTGTGAGTCCATCCCGATCAAAGGAACTTTGATTTGAAGTGGTTCCGATCTGAGGAGCCCGCTATGAGTTCATCCCGATCAAAAAGACTTTGATTTGATTTTTTGCATATGTTCACTGATGAATTTAGGGAATGAACTTGTAAATTTATTTATTCATTTGAACTATTGGTAGTACATGCGGAGGTTGGTCGAATTCCATGGCCTAGGAAGTAAAGTTTTGTTAAGTCACTTCAATTAGTAAGTTCCTGGCCATACCATCTCGTCGACTTGGTGGGAACCTTTCCAGTTGGACTAAAGTTGTTTTTATTCAGTAAGTTATGAGACTTCGGCTCTTCGGAGGATGAGATCGTCGGCTCAAAATTCTTTAGCTTTGACCTGGGCATTATAAAATATGACCACTTCCTATCGATAAGCAGCCATCCTTACTACTGCACGCTCCCTGCTTTCCTTGATCAGCTCAAGATTGGCTTTGAGCCATATAAAGTTGGTATCTTCATCATATTCCTCGACCATGATAGAAGGAAGCCTAAATTCTATGGATATGATTGCTTCTGTCCCGAACGCTAGGTTGAAAGGTGTTTTGCCTGTGGAAACCCTTTGAGTGGTTCGATAGGCCCAGAGAACGTGATAGAGTTCTTCTACCCATGACCCTCTGGTTCTATCTAACCTAGCTTTTAGGCCTTGTATGAGGGTCCTATTAGTGACTTCCACTTCTCCATTCGCTTGCAGGTGTCCCACCTAAAGTGCTATTTTATTTCATGATCCTTGCAGAATTTGCGAAGTTAAGCACCAGTGAACTATCTACCATTATCAGAGATTAACACCTTGGGTAGACCATATCGGTAGATAATCGACTTTCAGGTAAAATCTCGGACCTTCGTCTAAGTAATTTAAGCCAAGGGCTTGGCTTCGATCCATTTTGTGAAGTAGTCAATGGCTATCAGAAGGAACTTGCGCTAGTCTGAGGCTCAAGGGAATGGGCCTAAGATGTCCAGTCCCCACTAGGCGAATGGCCATGGGGCTTCTATGAGGGTCAAAAGCACCGCTAGTTGATGCAGGATCCGGTCATTCTATTGGCATTGTTCGCATCTTCTGATAATGTTCTACGCATCTTATTGTATTATTGGCCAGTAATATTCTTGCCGAAGGATCTTGTAGGATAAAGACCGACCCCCCAAGTGACTCCTGTAGATCCCTTCCTGAACTTCCTCAAAAGCATAATCGGCCTCTGACAGGTGCAAGCATTTTAAAAGAGGTAGAGATAAAGACCGCTTATATAAGTCATTATCAAGCAGCATATATCTGGTGGCTTTATTTTTAATTCTTCGAGCTTCCTTTCAATCAAGTGGGAGTTCATCCATCCTTAGATACTTCAGAAGTGGATCCATCCAGCTCGGTTCTTCATCGATCTATTTGAATAGTGGTGGGTTCTTCTAGGCTCGAGATTTTTAGCACTTCAAAGTAAGTCTCCTTCTTCAAGTCAACGGGAAATAAGGATGCCAGCTTGGACAAAGCATCGGCTTTGACGTTCTACACCCTGGGGATTTGTTAAATGTCAAAATATTGGAAAGATGAGACTAAGTCTCTTACCTTTTGAAGGTATTTTTTCGTATTTTTCTCTTGAGCTTCATATTCTGCTTTGATCTGTCCGATCACTAGTTAAGAATTACTAACGACCTTCAGGTGTTATGCCCCAGCTTCTTTGACGATCTTTAATCTAGCAATTAGAGCTTCATATTTTGCTTCATTATTAATAGTTGAAAAATTAAATCACAAGGCATATGCCACCACATCTCCTTCCAGACTGGATAGAATCAGTCCGGCTCCTGACCCCAACAAATTTGATGAGCTGTCGACATATAAGGTCCATGCCACTTTCGAATTCGCCTTTGAGCTTTTGTTGCCTTTTGGGCTTTCGAGGTCTTTTGACTTTCCCGACATTTTCTTCCAAGTTCTGTTCATTCGGGATAATGCATTCGAGGACAAAATCAGCCAAGATCTGGGCTTTAACAGAAGGCCTTGGTCGATAATGTATGTCTAGCTCTCAGAGCTCCAATGCTCACTTCACAATCTAATCTGAAATGTCTGGGCAATATAGTATTGCCTTTATTGATTGATCTGTGAGTAGTACCACAGTATAGGCCTAGAAGTAGGGTTGAAGTTTCCTTGCAGTGATGACCAGAGCAAAGACTAGTTTCTTCAATTTGGTATATCTGATTTTCACGTCATGGAGGACCTTACTAATATAATAAATGGGCTTCTGTAGTCATCCCTTTTCTTGGATAAGGATTGCACTGATTGCCACTGGAGAAACGGCCAAGTAGAGAAGGAGCCCTTCACCTGGTTGTGATTTGGTGAGCAAAGATAGGAAGCTGAGATACTTTTTCAGCTCTTCAAAAGTTTTTTGGCATTCCGAGGTTCATTGAAAGTTCTTTGGCTGCTTGAGAGTCTAAAAAAATGGAAGACACCTCTCGACCGATCTGAAGATAAAACGATTAAGAGAGGCTATTTTACCGGTTAAGTATTGTATCTCTTTAACTATTTTTAGAGATGATATTTCTAAGATCGTCTTGATCTTCTCGAGATTCACCTCAATACCTCTAAAAAATTATGAAGCTGAGAAACTTACTGACAATCATCTCGAAAGCATACTTCATAGGATTCAACTTCATCTGATATCAGCGAAGCATGTTAAAGATTTTTTAGAGGTCCTCAACATGGTCTGGCATCGCTCGACTCTTGATCAGCATATCGTTAACATACGCCTCTATGTTCTTTCCAATCAGATCTTTAAAAATTTTGTTCACCAGCCTTTGATATGTGGTCCCTGTATTTTTCAAGCCGAAGGGCATTATCCTGTAATAGAAGATCCCATGGTTAGTAAAAAAGACTATTTTCTTCTTATCTTTAGGAGCCATCTAGATTTTATTATAGCAAGAGAAGGCATCCATGAAGTTGAGGAGCTCATACCCTAAGGTGGCATAGACCAGTTGATCGATTTGGGAAAGCGGATGGCTATCCTTAGGGCAAGCCTTATTCAGGTCTGTGAAGTTGATGCACATGTGCTACTTTTCATTCACTTTCTTCACCAAAATAATATTCGCCAATCAATTAGGGTACATCACCTCTCTAATGAAGTCGGCTTTAATCAGTTTGTCTAGTTTTTCAGCAATGGTCTTTTGGCACTCTAGGGCAAAACTTTGCTTTTTTTGTCTGATAGGGCGATAGGTTAGGTCCACCTTTAGATAATGGAACATCACATCTGGATCGATCCTAGGCATGTCCATGGCTAACCAGGCAAAAAGATCCACGTTCTCCTATAAAAGATCTCGTCAAATGGTTGAGGTAGGACATCACATCTGGATCGATCCCAGACATGTCCGTGGCTAACCAGGCATTACTTGGTCGAGGCAGGAATCAATTTTTATGGTCTGATGAGGATTCTCCTTTCTTAATGGGATCTCAAAGAGCTCGTCAAATGGTTGGGCTCAGTTTTTCACTAAATCATCTTGAGCATCCAGTTCTATTGGGAGTTCAAGTTGAGCTCTCACTTGATCCTCTACTTGAAGTTTGACGGTGAAGCACTGTCTTGTTACAGTCTGATTGCCCCGGATCTTCTCCACTTCATGGGTTGTTGGAAACTTGACTATCAGATGGTAGCTAGACACTATAGCTCTCAACTTTCAGAGACTGGATCACGCAATGATAGCATTGTAAGCCGAAGAGAGCTTTATAACGAGGAAATCCATGGGAACTATCACTTGTTGAGATGGAGTACTCACTGTAATAGGTAACTTGATTATTTCCTCCGAAATTACTGAACCTCTAGAGAAACCTTGGATCGGTGTATCAAATTTACTTAACTGATTGGAAGATAATCTCATTCGAGAAAAGATAGAGAAATACAAAATATCGACTGAGCTTCCATTATCAATGAATACATGGTGTACATTATAATCAGCAATATTTAAAGAAACAACCACCGCATCATTGTGTGGTTGTTGTATACCCTCTACATTCTGCTTAGTAAAGGTTATTACCTCTCTGAGCTATCATCGTGCCTTTGTCTCTTTGGCACCGCCGCTTCAAATGACCCCTTAGTGATCATATGAATTTCACCATGAAGAGGTCGCTCATTGGCCGCTACCAGCCCTTCCACCTCCTGTGCTGGTATCGACATCGGGTGCTAAGGTTGACGAGGCGATCGTCGAGCTCTTGGAGGAGGTCATCATGGAGGAGTTCATCCATGGAAAAAGTGCTCCAACCTTCCCTCCCAATGAGTTTTTTGATTGCATCATGGAGAAGGTGGTAGTTTTTCATATCATGACCATGGTCACGATGGCAGAAGCAATACCTTGTTGGATCACAGCATTCAGGATTCACCCGCATCCTCGAAGGCTGAGGGAGCTCGGTCTGGATCTTCATCAAAATTTATATTCGAATGGTATTCAGAGGCGTATAGTTGTGGTATTGCCTCGAGGAAGAGCGTTATCAATCTCTCCTATAGGGACTCAAAGATCGACGATTTCTGGATGAACCTCCATCCTTTTGCTTCCTGGGTGAAGATCGGGAGCACTGACAGTAAGCCTCCTTCTTCAATGGAGTGCGCTCCTTATTCGATCCTGCCACTACAAAGCTGGCAGAATATCTTCAGCAAAAGCTTCCTTAAGGTTGGTATATTTTCTCGCTTGTTCAAGCATTCCAGCATAGTCTCAAGGAAAGAATTTTATTAATGACCTCTTCAGGTCATTCTTCTACAATCCATCCAGCATGGCGATCATTATGACTGATTAATCCAAGTTGCAAACTTCAAAGGTTGCCGTATTAAATTGGCTTACATAGTCACGGATCGACTCTCCTTTTCTTTGTCGGGTGGTGTTGAGGTAGTCGGATTGCTTCTATTATTTGCAGCTGCTGACGAAATGTGCAACCAAGGACCGACTCAATTCTTCAAAAGAGTGAATGGAGGCCAATTTCAAGTTGAAGTACCACTACTAGGCTGCCCCTTTGAGAGAAGCGGGGAATGCCCAACAAAGAATGGCGTCTAATGCTTCTTGGAAGGGCAGTGCTGTCTTAAAGATCTCAATGTAATCGACGGGATCGAAAGTCCCATCGTAGGTATTGAGTGGAGGCAGCTTAAAATTTGGTAGCAGAGGCTCCTTCATAATCTTCTCATCAAAGGGAGGCCCTCTAAACCCATCTTCGGATCGAGAAGAGGAGGCTTTCTTTAAGGTTTCTATCCACTTGTCGAATTCTTAAAGCCTTTTCTCTATCATAAGATCTCGGACGGTGCATGCTTCCAATTACTGGGGAGAGCAGTGGTCGGGGGTTGAATCATGCCCAGATCGTGGGCTAGGGGATCGCCGATGAGTTTGCTTTCTCTTTGGGCTTTATGGGTGTGCCCGAGGAGGATTGACTTGGGGCTAAGAGATTGATGATTGAAGCAGCACCGAGGTAGGAGGAGCAGCCAAAATTATTGAAGAAAGTATAGGTTGCACCATGGAGGATGGTGCAGGGACAGCCTGGCTCGGCTGCGATGCCATTGGAAAATGTGCAAAAGTAGTTTGGACCATCTGAACGGTGGTTGTCAGAGGTTGAACCTACTGAAGGAGCAGGTTGAACTGGTTTATTATAACAGGGACCAATTGAGCCGTTAGAGAAGCTTCTACCAGTGGGGGCTGAGTATGATCCTTGACCCAGAGATCTACCTGCTGAGAGGTAGTAGCATCTTTGACGTCATTGGGACGTGATGATGCCTTTTTTGGTGGCATGTTCAAGAGATGTCCCTTTCTCTATCTATTATTGATGAAAATGGTTCACCTTAGGGATGGAGCAGTCGGTTTCTTGCAGGGATGCTGGGGTGACCTACAAAATAAAATTTGGATCAAAAAATTTGACTCTGGCAAGGACCCTCTGATACTCAAGTCAGTAGAGAATGATCAAGCAACAATGAGTTCTCTGAGAGGGATTACTTGTGCTTACCTAAATACTCAAGATTTATGATATTTATAGAGGAAACTATTTATGAATGTTGTTGGTGCAGAATCTATTTGACGTCAGATCGAGCTGAAGTTAGGAAAGATGAGGTCGCCATCGATGACCTATAAAATAAAGTTCCATTCGAAGTCGGTGGTAGTGGCTCCGGTAAGATCCTCTGACGATCAAGTCATCTCTTCTGGCCAATAGAAATGGAGTACTCAGGCAAGAATTCAGCAAAATTTTGGAAAGAAGAAGAGAGCTTAAAGAAAATGTATCTGGAGGATCTCTTTTATAGATGGAGTTCGGAGCAAATTGATAGTGATAATTGTAACCATCTGGTCATGGGCCACTAGGGGCTATGTGAAATTTATTATGGAGAGAGGTGTTGCTCGTAATAGACTGATAATGAAAGTTATAATCATCCAGTAGTGGGATCATCTATAGCAGATTGATAAATGACAGTCGTAACCATCCAGAGAAAGTAGGCATTCAAAATCCGACTGAAGAAAAAATCTGAAAGGAGTTCGGCTCCTGTAGGAATCCGATTGAAGGAGAGATTCGAAACAAGTTCGACTCCTATAGAAATTCGATTGAAGGAGAGGTCCGAAAGAAGTTTGGCTCCTGAAAAAATCCGACTGAAGAAGTGGTTCGGAAGGAGTTAGACTCCTGAAGAAATCCGACTGAAGAAGAAGTTCGAAAAGAGTTCAACTGCTTGAGGAGTCCGACTGAAGGAGAAGTCCGGAAGGAGTTTGGCTTCTGAAGAAATTTGACTGACGGAGAAGTCTGGAAGGAGTTCGACTCTTGGAGAAATTTTTCTGAATAAGAAGTTCGAAAGAAGTTCAATCGCTTGAGAAGTCCGACTGAAGAAGAAGTTTGAAAGAAGTTCGGCTCCTAGAGAAATTCGTCTGAAGAAGAGATTCGAAAAGAGTTCGGCTCCTGTAGGAATTGACTGAAGGAGAGGTTCGGAAGGAGTTCGGCTCCTGAAGAAATTCGACTAAAGGAGTTTGGCTCCTATAGTAATCCGACTGAAGAAGAAGTTCGGAAGAAGTTCAGCTTCTATAGTAATCCGACTGAAAGAGAAGTCCCAAAGGAGTTCGGCTCATGGAGGTGTCCGACTGTAGGAGAGATTTGGAAGGAAGTTTGGCTCCTAGAGGAGTTCGGCTAGGGTTCGTCTGTTGGAGGGGTTCGGCTGTCGAAGAAGTTCGGATGGAGTTCGACCGCTGGAGGAAGAATTTTCGATCGAAACTCTTTCGTGGTTACCAATTGCTTAGGCTAAGCATCAGACTGAACTTCGACAGGAGTGAAATTTATTCTCAACAGATGTTATGCTGTTACGCTAATTTCGGGCCGCTAACGACATTGTGGCAAGATTAGGGCCATCTTTTTAGAGCAGAGAGATCATTACTGGAAGGGTTGGAATGCTCCATATGCTTTCACGAGTTTAGACGAAGTGGAAAATAACTTATTCGCAGTTGGGTCATAGCTGGATCACGATTTATCCACAAGATGGGCCGCCGAGGATGACGAGAAGTTGTTTATCTGAGGTGATCTAAAAGCTTTGATTGCTGGATGAGCTGTTGCAAAAGAGAATGGCTCGGATCTCCTATCAAGGTTCGATCACCAGCTTGGAGGGTATTACCATAATTTTCTTAACCTCCGGGTGTCGACATACAAGAACTAGGCTGAGGTGTTTTAGTTATTGATCGGACGATCAGAGGTATTTATGCTACCATAGTAACATAAGGCACAATGAAAATTTTCATTCAAGAAATGGAGAGTCCTGTACTACCATTTCCCATTCCTACCGGTTGTCGAGCCATCGGGGATGAATTTAGGAAAGCATATCGGTAGTCTTTTCTATTATTTTTATTTGACGGATCACCTGCTGTTCCCGTAATAAAAAAAATTTTGGTTCAACAGATCAAGGGCGTCCATCTTTTTGATCTTTAGACAAATTATGGATGGTTGTGGCTAAGATTGGTTAACTGATTTAGCAGTTAGGTGGTATAATAGAATTTATTAGAGGAGGACATAATGGTAATTTCAAGATAAGAGATTATTGAAAGTTAAATTTTATAAAATTTCAGTAAATTTTAAGGCGGTCATAAAATATTCCATCTGCGGTTGTCGAGCCATCAAGGATGAGCCCGGGATAGCTTATCTATAGTATTTTCTGCTATTTCTATTCGGTGGATCACTTGCTGCTCTCGTAACAAAAAATTTTAGACTCATTGGATCAAGGCCATTTATCTTTTCAATCTTTAGACAAATTATGAATGCTCGTGGCTATGATTGGCTAATTGATTTAGCAATTAGGTTGTATAATAGATCCACTAGAGGAGGACAAAATAATAATTTCAAGATAAAAGTTTATTAAAAAATAAATTTTATAAAATTTTCATGGGCCTTAAGATAGTCACGGAATGTCCCTCCTGCCAACATGGCAAAAGTCCTATTACTTAGTAATTTGATGAGAAAAAGTCTAAAATTTTATGACATCAAAAATTAATTATCATATTGATAAGAACTTTATGAAAATTATAAGAGCCAAATAAAAAAGAAAAAATTTAGATAATAATTATTTTTTTTACATGACTCCCTCTTTTATTATCAAAAATAAAAATATTATTTTTTTATAATATTAATATAATAAATTAAATTAAAACTCAATTTAATAAATAATTTAATAGATAATTTTTTTTATTTTATTAATATATAATTATAAATTATTATTTTATTTTTAATTTTAAAAGTAACAGCAGGCTCCCCTCCGATCAACACAAATGTGTTGCCTTTACAGACGGAGTGGAACCGTCTGAAATTTGTCAAAGAAACATAGCTCTCCGTACAAGCCCACTCAAAACGCCAATTCTAGCAGAATATTTTACCGTCCTAACATTAAAAAAAAATATTTATAAAAAACATAAATTATAATTTATTTATAAAATTGATATAAAAAATATTATTTTGAATAATATTTTTTTAAAAAATAAAATACTATTTTCAACGACGTTTATTATTTAATCAGCCATCCTACGTGATAAAATATAAAAAAAATATTATTTAAAATAATATTTTAAAAAATATTATTTAAAAAAATATTATTCGAAACAGTATTTTTAAAAACATCATTCTTTTTTTTTTTTTTTTTTGCCACATGGCTCCATCCCACCCCCCCCCTCCTCCCGCAGGCGACACCCCACGCCCCCACCTTCGGCACAGCAGGCGGCTCTCCCCCTCTCCCTCCCCACCCAGTTCGGCCTCCCCCCCGGCCCCTCGCCCCCACGCCCACACCCTCCCTCCCCCTCGGCCCCGCAGGCTGTCGTCCCCATCTTCGTTCACCAGCCCACGTCTCTACTCCCGCAGGCGACACCCCCGTCCCCCTTCCCCCGCCACGCCTCTGCCCAACCCAACAAAATAATCCAACGGCTAAATTTTTTTTCTATTTTATCAATATACAACTATAAATTACCATTCTACTTTTTTTATTTTACTTTTAATTTCGTGAGTAACAGCCGTCCAGTCACAAGCTCCCTCTCAGATCAACAGTTGCCTTTACAGGCAGAGTGGGACCGTAGAAATTTGGCTAAGAAACATAGCTCCCTGTATAAGCCCACTGAAAACACCAATTCAAGCAGAATATTTTACCGTACTAATATAAATAAAAAATTTATTTATAAAAATAATCTAAATTTTAATTTACTTATGAAATTAATGTAGACAAAAAAATATTATTTTAAATGATATTTTTAAAAAATAAAATATTAATTGTAACTATATTTATTGTCTAATCAGCTATCCTATCACATGTGATGAGATGAAAAAAATAAAAAATCATTCGAAATGAAATTTTTAAAAATATCATTTGAGATATCATTCAAAATGATTTTCTTTTTTTTTATGCCATGTAGCTTCGTCCCCCCTTCCCCCCTAAGTGACACCCCACACCCTTACCTCCGGTGCAGGCGGCCCTCCCCCCTCCTCCCCTGGTCAGGCCTCCCTCCCGGCCCTGCCCGTCCCCCATGCCCATACCCCCTGCCCCCGTGTCACGGGTTCAACCAATTAGCAAGCCAAATCCGTGCGGCGCACCAATGTCACACGCACAAAGGAGCCAGCCAACATGCACCACGACAAAACACATGCAAAAGAGACAAGGAAGGGCATAGCAACACACTCAGATGTGGCACTGTAAAAACAGTATTTTCATTAAGGAGAATGAAAGATTACAAGCCTAGACAACCGTCGCTCAACTACACCTAAGGGGCTCAGGAGGCAGGGGAGGCAACAATGGACACCGCAAGAATCCGCAAGGAAACCGGCCCACTGGATTGTTCTCGCCCACCCTCCCAACACTATACAAGTGGGGCATCCACCTAAATCCCACCCGGGGGGTTCCAAAGTACCGAGCGGCATTGCATTTTCTTGGCAACCCGGCATAAGGAAAAACCCCCCAAAACTACCTCAAAACAAGGTAAAAATGGCCCTGCGACGGCTGCCCATGTTGTCTAGTTACAAGATATGTACAAGACTGTGTCAGAGGCCATTGCCAGGCAAAATGCTAGGCAACATGGCCCTGACAGACTCCCCCACTTGATCAGGTCGACGTCCTCGTTATGTGCTTCTCTTGTACGCCTCGACCTGACCCCCTCATGCCGTAATGAGTCCTCTGGTTCCAGCTTGCTTCTGACTTGGGAAGTCCCTTCCACTTCACCAAGTACTGAATCTCCTCTGCACCATTAGGACGAACTTGGACTCGATCTGCTAGAATGATGTCAACTCGCCTCTCCAAGGAGGTGGAAGTAGGGGTTGGACGACTTGACTTGTTCCTCATGGGATCCACTTGGTCGGCATGGTACGGCTTGAGGCAACTCCATGGAAGACAGGATGTACCTTGAGCCAGGCAGGAAGTTGCACCTGTAGGATACATTTTCAACTCTCCCAAGGATCAGGAAGGGTCCCTCATACTTGCGAACCAGTCCTTTATGCACTTTGTGAAAGAATCGGAGTTGGGTTGGTTGGAGCTTGACCAACACCATGTCACCTTGCTTGAAGTCCAATGGTCTCCTTCCCTTATCGGCCCACTTCTTCATCTTCTTAGCAGCCTTCTCCAAGTATGCTCGTGCAATCTCAGCATTCCGATACCACTCTTTGGCCAAGTGATATGCAGACGGGCTATTCCCAGTATACCCAATGACCACGGTATGTGGGGTGGAGGGTTGTTGTCCGGTAATGATCAAAGGGGCTCTTGCCCGACGCAGAGCTCCGCTGCAAGTTGTAAGAAAATTGGGCTATGTCGAGCAGCTTCGCCCAATCCTTTTGGTTGGCACTCACAAAGTGCCGTAAGTATTGTTCAAGAAGTGCATTTATTCTTTCAGTCTGGCCATCAGTCTGGGGGTGCAGACTGGTGGAGAAGTATAGCTTGGACCCAAGAAGCTTGAACAGTTCTGTCCAAAATCGTCCCAAGAATCGGAAATCCCTATCACTGATCATGTTTTGAGGGATCCCCCAATACTTCACCACATGCCTAAGGAACAATCGAGCTGCCTCCTCTGCTGAACAATGTAGCGGTGCAGGGATGAAGATCCCATACTTGGAGAATCAGTCCACCACCACCAAGATCGACCCAAACTCCCCCACTTTTGGCAGGCTCGATATGAAGTCCATGGAGACGCTCTCCCACAGCCGTTCAGGTACTGACAAAGGCTCGAGAAGACCCCCTGGCTTGCTCCGCTCTACCTTGTCCTGCTGGCAAATGAGACACGTTCGGACGTATTCTTTTGCATCCTCCCCCATTTTTGGCCAGTAGTATGCCCGCTCCAAGAGGGCAGGGGTTCTATGCATTCCGGGGTGGCCGGCCCAAAGGGTGTCATGGCATTCTTGCAAGAGCTCTCTTCTAAGGTTGCCCACCCGAGGCACATACATCCACCACCCCTTAGTGAAGATCAGTCCATCCTCGAACCAAAACTGTCGTGCCTTCCCTCCTTCGATAAGCTGCTTTAGCATTACAGCTGTAGGATCCTTTAGTAGACCATCTCGAATCCTTGGTAGAAGGGATGCTTGTACTTGGCTAACTCGACTTCGCTCCTTTACCTTTAAAGCAACGAGTTCAGCCTTACGACTCAATGCATCAGCCACCTGATTCGTACGCCCTGGCTTATACTCCAAGGTCATGTCAAACTCTGCAAGAAAATCCGGCCAGCCGGGCTTGTTTAGGAGACAGCTTCTTCTGTGTTTGGAAGTAGCTGAGGCCACATTGTCGGTTCGAACAATAAATCGCGACCCTAGGAGATAGTGCCTCCACACCCTTAGACAGTGGACCACCGCTGTCATCTCCTTCTCATGAATGGTGTATCTTCTCTCGGTGTCATTAAGCTTTCGACTTTCAAAAAGCCACTGGATGGCCCTCCTGAACTAGGACCCCTCCAATAGCATACTCTGAGGCATCAGTATGGACTTCGAATGGCAGTGTATGGTCTGGTAAGCGCAGCACCGGCTCCTCCATCACTGTCGCTTTCAAGTCCACAAAAGCTTCTTGACATCTTGAGGACCAATCCCACGATCGGTCCTTCCGCAATAATTTCCGTCAATGGTGCCGCTCAACGGGAGTAACCTACAATAAAACGCCGATAGTAGTTAGCAAGCCCCAAGAAAGAACGCAGCTCCATCACCTTGGTAGGGGCCTGCCACTCTTGGATAGCACGGACTTTCTCCTTGTCCATGCTGATCATGCCGCCACCAACACGATGGCCCAAGAATAGGATTTCTTCTTGGGCAAAGTAGAATTTCTCCCTCTTCAAATAGAGGGAATGTTCCTGTAGGATCTTGAGGATGATTCATAGATGCTCCACATGTTCCTCCAATGTCTGACTATACACGACAATGTCATCCAGATACACCACCATGAACTTGTCGAGATAGTCATGGAACAACTTGTTCATCAAGGTGCAAAACGTGGTGGGGGCATTGGTTAACCCAAAGGGCATCACCAAAAATTCAAATGCCCCATACCTCATCACACAAGTAGTCTTGCCTTCATCTCCTTCTGCAATCCGGACTTGCCAGTATCCGGATCGAAGGTCCAACTTGGAGAAATATCGAGCTCCACTCAACTGATCAAACAGGTCTGCAATCAGAAGAATTGGGTACTTATTTTTCACGGTCACCTTGTTCAGGGCCCGATAGTCCACACACAAGCGAAGGCTTCCATCTTGCTTCTTTTGAAAGAGAATTGGGGTTCCGAAAGGGAGCCTTGGAGCTGCGAATGAAGCCCTCCCTTCAATAGCTCATCAAGTTGCTTTCGGAGTTCTGCACAAGTTCCGGTGGGGCCATTCGATATGGCGGATGAGCCGGGCATCTTGCCCCTGGTTCTAGCTCGATCTTATGGTCCACCTCCCGCCTGGGCGGTAAAGTTTTTGGTAATTCAGGAGGCATCACACCCTCAAACTCCTGCAGAACTTTCAGTACCTCCTGAGGGGTGGAACCTAAGTCCTTTGGTTCCACTTCTAGCTTCAGCGCCGCCACATATGTTAACTCCCCTCTCCTCACCCCCCGCTTAAGCTGGAGAGAGGAAATTTGATGCATTCCTCCTGGGGTTTGCCGAACCGTCGGGACAACACAGGGAGACTCATCTCCCATCATGCACAAAGCATCAAGGAAGGGCATGGGTACCACCCTGGCAGTCTGTAGGAAAGTCCATGCCCAAAATAACTTTGAAGTCATCCAATGGTACAGCCATTAAGTTTGCCTTCCCATTCCAAGTTCCGACTCGGATAGGCACCTCCCTCGCAAGGCCCGCAATAGGCCGAGCTTCTGAGTTCACCGCCTTCATCTTACTAGAGTCCCCCTCTAGCTTCAACCCAAGGCGGGTGGCTTCACGGTCGGCAATGAAGTTGTGGGTCGCTCCCGTATCCACCAGGGCTTGAGTGGCATGACCATTGAGTTCCACCTGCACATACATGAGTTCACTGTTTCGTCGATTGGATTGCTGGTGGGTGGAGTGTGACTTCTGCTGCTGTCGCTGCTTCCATGGCTTGGACGACTCCCCCACTTGACCCTTAATGACATTTAGCAGCCTAAGGGCACCCATGCGGGGGCCCTCAGGTTGTCCCTCCTCATCATCACTGCTACTATCACTAGGGTTGGCTTGGCTCTTTTGCACGCTGGCCTGCAATGCATTAAGAGCTTGCTTTTGAGGGCAGTTCTTTACCATGTGTGGTCCTCCACATAGAAAGCATCCAGATTTTGGGGTCTTGGTTAGATCCGGCCCCTTCATCTTGGGGTCCCTCTTCTTCTCATACACCACCGCCTTGCCTTTGGATGGTTTCTGACTTTTGGAGGGGCCCAAGATGGCCTTCTTCTTTAGGTGGTCAGAGGGGAGGTAGTCTATCAACCGCTCAGCTGCCGCTTGAGCAGCTGCTAGATCTACAACACCCCTTCGCTGTAACTCCTGCTGGGCCCATGGCTTCAAGCCCTCCAAGAAGTAAAATAGCTTGTCCTTTTCGGACATGTCTCGAATGTCCAACATCAGTGCCGAGAATTGTTTGACATATTCTCGAACTGTCCCAGTTTGTTGGAGACGCCTCAAGTTTCGTCGGGCAATGAAGTCCACATTCTCAGGCAAGAATTGGGTCTTAATCTCCCTCTTCAACTCTTCCCAACTGGTAATAGTGCACCGACCTGCTTGGATGTCTTCATACCGAGTCCGCCACCATAATTTGGCATCCCCAGTCAAGTACATCGTAGCTAAGATGACTTTGGTATCCTCCGAGTCGGGCCGCACCACTCGGAAAGTACTGTTCAATATCAAATAGGAAGTTCTCTAACTCCTTTGCATCCCGAGCTCCACCATAACTTCGAGGCTCTGGTGCTCGCATTCGGCCTGTGCCACCATCCCCGTGTGTTGGGGCTGGCATGGTACTGACGGCTCGGGTTAGCACTGCAACCCTAGCAGCCAAGTCATTCAATTGCTCCCGTAGGTGCCTAATAGTCTCTTGAGTATTGTCCCCAAGATTGTCCACTGTCTCCACCAGCTGTTCCTGATTCACCTCCAGAATTGCCCACACGGTCCCCTAATGAGAATAAGTGCACCACACTATCCTCAATCTGGGCCAACTGCGTCTCCACTATGGAGATCCATTCTCTGTGGCTCCGCGGTTTCTCGATCTCAGCTTGTACCTCCACTGGGGCTGAGGCGGCAACCGTTGCCTCCTCTTGCATCATCCCACTCGACTCTCCTCCATTTTTACGTCCCATCTGTGTTGCACGAATGTCCTCGATCGTGTCTGCTCTGATACCACTTTGTCACGGGTTCAACCAATTAGCAGGCCAAATCCGTGCGGCGCACCAATGTCACACGCACAAAGGAGCCAGCCAACATGCACCACGACAAAACACATGCAAAAGAGACAAGGAAGGGCATAGCAACACACTCAGATGTGGCACTGTAAAAACAGTATTTTCATTAAGGAGAATGAAAGATTACAAGCCTAGACAACCGTCGCTCAACTACACCTAAGGGGCTCAGGAGGCAGGGGAGGCAACAATGGACACCGCAAGAATCCGTAAGGAAACCGGCCCACTGGATTGTTCTCGCCCACCCTTCCCAACACTATACAAGTGGGGCATCCACCTAAATCCCACCCGGGAGGTTCCAAAGTACCGAGCGGCATTGCATTTTCTTGGCAACCCGGCATAAGGAAAAACCCCCCAAAACTACCTCAAAACAAGGTAAAAATGGTCCCTACGATGGCTGCCCATATTGTCTAGTTACAAGAAATGTACAAGACTGTGTCAGAGGCCATTGCCAGGCAAAATACTAGGCAACATGGCCCTGACACCTGGGCCCCATGGGCGACCGTCTCCCATTCCGTCCTCCAGCCAACGCCTCCGCGCCGCCTCACCCTCGGTCTAGCCCGTCTCCCACACCCACACCCCCCTCCTCCCGGCCCCGCGAGCGGCCGTCCCCCTCTCTATCCACCAGCCCATGACTCCGCCCCCCTCCTCCCCTGGTCAAGCCTCCCTCCCGGCCCTGCCCGTCCCCCATGCCCACACCCCCTAACCCGGGCCCCGTGGGCGACCGTCTCCCATTCCGTCCTCCAGCCAACGCCGCTGCGCCGCCTCACCCTCGGTCCTAGCCCGTCTCCCACACCCACACCCCCCTCCTCCCGGCCCCGCGAGCGGCCGTCCCCCTCTCTATCCACCAGCCCATGGCTCCGCCCCCCTCGCAAGCGACACCCCCCCTCTGCTGCAGGCAGCCCCCCTCCCGACCCCGCCGCTGGCGATACCCCCCACCCACCCCCCCTTCGGTGCAGGCAGCCCTCCCCCCACAGGTGGTCCTCACCCCCCACCACCTCCCTCCGGCGCAGGTGGTCCTCACCCCCCCCTTCGAAGGAGACACCGCCCCCCGGTCGGGCCTCCCGCCCCCCCCCCCCCGGCCTCGCGGGCGGCCGTCCCCCTCTCCATCCACCAGCCCACGCCTCCGCGCCCACCTCCCCCCTTGACCCCGCCCGTCTCCCATGCCCACACCCCCCTCCTCCCCTCGGCCTCGCAGGCAGCCGTCCCCCTCTCCGTCCACCAGCCCGTACCTCCGTGCCCTCCCCCCCCGTAGGCGACACCCCACCTCCGGTTGGGCCTCCCATCTGGCCCTGCCTGTCCCCCACGCCCACAGCTCCCCGGCCCCATAAGCAGCTGTCCCCCTCTCCATCCACTAGCCCACGCCTCCACGTGCCCTTCCACAGGCGACACCCCCTCCGGTCAGGCCTTCCCCCCGTCCCCGCCCGTCTCCCACGCCCACACCCTCGGCCCCGCGTGCGATCGTCCCCCTCTCCGTCCACCAGCCCATGCCTCCACGCCACCTCCCCCCGACCCTGCCCGTCCTCTCCCACGCCCACACCCCCTCCTTCCTGGCCCCATGGGCGGCCGTCCTCTCCGTCCACCAGCCCATGCCTCCCCCACCACCACCACCCCCCACCTCCTTTCCGATGTAGGCGGCACTACAGTGAAAATGCGATGCATGGTATTTTATGGTGCTAATAATAAGATCTATATAAAAGTGAAGATGAAAAGCACAAATGCCTTATAAAAGCATCACAATATTTTTTAATTATATTTTACAGCATCATAAATTTAAATTTTATCGATACTTTTTAGCATCGTTAATGATAACGTATTCTATATTCTATCAAGATATTTTTACAAGCATCGTCAGTTAAGTCACTATCGACGCTTATAAGCATTGTTAATCAATTCTATTAACGATTAATTTTTTTAATAAAAAAAAATATATAGATTTTATATATAGAAAAAAAAATATATAAAAATTTATGTACAAAATTATATCAATTATTAAAATATAAATCTATACAACCACCACCATTCACATCAAAAGCAAACATCAATAGCAAATTTAACCAAAAAAATTATTGATTTATATAAATAAAAATAAAGTACTAATCGTCCATTATAATCAAAAGTTCAACAAACTAAAAGCATACAAAAAATATAAGACTATCTCCACATGATGTACCGCCATCTCGACGGATGCCTGATGTATTAGAAGCCTATATGAAAAGTTTGATTTGCAAATTTATAAATAAAAATATATAGATCATTAAATTAATATAAAAATATATATTTAATAATATGTGTTTACCTGAGATAGGCCATAAATCTCTAACAAAGATGTAAGTCGATCAATCTGTTCCCTCATGGTCTGCATCTCAGCACAGCTCTGTCGCATCTCTTCCATCTCAGCGGCATGACTCTGTCTAATCTTCCGTATCTCCGCCTCAAGTCTGTGGATGCGTGAATCCTAAGCATCTGCTACAGCATGCCGTGTATATCTACTCACTTCAGATAACTGAGTGGGGTCTCTTACTCCATAATCCCTCACTCGACCGTAGTGCTTTGGTCCCATTAACTCTATGAACACATCAGCCTCGATATGGCTCTACTGCATAGATGCCGTGGACTCGTCCTTATGCTCTGCAATGAGAGATGTATCCCCCTCCTATATTTATTTTGAAAATAAGAGTTATATATTAATAGCTAATAAAATTAAACTAAAATCAATGCATAAAATAGATTATTAATAATGCCATACATATAAATCTCTTGATTCATCCCGAACAAAAGTACCATCCTGATGAGTATGAGTCATTCGATAAAACTCTACTTTACCGGATTTCCTCCCATACTCATCCACCTACATAAATAATTTTAATTTTAAGCAAATAGTTATAATCATTTAAAAAAATCCAGTCCGTATAACCTCTTAAAAAATCATTTCATACCAAATGTTCTTCAACAATTTGTAGATCTAAAGAAGAACTATTTACACATTTTCAACATGGATATAAAATCTTTTCATTCAAACTATTTTTCTCCATACCAAATTTAATGAAGTCATGAACTTCATCTAAATATTCTTTACATTCCTTGGTTTATTTATCCAACTTTTGTCCATTGTAGGATAAAAATAACCGAACTTGCAACTTATCTAAAAATAAGAAAAATTATATAATTTATATTAATGCAATGAGTAAAAAATATCAGTCATTTTATAA